>JAFMSR010000001.1:59099286-59269286 GCA_022818135.1 Saxidomus purpurata
TATGACCAAACCTCATGGGTTTAAGACGAAAATGAAGATCCTCTGGACAGGGGAGCGGTAGTGTAGAGGTTAAGGTGTCGGCCGCTCAACCCGGAGGTTGCAGGTTCGAGCCCCACTGGGGTCACGTCCGTACCTCCTCATGTGAGAGCAGTACTGGATTTTCCAGGAAGCCGACTCGAGAGTGACTCAATAAGCTGCAAGATTTCTTCACAATCGAGCTTAAATAAATTAGTGCAAGATCCTCTGGTGATACAAACTGATAGTACTTTCAAGTCTGGTAAAAGTAAAGTAGATAGTGAAATCTCTATGCTACACACAAGAGACTGATGACAGAGGAATCTGATAAAATATTTACTTATTTTGTCCCTTAGCAATATCATGTTATTATATCATCGAGATGGGGGTATAAATGAAATCTCATACTAAAATGTTATGTACTTTGCATGCTAAACAAATTGTTTCTATATATCTAACCACCAGTACTTATGAAGTTAACATTGGTTTCTATTTAAAAAGCTTTACAGCTATAACATAAAATACACATTTTTCTCACTTCTTCTGACAGCCATAAATCATATTTGTTTCATTACCTAAATTGAAAAACAAAATGACCAAGACAAGAAAGTAAAGAACAAAGACCACTATAGCTTCTTAACTCAGATATAAGGATAACATTTTTGGTTTGACTATGAACATTTACTACAGTACATTTTTTTACAAAACAAATGAAAAGCAATTCTATTTACATACCTCTCTGTTTGTTCGCCTATAAAGACGTGGAATGTCATTGACTTGTTTTAGATGTAGAGCACATTGACCTGTCACATCTACCACAACATACTCGCGGAACTGAGGCAGTCGACTTTCTACTGCACTACTACATTCATTTAAACATCCTGAAAAGTGGTGAAAAATATAGCTTATAAACTGTACTTTTAAGGTATTGTAAATGTACTTTCAACATACTAAAAACTTTACATTAGAATACTCCTTTGCGATACCTTCTGTATTTTCTAACATTTAGACCTTGCAGCCAAGCAGGTAACCATCCTTATACAATAATCTGTATAACAATCACATGAAAACTGAAACTTTCTAAGCTCAACAGAGCAATATTGTGACTGCTTCTTCAGTTTATATCCAGTTTTCTTCATATCTATTGTCAAGCCTATACGGTAGTTATTCATTTACTGCTCTCTCATAAAATATTATCCATGACTGAACCTATCACTTTTGAAGGAAAGAGCTAGAAACTTTGATTACTGGTATTTTTTCACAGCTCTGCAGACTGAGACATGTATGTTTTGTCTAAGGACAAGCCTCATGTAGACTGACTGGAATCGACCTTTGGTCTCCTGCATTGCAAAGTGAATGCTATAACCACTAGACCCATACTCAGGAGTCCTGGCTAGCATGCCTACAGAAAGTGGTTTTTATGTAAGACATAGTAATATTCACTCTAATGCTAACTATGCCACTGCATCTTTCAGTCTATTTACTGTACTGTACAGTTAATGGAAATGTTTGAAATCAGATTTTACTACATTATGAAAGAGTTTTACCTTTTAAAGAATTAATGGTTTCTTCATTGAGGCCACTAAACCTTGGTATCACAGTTTTATCAAGGAAATCTGGAAGCTAGAAAGAGAAAAACAAAGTTAACCAGTTACAAAAATACTCTATAAATTGTCTTTGTACTTGTAAACCAAATGGAGAAGTTCCAGATATAATATATACAGGTATATCAATCTTACATACTGTTTAGTTCATGAAGATGATCATACTTTATCAATTAAGAAAAACAACAAGAGTGCCATGATGGCCTTACACTGGACCCTGGAGTTTTACTCTTGCTCCCACTGATTTCTGTGAAGTTTATCTACATACATATACATAAACAAAATAAGTGTTCAAAAAAAAACTTGTGTCCCCCCCCCCCCTTTATAAAAAAAAAAAAAAAAAAATAAAAAAAAAAAAAAAAAAAAAAAAAAAAAAAAAAAAAAAAAAAAAAAAAAAAAAAAAAAAAAAAAAAAAAAAAAAAAAAAAAAAAAAAAAAAAAAAAATACATGAAACTAAATAATCATTAACCAATGAGTGTTCAGTAGACAAAATTGTACACACTTCCCTACAAGTCGAAGCCCCGAAAGGGTGCCTCACGTCTGTGTCCTCTCCATGCGCTCATTGTGTAGTAATTTTAAAATCTCCCCCATCTCCAATTAACTTAAAATTGTGATAAAATCCACAGTACATTTGTCAAGAAAACAAAGGGGGCATAACTCTGTCAAATTATGACACTGACAAAATGTATGCATATATAAAGAATCCCATAACCAATAAACCCTAAATTTTGCCCTTCCCTTTTGGGGTGTTGGGTTTTTTTCCCCCCCCCCCCCCCCCCCCCCCCCCCTTGATGTGTGCCATTAATCATGACTCTTATGTGTCATATAGCGAATACAATCCTTGAAAGTTTGACCTTTGAGGAAATCTTAGAGAAATGGCAAAGTTATAACCAACATTAAGTTTTCATGACAAAATCTAAGTACAAAAAGGGACATAACACTGTCAAATATGACCTTGACCTACAAAATTTGGTGGCATCACAACCCTTTTGACATAAGCAATACAATTTGAAAGTTTGATAAAGAAATCTTAAGAAATGGCAGTTATAACAAAAATCTAAGAATGAAAAGGGGCATAACTCTGTCAAATATGACCTTGACCTTCAAATTTTGGCAGCATCACGACCCTTATGTCATAAGCAATGCAATTTGAAAGTTAGATGATGAAATCTTAAGAAATGGCAAAGTTATAGTCAACGTTAAGTTTTCGTGACAAAATCTAAGTACAAAAAGGGGCATAACTCAGTCAAATATGACCTTGACCTACACAATTTGGCAGCATCATGACTCTTTTGTCATAAGCAATACAATTTTAAGTTTGATGAAGAAATCTTAAGAAATGGCAAAGTTATAGCCAACGTTAAGTTTGTGTGACGGACAGACAGACCGACGGAAGGACAAACCCTATGTATCGCCTTTTCTCCGAAAGGGCGACACAAAAATAAACTGATCAACCCAAAACTGGCCATCTTTTAACTTATTTTGGTAGACAGTAACAAAAGGACCATTCCTGTGAGATTATTTCAAATCTGATAAATTGCTTCTTTAATAGAGAATTTCTGCAAGTTACTAATATTAACAAGAAGATTATTTTTAGTTTTACACGTTTATCGCTATGATGGCCAGAGTTTTTTATGGAGTATTTGTAACTCTACTTACACACTGAACAATTACTGTTTTATCTGATGATCCACTTTAAAGTAAATATGTGTACAAATATGCAAAATAATAGTAATGGTAATCTGGAAGTAGAAGAACAGTTATCAGAAAGATACATGTCTTATACATAAAACTAAGTTTACTTCTTTTCAAAGTTAAACTAAAACTTTACCCTACATAACATCTTACCATCAGTAAAAGTTTTCCAGCATCCGATATAAGAGAGATTATCTGCCCAATGGTAATTGGCGGGGCTTGTGGGACTGTTGGAGTTGTTCGCCCTTCCGTCTGACTACCAGGGGGCAATGTGTCTGGGCCATGTGTTGTTTTTTCAGGTCCAGACTTGGACTTCTGCTCAGGTATAATGTCAGATCTGTCTGTAATCTGCAGCAAGAAATAAAAATTTCCTAAAATGATTCTTATGTAACCCTTCCTCGAGATTTTAAGCACATGCGTAAAATTTATTGAGTTCTTTACCAGTTTATGCTTACTATACGACAGCTTCATGATAGATGGGACAGATAGTCAGTTTGATTGGACGGTGCAAATTCTAATGTTCCTTCCGTTGGGGAAAAAAGTGTTGTTGAACAATACATGAATGTACATAATACATGTATGTATAAACAGATGGACTAATTCATCCATCCCTTCCCCTCCATCCAAAACATCTGCTTAATGTTTCTGTTCAAATGTGCATAAATATGAAGAACTAACCTGTTCTTTGTATGCCTCATCCAGCCAGGTGGCATACCTTGCCAACATCTGTACATTCAACTTCCAGAACCTGTGACCTAGAGGTGTGAGGTAAACCTCCCCATCCCAACATGTCTGTAGATATGTCCACAATTCATGCGTAGAATGCAAGTGATATGCTGACCCAGCTGATACAGAAAAAAGAAGCAAAGCATAATTTTAAGAGAAAATTTTGGATTCAAGTAAAACATTTTGAATTCATTTACAACAAAATTTCTTCCTTCATTATGATAAAAAATTCAATCTTCAAAAGAACAGGAAGTTTAAGGTCACCACAAATTTACATAATAATTGGATACTAAACATAATTTTAGTTGTATGAAAATATAATGAACAGACAATCAAATTAATATTATACCTGGTGATTTGTTAAATGCTGTAAATAAGGACGATTCAAAACCTCCTGCAATTTCTTGGAATCTGTAAAACAAATAGGCGCAAGTGATTTTCGCAAGTACTGCCAAATTCAAGTTCGAGCAAGTGGTCAGACCTTTTCTGGGGTAAAACTAATAACAAACTGCTGTACATATGATGGCTTTAAACTCCTGTAATGACCTATTAGTGGCATATAAAAGCCCATGACTAGCAAACCCCAATGGTTCAAGTCGCTAATCCCTTTAACTCATATTGTTGGCCCTTGAAGTTAGAGCACACAATGTTTGATTGTATTTACATACACAGTCAATCTGTACAATGTCAGTCAATCTGTACACAGTCTGTTAATCTGAACACAGTCTGATCAAACAGTCTGATCAGTTTTCATTAAACACAAGAAATAAACAAGAAAGTTTTTAAAACGTAAGAGAGCCATGCTGGTCCTATATCACTCATCTTGGTGAAGTGCTGAATCTTCTATTTATACACATTTTATATACTTTAATGAGCAATAAGTTTTACAAATAAAAAAAGAAGAAAAAAACAGAACATTCTATACAACATAGGTGAAAAGTGGTTGGTAAAAGTAGAGTTAGGTGAATAATTGTCAACCTGATTAGCAATGCTGATGTAAAAATAAAGCAATAATGAGGGAGCCTGCATGGCTGACAACTTAACTCTGTTAACAGAAAACCACAGGTGCTTCACCTATGTGGGTTTAAATCCCACAAGGGTAATTCTTTCATGTATGTACCCTACCCAGTCAGCTTAGGGAAGGCCATTGGTTATAAATTTAAGGATGGGAACGAATATTCGTATTCCTTCTGAATATTCGAATGCAAATTTCGTATTTGAATGTTCATATATTTGATTATTTTAAAACATCAGTTTCATTCAATATTTATTTATTAATAAATCAATCGTAATAAACCCCTCAGGTCATATAGACATGTTTTATACGGACTCGTTTTCAATCAAATTAATCGTGTATTAGCCTAATTTTGGTCGATTTTCGGTGTTTTGATAACAAGTATGCAAATTATGATCTTAAATTGCTACAAGTTATTGCTTAATAATTGACACATGTAATCATTGTCTCACACCTATTCAAATTATAGCCAATTATCTTTCCTAAATGCAAATATAGTCGTCTGCAAGTTATTTCACATTTGTTAATATTATGCAACCGCCGGTTAGTCACAAACAAGAGGGCCATGATGGCCCTGTATCGCTCACCTGTCTACCATTGGCAAAAATAAAAAGGTTATTAATAGCAGAAAGGATCAATTTTTACCTTTGGCTCATGATATCCTCTTAATAAGCCTATGTAAAATCAAAAGACCCCCCCCCCCAGGCAGGGTTAATTTTGACCCCGAGGTCAGGATTTGAACAATCTTGGTAGAGAGTCAATTATTGCCACATGCTGAATATCTAAGCTCTAGGCCTCATTATTTTGCTGTCTGATCATGATCTGCACTGTTGGCTATTCATTTTTTTGCTGTCTGATCATGATCTGCACTGTAAGCTATTCATTGTATGTTGGCTGGTAATGATCTGCACTGTCAGCTTTTTATTTTTTGCTGTCTGATCATGATCTGCACTGTTTGCTATGCATTATTTAGCTGTCTGATCATGATCTGCACTTTCATAATTTAGCTGTCTGATCATGATCTGCACTTTCATTATTTTGCTGTCTGATCATGATCTGCACTTTCTGACAAATTTCAAGGATATCTGGGCTGAAAATAACATCTAGAGTGTTAACAAGGTTTTTCCATATTTGGGCTGTGACCTAGTTTTTAACCCCAGATGACCCATATTCGAACTTGGGCTAGAAATCAACTTAACAACCTTTCTGACAAATTTCCAGGATATTTGGGCTGAAAATGTTACCTCTAGAGTGTTAACAAGGTTTTTCCATATTTGGGCTGTGTGACCTAGTTTTTGATCCAAGGTGACCCATATTAAAACTTGAGCTAGAAATCATAGAAACAACCTTTCTGACAAATTGCCAGGATATTTGGACTGAAACAGTAGCCTCTAGAGCCTTAACAAGATTTTTCTATTTTTGGGCTCTGTGACCTACTTTTTGACCCCGGATGACCCATATTCGAACTCGTCCGAGTAATTACTGGGACAAACATCCTGACCAAGTTTCATGACAATTGAGGAAAAAATGTGACCACTAGAGCGTTAACGAACTAAATGTGGACGGACGACGGACGACGTCCAACGGATGACGGACGACGGACATTCATCGATCCTAATAGCTCACCCTGAGCCAGCTCAGGTGAGCTCAAAATTGAGAGAGAAAATAACATTTTGTATATCATTTTCAAAGCGCAATCACATACAAATAACACGTAATACAACTGGTAAAAGATCGGCCGCGAAGAGATGTTTTCACAACTTACCTTCTAGATTTATGGAGAACTAAAATAAAAGGTCAACGGTTAAATTTTCGTCCCGATAATTGTCCGCATTTGTGCCAAAATAATCGACGAAACGTGTTTATTACCGTTTACGAGCTGGTCAGGAAGCACGCCAGATATCTGTCAGGGTTGCGTAATGACAACATTCCAGTGTAAAAATTCTTAACAATCAATTTATCTTCAGGTTACAACGGAAGCTCGACGTTTTCCTTTTTTTGTTTCTATTATTTTATAATTTCAGACTAAACAGAAAACAAAACTCGACCATTAATAAATGCAAATAACGTAAAGCATTCAAACGCAGGTGTATAGTTCAATGAGTGTACTTCAAAATCCCCTTAGTCATAATCCCCTTGGTCCAAAAATGGCATAGTAGTCAGAATCCCCTTGATGAATTTTACAAGGTATTCATAATCCCCTTGTTGAAATTTACAATGTGTTCAAAATACCCTTGATCAATTTGACAGAGTATTCATAATCCCCTCAATTGGGTGGCTATAATCCCCTTACTCAATTTCTTTTTTACTTCACTTTGATTACTCTGGTCTTTGTTATTATGAGACAGCAATGGTGTTGAGTAGGGAAATTAGCACATTTTTATGAGAAAGAAGTGTGAATAATTTTAGTTATTTTCAATGATTTACCATTGTGAAGTTAATGTAGAGACAAATAAAACATTTAAGTAATACTTCACTTTGATTACTGTGGTCTTTGTTATTATAAGACGCAAAGGTGTTGAGTAGGGAAATTAGCACTTTTTATTAGTAAAGTAAAACTAGAGACAATAAAGCTTTTCCACTAAGAAATTACAACAATGATTTCAAAAGTTGTTTACATATGCAAGTAAGATAGGCTTCACAAGTAAAAGGCAGCACACAATTTGATAAAATCACATATTTTATTACATACTTTTTAGCATAATTCTATCTTTGACAATCTACACATTTTTTAGCTGAAAGCAATGAGTTATATTTTCATTTTGCCACTCTGTTTTCAATAATTGTATATAACTGCAAGTGGGAAATGGTTGATATTCCCTCCAAAAAATGTAAACATGCAGCACATAGTTTGTTGAAATCACAATATGTACATATCATACTGTTTTCGCACATTTTCAAACACAGTCTACTCACTGGAAACAATTGAGTTTATTTAATTCTTATAACACGTCCAATCACTGACAAAAAATCTTCAAGTGACTTAACTCCTGTGTTATATTAAAGGCATAGGGCTTTCAATTTTTGTTGATGTGCCTTCGTGGCCTTCTTCACCTGTTTCTGCGGCGGTTCACCAATTTCGCAGCAGAATGTCAGCTGCAACCACAGTTGCATCCTCACTAATGGACTCAATGACAGTCCAAAGAGAAGGGTTAGTATGTCCAACAAGATGTTTAAAGGCATTGTTCCAGGACTCACACTGGTTATTAGTTCTGTCTTGGTCTTCAACTGTTACATTGCATTACGGAATGCACCATGCACATAATTTGAGTCTAAATACTCTATCAGGCACTGTAAGTTATCAGTAGCTTCTTCACAGAGTATTGCCATGCCGTCTTTCACATCGTTGGGTGGCAGGAATGCCAGGCTATCAAGCTTTGCACACAATGTTTTCACTATATAATCTGTTTTTATATATAGATACAAATTGTATAAATGTCTCCCATAAAATATATGTACAAGGGGATTTTGAATTCATCAAGGGGATTATGAATACCTGTCAAATTGATCAAGGGTTTTTGAACACCTTGTAAATTTCATCAAGGGGATTATGAATACCTTGTAAAATTCATCAAGGGGATTCTGACTACTATGCCATTTTTGGACCAAGGGGATTATGACTAAGGGGATTTTGAGTGTCTCCCTAGTTCAATACGTTATTTTGGAGATGTAAAATTCGGATACCAAACATATGGAACTTTCATTCGAATATTCAAATGTATTCGAATAAGCTATACGAATATTCGAATATCGATTTAGGTATTCATTCCCATCCTTTGTTATAATTATATCCCTGTCTCTGCTAAGATAAAACAAGAGCCATGTTACACATGGTTAATCCCCCCGCCAGGAAGAAGTTACCTGAAGGTTGTACTTTCGTACATTTTACTTGGTGAGAGGAAATCCTTAAAAAGCTGTATAGTTATGGTCATGCTGAGTACAGTTTTCAAGTAAGTGGAAAAAGAATAAGGCAATGAAGAGAAGGTTTGCAAAATTATATTAATGTTCATTATCAGTATAGGTATGATATTTTTCTATTTGACTAAAAGTAGGCAAGGTAGAGTTATTGTTTTTGCACACTGCAATTCCTACCAATGTGCTATGTCAGTGTATTAAGTTTAAAGAAAATCCCTCAAGTACTTTTGGAGTTATGCTCCGGAATTTTTTTTTCAAGTAAATTTGATAAAGGGGAATAACTCTGAAAGTAGGCAAGGAAGAGTTATTGTTCTTACACACTGCACTTCCTACCAATGTGCTATGTCAGTGTATTAAGTTTGAAGAAAATCCCTCAAATACTTTTGGAGTTATGCTCTGGACAAAACTTTAAAAGTAAATCTGATAAAGGGGAATAACTCTAAAAGTAGGCAAGGTAGAGTTATTGTTCTTGCACACTGCACTTCCTACCAATGTGCTATGTCAGTGTATTAAGTTTGAAGAAAATCCCTCAAGTACTTTTGGAGTTATGCTTCGGACAAGTAAATCTGATAAAGGGGAATAACTCTAAAAGTAGGCAAGGTAGAGTTATTGTTCTTGCACACTGCACTTCCTACCAATGTGCTATGTCAGTGTATTAAGTTTGAAGTAAATCCCTCATGTACTTTTGGAGTTATGCTCTGGACAAAACTTTTAAAGTAAATCTGATAAAGGGGAATAACTCTAAAAGTAGGCAAGGTAGAGTTATTGTTCTTGCACACTGCACTTCCTACCAATGTGCTATGTCAGTGTATGAAGTTTGAAGAAAATCGCTGAAGTACTTTTGGAGTTATGCTCCGGACAAAATTGAGACGGACGGACGAAGACCATTTCTAATATCCCCTTCGCCTTCGGCGGGGGGATAATAATTAACACACTATAAGGATTACTTACATTTACATACTAATAAATGTACAAACTGTATTATATTTACCTTATCTGAAAGTAGACAGGTAAGCTCCATTTGTTAATGAAGGTATGATAGCTCGGATGGTCTCGTAATCTCTTTATGCTTGCTTGTGAACCACAAAATTCTTCAAACTTCTCCAAAAACTCCATACTGATCAGGTATTTCTGAAAATCATACATAGTTACATACATCTGCCCTTCAAGCTATCACAATTTTAGGAAAGAAAGGAGTTTGAGACTTACAAAGTGTAGTGTACATAAGTACAGGAAGTAAGGTGAATTTGCAACAGCAAACTAACTATTGTGAGACAAGATTAATGCAAGTGACATCTGATTACACAGTGGTATTTTCAAACATCACAATCTCTTTGCCTGCTCCAATCCCTAACCATTCATAAGTGGTTTTCTTTTTTTTCATAACCTCTACCACACAAGTACTTTTATGAAAACTTCAGAAGTAATTGTCACCTGACCTAATACTATTATGCAGTACTTACAGCATGGAATATGTTAGGATTTCCTGGGGCAAATATTGAACTTGTCTTGGCTTCTATGTTACTGACAACCTCTGGCCAGACAGAATTCACGATGAAATCATAGCCTCTTACTGCATCTGAAGTCCTGTAAGACAAAATCATTCCTATGAGGGTTCTAGTCAAATGTTAAGTTGTTATACGTGTTAACTAGTAACTCTCACAGTGAGAAAAATCAAAATTCAAAATAATATCTGTAAAACATTTATGATTGGAAGTTTTGGACAAATATGTTGAGATACTGAATTCCTCATTGTCTATTAGTCTATGATGTGTCTGGACACTAGAGCAACCAAGTTTTAATACCTACCCTGCTGTAACTTTAGATGTGACATCAGTCAGTAACTTGCAATGCTGTGGTATAAACTGTAACACTTTCTCAAACATGCCTCGTACACCATTGTGGTTTGCTTTTATAAAATGTTCTGTTATAACCTAAAATGAAGAGCAGATGTACAAAACATCAATGTATATGCAACAGGATAATGGATAAAAACTAAAAATACATGATACCTATAATCATTGATTTTGACAAACTTAAAAGCATATTAAACTAGAGCTATCACTAAATGTGATTAATACCCCCAAAAGACTGCTTTATAAACTGAGAAAATTCGTAGTAACAGAATACCTTGCAAACAAACTAAAAAGAGATAATGTTCTTGGCAATAACTCTGTAATTTGTCAAGATAGAGTTATGGTTCTTGTACATTGCACTTCCTCTCATTGTGCTTGACCATTTTATGAAGTTGTATTGAATTCCAACCAGAAGTTTTCGAATAATGCTCCGGACAAGGAAAAGTAACAAAGGGCAATAACTCTGTAATGAGTCAAGATTGAGTGATGGTTCCTGTGCATGCACCCCTCATTGTGCTTGACCATTGATGAAGTTGTATTGAATTCCAACTAGTACTTTTATTATGCCCGGACAAGGAAAAGTAACAAAGGGCAATAACTCTGTAATGAGTCAAGATGGAGTTATGGTTCTTGTGCCTGCACTTCCCTCAATGTATTGACCATTGTATAGGTTATATTGAATTCCAACCAGGGTTTTCAAGTAATGCTCTGGAGAAAAAAATAACAAAGGGCTAACTCTGAAATACTCTATATAGGTTATGGTTCTTGTACATGCATTCCCTATTGTGCTTCAATTGTATGAAATTGTATTAAATCTCCAACCATGTAGTTTTCAAGTTATGCTCCGGACAAGGAAAAGCAACAAAGGGCAATAACTCTGTATTATCAAGATGGATTATGTTCTTCTGCACTGCACCTTTCCTCTCAATGTGGTTGACCATTGTATGAAGTTGTATTAATTAACCAGTAGTTTTCAAGTATGTCCTGGTAACAAAGGGAAAAGTAAAAAAATACTCTGTTTAGTCAAGATGGTTATATCTTGTGCACTGCACTTCCTCTCAATGTGCTTGACCATTGTATGAAGTTATATTGAATTCCAACCAGTAGTTTTCAAGTTATGCTCCGGACAAGGAAAAGTAACAAAGGGCAATAACTCTGTAATTAGTCAAGATGGGTTATGTTCTTGTGCACTGCACTTCCTCTCAATGTGTTGACCATTGTATGAAGTTGTATTGAATTCCAAAAGTAGTTTTAAGTTATGCTCTGGACAAGGAAAATGCAACAGTCATTCTTGACTATCCCCTTCGTTTTGGGGGTATAACTAGATACCCATCTGCAACATGTCGAGCGCGCCAGCTGTAAAAAGGACTAACTCCTTACCAAGTAGAGATAGGTCAAAATACACCTAAATATTGGATGTAACATGCATGTTGTACCACAGAAAGTGGTATGATTTTTCTCTATTTGGCCAGTAATAAAAAGTTACAATATAAGCTATTTATAGTAACAACAAAGGGAAGTAATTCTAAAAACAAGGGTAACTCATGGTGGTGAACATTTGTGCCAAGTTACATCAAAATCCCTCCATGCATGAAGTAGATATGCTCCGGACAGTCATTATTAAATTTGACCTTTAACCTCTAAGTGTGACCTTGACCTTAGACCTAGGGACCTGGTTCTTGCGCATGACACTCCATCTCATGATGGTGAACATTTGTGCAAAGTTATTTAAGAGTCCCTTGATCCATGGATAAGTTACAGCCCGGACAAACTAAATGCGGACGCACGCACACACAGACGCATGGATGCACATACAGCCGAACCGCCATTTGGACAACTATATCGAGCTCACCGCAAGTGGGCTCGACAAAAATTATAAAAGAAAACTTTTACTATTTATGTATTTAAATGTCCAACAGCCATGCATTCTGCAAGATAAATTAACAGAAAAGAATGCTGAAAACATGGACTATAATTCCTTACCTCTTCCATGTAAGGTCTTACAATATGCTGTCTGTATAAAGTCTCTGCATCTCTTATCTTGTCAATGACTGCATATGTCCTAAGACACTGCCTAAGAATGTCTACATTACCAGTATCTAAACCTTCTAAAAATGATCCTTCCAAGCTGAACTGCAGTGTTGTTGTTATATTTGCTATCCTCTACAACAGCATAAATAAAAGCCATTTAAAAAATAACAAGTATTAGCTTACCAGAACCGTACCTTTTTAAAAATAATTTGTAATTACATCTTATTAAAATATTACATGTACTGAATAAATAAACACTTTCTGGTGAGCACAGTTTGCAAAATCGCTTTATGAAATCACCTTAATCATTTTTACATACGTAGACAAAATCGCAACCCTCAAGTAAGAGTTTGAACTTTAAGCTAACTATAGATGCAGAATTTTGTCTGTATATGAAAAATAAGTCTAATAAGATAGAATTTTAGAATTAAAAAAGCTGTCAGTAGCACAGCGAGTACAAATAGTGCTTGAAAAAAGCTTTGACAGTTAAGACAAATTAACTAGGAATTTCTAAGTACAAAAAGTTTTACTGGTTATCTTCTTTTGCTTACTAGAAGGTCTACGATGGTACCTAAGTGCTCCAACTTTCAAAGTAATATCAAAGTTAACGTGAAAGTATGAAAATTTTAACTGAGTTTCTAAGTCAAAAGGGCCTATTCAATAATCCTTGACAGAATTACCTTCTCCTGCCCATGTTTGGGAATCATGATGGCAAACAAGTATCCAATTTATTAATATCTCAAACAGTTCAGTACAGCAGGGGACATATTATAACCAGATTCTAAGTCGATAAAAGGCCTTTTTTAAAACAAATTCCTGACAGAGTTACCTTCTCTTGCGTACAAGGGGTAATTGTAAATACATCAAAACTTTCAGAGCAATATCTCAAAGGCTTAAGGCAATAAGTGGATTTTACCCATACTTCAATGAATTTTCTAATTAAAAAAAGGGATAATTTGTCAAATATTAACAGGTTCTGTTGATAAAGGTCTATGGTAAACAATTATGCGCATTATTTTCAAAGCAATACCTCCAATGGTTGGAAATAAGGTGAGGTGTATACAAAAACTTAGACCAAGCTCAATAAGCTTTCTAAGTCCAAAAAGGGCCATAATTCTGTCAAAAACCTTGACAGAGTTATGTCCCTTGTCTGATGCAGGTATATGGTAAACAAATATGGTACTTTCCAAAGCATACCTCTGATACTTCTGTATTTGACTGGGGGGAGTACAAAAATTTAACAAAAGACGCAACTGCATGCAGGGAGTAGTAGCTCCCTTTCCACTGAAAAGTCTGTACAAACATCAAAAGTGAGTACAAATCACAGTTAAACGCCTATTAAAAACTAGTTTATACAAAGTTACCGATTTATTGTTATACTAAGGTAGCCATCTTCTTTGTAACATACTGAAGTTTGTTGAATCTGTTGCAACTCTTTCAATTCAACTGTCCATTTAAAAGGTCTACAACAGAAAAGTAGCAGCACATATTATAGCATTGTACTAAGCTAATTTTTATTTCCTCATAAAATTCTATACATACAAGTAACATTCTGACAATTTCATCTTAGACAAAATATTGAGCCATACTTGAATAATCACTGAAAAAATATTATAATAACGCTTTGTTTAAAGGTCATAATTTAACATAAATACAGAAAGCTTCTTAGTCTGTAATTTTGGCATACATGTGCAAATATAAAAGCCTCCTTTAAGCTTTGACATGCTTCAATCTTAGTAACGATTAATCCATTTATTATATGATAAAAACATTTTAATTGTTATTATTGACAAAACATGTTTTACAGTTAAATATATGTAACTTACCCTGCATGAGATGGTCTATCTCCTCCATCTGGTGAATGAATGCCCAGTAACCTCTCAATCTTGTCAACAGATTCAGTGATGTTGATAAGTCTCTGAATGCATGCCTGTATACCAAATGTTACATTATAATTAACATACATTGACAGCGTAAAACATATGCTGTTACATCAAAATTCCTAGACTACTGAACTACATTATAATACCAATAAAACATTCACACTGTACCCAAAGATATTGTTTTATACATAGAAAAGCTTTACTTTTTTTAAATTCATGTTTAAGTTACATTTGTGTAAGTAAGTAAATAGTAAAACTGGATTCATTTACTAGCGTTTTTGTTAAAAATGTTCTCTGCTTCAACTACAGGACAACTGCAACACATTTCATTGTGTATACTGTAGTCACTGGAAATCAAAACTGGTTTAAATCTGAATATTTACTTTTCCCTGTTTAACTTGCTGCCTCTGTCTTAGTTTCTCTTCCACTGCCAATATAGCTTCATCCATGGCCTTTCTAACATTCTGTAATAAAAGCAGTTTTTGTCAGAACAATTGGTAATCAACCAAGCAGTTTGTCAGATAAAGCATTCTGCAAGAGTTCTAGTATTCAATATGAAAAACAGATATACACAGAGGTTAAAAATAGATACAGCAAGACTAATACATGTAAAGGTAACAAGTTCACTTACCAAGACCTCGTCCTTCAGTTGTTCAAGAGGTGCAGTTAAACTCCCAATGGCCTTATCCATTCCAACCTGAAGTCACAGAATGTACTGAAGTTAGCCACAAAAGCAAAATAAAAGTTTAATGTTTATTTCAACAATAATTCTGTTATTCAAAGGTGGGCAGTATATCAAGTCATCATTCCTGGGAAGAAACCATTCCCAAACCTTGGTAAGAAACTTCCAACTTTCTCATACAAAGAGACATGGTCAGTAGCAGAGTTGAAATCCATGCCCCTCAGTCAATGAGAGGTTATATTGATTTCCATCCGGCTAAACAGTTTCTTGAAGAAGAAAATACAAAATCTGCTTCATATAATACATGTAATCATATTCTGTACCATTGTAACAAGACTTCAGCATTCTTTCTTTGGCCATTATTTTTTAAGTAACAGTGTCCTTGACCTTGACCCTGAAACACAATCCCACAAAAGGTTTTTGTAATTAATAACTATACACTAACTGTGTTCACAAAATTCAATTGCACTAAAGATACTGTATATTTCCCATTTTTCTAGTTTTAAAAAAAGCACACCCCAGACCCAAAATAAATGATTTTTATTTATATGTATTACTTAATAATCTAGTTAATATGTCAGGTAACTAAAGATATTGAATAATTACCATTTTTCTATTTTTAGCTACAGTGACCTTGACCCCAGGAGCCCTAAAACACAACCCATCAAATATCTTCTTAAATACTTACTGCAAACAAAAGTTGCTTACATTATGTCAACTGTATCTAAAGATATTGAATATATTACAGTTTTCCTATTTTTAGTAACAGTTACCTTTTGACCCCAGGAGCCCCAAAACACAATTCAATTAAAGATATTCATAAATACTTCTTATACACCAACTTTGGTTGCATTATGTTCACTGTTAAAAAATGGTGTGTGTTAAACTTTCTAAGTTAAGAAGGGGCAATAATCCAGTCAAAATACTAACAGGGTTATATAACTTGTAAAACTCTTCCTTCATTCTATAGTACATTTGATAATGAACAGGTATTCCAAGTTTAAAAGTGATAGCTTTGATAGTTTGCTTGTGAGTGACCTAAACGCAAAACTTGAAAAATCAGACTAGCTAAAACTGAAGTCCAAAAATACTAAAATATCGCCCCCCCCCCCTCCCCCTCCCCCTCCCCTACCCCCACCCCAATGTATGACTCACAAACCCATTTGATTATGTTGGAGTACATTATCCATTGATTGTTTGTGAAAATTTGAAATCAATCTAACAAAAATGAAAACCTATGTCCAATTCTCAAAATCAACCAAAACCATCAAAATTCATGTTTTTACCCAAAAAACAGGTCACCTCAGCATCTTCAGCATAAAGTGAAGAAGGGTTTTAGATGAATAAGTTGTCCGTGATAGCTTTGATAGTTTCCATGTAAGTGACCTAAACGCAAACTTAACCAATGCCGCCCGACATTGAAGACGCGACAATCAAGTGACGACAATAGCTCGTCATTTTTTTCAAAAATCAGACGAGCTAATAAAACTGCAACATGATCTAAAAGAAACCTGACAATTCTGTTATGATTTATGAACTATTCATGCATACACAAGGCAAGACTTTCTGTAGTCTCCTTTGTAAAATATTTAAACAATTTTTAGGCCATATTTTGCCTACCAAATTGCTGGAAAGGTTAACAAAGTCAGCATAGTCCTTGTTGATCAGTTCTATCATGGCACTTCTAAGGATTTTGAGGTACACAGACAGATCATCTCTAAAATCCTCCAACTGAACACGTCTTCTACACTCCAACACAAAATGGTCCACATTGAAGTCATCCTGAAAAGTTGAAATTACAGTAAATGTATATCAAAATAAAATTCATTTCCCATCAGTAACAATAACATGAATAATGTAAGTTGATCAGTAAAAATAATGAGACTGTCACTTTTATTGGATTTTTACCAACAATGAATAACTGTGATAGTGAAAATATCTTTACCACATACAAGGTTTAAACATGTAAAATGTCTAGTAAATGAGTAGCTGTATGTAAGACCCCATGAAGTACTCTGCAGTATAAAGGTAGTCTCACTATTTCCACCTCAAAGAGTTGTTTGCCTTCTACATTGTTCTACATCTCACTGTGATGTGCAAATGCATACAGTACACTTACCCAACAAATATTAGTTGGGCACTTATAAACGCTTGTTAAACCAATCTTTCCATGTATGTAAAATGATATGATTAAGTTTAATAATGTTGCTTACACAATTCCAAGTTCAATTTACCTATCTATACGCCTGCAACTATCAGTGAAATATGGAAATAAAACTATCCCGAACTATATTCAACTCGTAGCAGTACATCATTGTTACTTTAAAAACGAAATGCAATTGGAAGCGCTTGTGTACTGTGTCATGTCATTCTTGCATCATAAAAATGCTATATTTTATCTTTAAATAAAATACAACCTTTTCTCTAGTATGTTCATATAGGAAACACAGCCTGGGACTCGGATTAGAATGTAATTTACGTAACAACTGGAACTGTTCCGTGATGGAGGTTAGTTTTATTAACTGTGAACCTGTTGATATAGGTAATTGTAATTTGAAGGAGATCAATTGAAATAATCAAAGAGTAATATTGGTCAGTATTACCTGATACTGAAAGTAAAATTTCCACTTGTGTGCATTAAAATTATGCATGAAGGCGAGACAGTTATGAAATGTTAGATCTTTATGAGGGGTCACACCTTTATGCCAAATTAATTAAGCTATAACAGGCAAATCCTCCACTGTTTTGATAGAAGTGGTTAACGTGCTGGACATGTCCATGGAATGCAGGTTTGATCCCCCGCTCCTCCAATAACATAACTAATAGTATTTGTATGAGACCTAAAAACAGTGTCTCTAGAACAGGACGTTTTCTGTATCTTTTACTATCCCCCAAAACTTAAAATAACTAAACTCTTCAGGGGGCATTGATCATATGGATTATCCTGTACCAACGATAAAAAACACTATTTTGGGCAGTGTCTAGAGAACCGGAACCGGTTCCCTAGACAGCGACCTTAGCGAACCGGAATCGGTTCTCTAGCCTATATCAGTCTATACACTAGCGAACCGGAATTGTTTTCCTGCATATATTACAGGTAATTGTGATAAGAAAATAGATTATTTAATAATTATAAAGTGAAAACTTCCATTTAAACAAGAAAAATGTGGGATTATCAGTTTATTTGCATTAGTTTTCAATGTGTCGATTGTCGAATTGATCTCCCTTCGCCTTCCGCACTTCCGGTTTTAATATGATGTCTATGTGTACGCTGGCGGAATGGTAGTCTACACAATGATCTACCATTTCGCGGTGAAGCACATGGGACAGGAGGATTAATAGTCGCCGGGTTGTTGCAGAAGTTACGCAGGTGGAAGCTGGCGGTTTGACATAGTCTTCATACAGTCTTCATACAGATAGGTAAAAATGATATAGAAAAATTTAACAATCATCAGTTACTCCATGCCCTACTTGATATAAGAAATGAATTCGCAGCTGTGGTGTTCAGCACGTCGTATTTGAGAGCCTCTTCCATTGTCATCAACGCCGATACAAGTTATGCAGACGCCTTAACAAGACCTTTTTGAAACTCCCACTTGACAAAAATATGGTCACATGGTCCAGAGGAATGAACAATGACGTTATAGACAGACGTGATGGTGTGGTTAGAGGAGATGTTGACTTTAAGTTCACCGACAGCATCAGTCATGCCTTCCTGAACCAGAGGCTCGAAAACAGTCCTTTTCAGGGCTAAACTGACTCTTAATAGGGTCGACGGGCCATGATCAGAGCTCCTCGTGGTGTAGCCTGGATGTGACATAATGAAAACGAAAGCAAATGCTTATGTATATTTAGGTTTAATTATTTCTCTCTAGCATATATTACATAAAATCAAAAACATTTACAGAAAAATTGTGCTTTCTGTTTCAATGCTATTCATTATGTTATAACTAAACGCTCTCCTTCGTCATTCTGTTATCTCTAATACTAATACTGCGTTAAGTCTTTCATGTCATAATTTTAGGAAGGATCTCTAAATATTCCTCTTCCGAATTACATATTTAATGATAACAATAATAATCAACATATGCATTGTTTATATAGCTGTATCAATAAACGTGCCGATAACAACACGCCAAATAATTCGTCCGAATATTAATTCCGGTTCGCTAAGGTCGCTGTCTAGGGAACCGATTCCGGTTCTCTAGACACTTCCTTTAAAATACATACACTGTTTTGGTTACAGAGGCTGGGGGTTCCAAACCCCGTGCCGGCTACCTGTGGTTTTGGTTAAAGTTTGGATGGAAAGATAGCCCGTTACAAATTGTTTTTCGGGTCACTACTGGTGTTTTCAACATGCATAGCTAACTGCTAATGATTTGGTTGCAACAACAAATTTATGACAGACAAGTGTGCACTGCAAACATTTGACATAGTTAGTACTACGGTTGCATCACGGAAAGGTAAAAGTCACCTTCATAAATTCATCCTTGTCAAAGCACAGGGAGGCTGGGCCACTTGGCAAAGGTACACTTTTAACAGGATCTCCTGTCATTGTTTCTTTAATTTTAAGTGTCAAAATTGGAAAATTGTTTGCCACATCTCTTTAGTCTTGATCATACAACCGCATGAATTCTTTAGCGGAAGCGTCTCCGAGTTTAGAACGGTGTCGTTTAAAATAATTTCCATGATTTTCACTACTTACAGATGTACTGTAATGTAAATTCGCGACCTATTGTCACGTTTGTCGAATTTTAGAAAATCGTAGCACAGACACGGGAAACGGTTGTTGTAGGTTTAGTATTTTTTGTATGTTAAGTAGTCCGCAGTTCTAACATTTTAGTTTGAGAGAATGGACAAGCTTCTTTAACAGTGATGCTATTTAAACATGCTCAGCCTGTTAAAAGGCAAAACACATTTTGGCATTTTGAAATAAGTTACTTGGGTTACTTGATTAAGAACAGTATGTATTCTGATCAACTCTTGGGCACCTGGGATAACACTGGTTGGATGGATCACAGATTAAGCGCTAGCCTAATTAATTTGGCGTTTCAGTGTGACCCCTTTCACACTCGCAGATTTAATAATATGAAAATAGGCAATACCTATATCGGGCGAAAGCATAACAGGAATTTCATTTTTAGAAATGGTACGAATTTTCGGGGACGCAAAAACAGTTCAAGTTCCGAAAATAACGCACAGACGGTGCATCATTATAAGTATGTTATCGTATCGTCTATGGGTGCGGACAAATTGAAATCTTCCATGGGTAATCGTGAATTCATTAATTTTATTGCTTTCAGTATTCAATTAAATACTCGTACATACGTTTACCTATGGTCGGGCTTCGCGCCCTTCGAGCTTTCGCCCGTATGAAAATAGGCAATACCTTTATCGGGCGAAAGCATAAGAGGAATTTCATTTTTAGAAATGATACAGATTTTCAGTGGACGCAAAAACGGTTCAAGTTCCGAAAATTATTGGTCACGAATATCCATAGAGTCGTGCATCGAGGGTTGATTGTGAAAAGAAATGGAGCTTTTTATGGCGTCACAAGAAAGAGCATCAAATGTGTAATATGAAAATAGGCAAAACCTATATCGGGCGAAAGCATAACAGTAATTTATTTTTAAAAATGTTACGAGTCGCAAAAACGTTTGAAGTTACGAAAATTATTGATATCGAATATCCATTGAATCATGAATCAAGGTGTTGACTGCTAAAAGATATGTTACTTTTTAAGGCGTAACAAGAAAGGGTATCAAACTTTAGGAATGTGTACATAAATAGAATCTCTTTACATCTCCAAAGTACAAACCTGCATTAAACGGAAATGTGTTGCATTTTTCAAAACAAAAATGGCTGACATTTAATGACGTCACATAAATGACGTCATTTGCCAATTGGAACACCTCGGCAGAATGGTTTGATGTAGGGTAACGGAATCTGCCGAGGACTTCCGATTGGTCATTTGCAGCGGAAGTTAAAAAACGGTGCATCGTTATAAGTATGTTTTCGTATCGTCCAGGTGCGGACAATTTGAAATCTTCCATGGGTAATCACAAATCACATAATTAATTGCTTTCAGTATTCAAGTAAATACTAGTACATACGTTTACCTATGGTCGGGCTTCGCCAGAAGGGCGCTTTGCGCCCTTCATTCTTCCGCCCGTATAAATAGGATCTCTTTACATTTCAAAGTACAAAACTGAAGTGTTGCGTTTTCAAACACAAAAATTGCAGACATTTAATGACAACAACAACAGAGTACCTGTAGACGCAAGTGGAAGTCTTCGGCAAATTTCCTTACCCTTCATTCTTTCGAGATGTTGCGATTGCGTACAGACGGTGCATCGTTAATATGAAAATAGGCAATACCTATATCGGGCGAAAGCATAACAGGAATTTCATTTTTAGAAATAGTACGAATTTTCATGGGACGCAAAAACGGTTCAAGTTCCGAAAATTATTGGTCACGAATATCCATAGAGACATGCATCGTAGGTTGATTGCGAAAAGAAATGGTGCTTTTTAACGCGTCACAAGAAAGAGCATCAAACTTTAGGAATGTGTATAAATAGGATCTCTTTACATTTCAAAGTACAAAGCTGAAGTGTTGCATTTCAAACACAAAAATTGCAGACATTTAATGACAACAACAACAGAGTACCTGTAGACGCAATTGGAAGTCTTCGGCAAATTCCCTTACCCTTCATTCTGAGACGTTGCGATTGCGTACAGACGGTGCATCGTTATAAGTACGTTATCGTATCATCCATGGGTGCGGACAAATTGAAATCTTCCATGGGTAATCGTGAAATCATTAGTTTTATTGCTTTCAGTATTCAATTAAATACTCGTACATACCTTTACTTAGGGTCAGGCTTCGCCCGAAAAAGGACAACTTACAAAAATGGCTGCCTCTCTGCCAAATTTGTTGGTCACTGTGGCTACCATCACAAAAATGACGATGAGAAAAATATGCACATTTTAGTATATTCCGTTCTCTCTGATTCCAAATATCCTACCTGAACTTTTCCGCCATTTTGTATTCTTCCACAGCTGGGTATACCTATCAAATAAATTGGCGTATGCTGTTTGCCCCAGGTTACCTGTGCCGCCATGTTACACTAGTCCAAACAAGTGAGTTGCCCTTTGACATGTCACCAGCCTTTTTCAATCAAGTGCTACCGGCGTATGGAATTGTAACTTAGGATATTTTCGGGGCTGAGTTTGTATAAAATAATGTCATCCAAAGAGTTTGTGTTTTCTGCATAAAAATTATATTTAGAAGAATTTTCACATGAAAAATGGATGAACTGTAAATGAATCATTTGCCGATCAATTTTGTTTTAAAAGCGCCCGCAGAAAATCAGGTGATATTGCCGAAATATGTATTAAAACCTATTAACATAAACAATTGCTATACGCATTTTTTCCTTACAAAACAGCAGTGTAATAAATAAAATTCACTGTGCCATTTAATTCTGGTCCAGTTCTTTGGTTTGCTGATGTGTGAAAACTTTCATTAAGAGCTAGCGTAATTGATTTTGTTCTGAAAATATGGACTCAATGTGGTAACACAAAACACAAATATTTACTTAACATTTTTAGCTCGACTTTTCGAAGAAAAGGGGAGCTATCCTACTCGCCCCGGCGTCGGCGTCGGTGTTGGTGTCACACCTTGGTTAAGTTTTTCATACCACCCCACTTTATTTCAAAAGTATAAGAGGTATGGCTTTGAAACTTACCATACTTGTTTACCATCATAACCTCCATCTACAGACAAGAGTACATAACTCTGTCAAGGTTTTTGACAGAATTATGGCCCTTTTTTGACTTAGAAAGTGTATTGAGCTTGGTTAAGTTTTTCGTACCACCTCACTTTATTTCAAAACCATAAGAGGTATTGCTTTGAAACTAACCATACTTGTTTACCATCATTACTTCCATCAACAGACAAGAGTACATAACTCTGTCAATGTTTTTGACAGAATTATGCCCCTTTTTTACTTAGAAAATACATTGAAAATGGGTAAAATCCACTTATTGCCATAACCCTTTGAGATATTGCTTTGAAACTTCGAATGCTTGTTTACATCAATACCCCCATCTGTAGGCAAGAGAAGGTAACTCTGTCAGAGATTTGTTTTAAAAATTAAGGCCCTTTATCGACTTAGAATCTTAGTTAAGTTTTTTGTACCAGTCCACTTTTTGACTAAACTGTTTGAGATATTAATTTGAAAGTTGGAATACTTGTTTACCATCATGATCCCCAAACATTGACAGGAGAAGGTAATTCTGTCAAGGATTTTATTTGAATTACGGCCCTTTTTGACTTAGAAACTCTGTTTAAATTTTAATTCTTGTCCACTGGTTGACTTAACCATTTGAGATATTACTTTGAAAGATGGAGTACTTATGTACCTTCAAGAGACCTATCTGTGAGCAAGAGAAGGTAACTCTGTGAAAATTTGATTTGTACTTAGAAATTCCTAGTTAAAGTTAAAGTCTTGTGTGCCCTTAACTGTCAAAGTTTTGTTTTATTGGCAAGCACTAAAAAAGTCGAGCGCGCTGTCCTACTGACAGCTCTTGTAAGTAATAATTATTGTCATTTGCGCCCACGTTTTTCTCACTATTAATCAGCCATCTAGGTCAGCAATTATAGCGAAACAAATTTTCTGTTTCTTTTCACCTTCTGTGTGCAAGTAGTACTGTCCTACAATTAGAGACAGACCGATACTGAAATTTCTAACCTGAGGGTGATATTAATCAGCATTATTAAAGTATACAAGTATTTGGGTACATTTATATCTCCGCTTGCATCAGATACTAGAAATACCAAAATAATGAAGGACTCTTCCATTAAAGTTTTGGTCACTATGCAGTGAATAATCTAGGTTTTGATTTATATGAGTCCTTGGGACGCACATTTTTCAAAACAATGAGTCCCAGCTATGAAACAATGAGTCCCTTTCCGAAAAAGTCAGAAAAACGAATCGGACATCCCCGCCGAATTATTTTCGTTGCAAATCGCCGCTGTGATATGTTGTTTTTCTTTTTCAAATATAATTGTTTCTAAAAGTATTGAGTTACTGAAAATATTAATTACCTTTTACGTAGATTTTAAATATTTATTTCCGTTAAAAAATCTGCTGTAATTAGACGAGGTTTTTTCTCCAATTAGCATTTGTCACCCGCGAATGTCGCGGTAGGTGTGAAAAATACGAGCATTCATAAAGGATGACAAACTAACTACGTCAACTTTGAAATTTCGAGCTATGTGACACCACTGATTGAGTAACGTTCGATACTTTGTGAATGCGAAAAGTATTTTCAATTGACTTAATTAACATTAATAAGTTCCAACAGTATTCTTTACTTAAAACTAGAATTGTGTCCAAAGGACACGGATGCCCCCACTGTGCAGATGTGCTCATAAACAAGAGCAAGCATATCTGTATGTAAGATTTTTATGTGGAACTTTTTCATTCCACTGTTTCATTTCTGTACATATACCTAAAATGATCTACAGGTAACCTTATGTACATGTTAAATTAAATTACAAATGTAAAATTTATATGTTCAATTATTTATATGGTATATAGTGAAAAAATCAACAAAGGGCCATAATTCTGTTAAATTTGGTCGCAACAAATTTATATGGTATATAGTGAAAAAATCAACAAAGGGCCATAATTCTGTTAAATTTGGTCGCAACAAAATTTTCTTCCTTTACTACCATCTACACATTAAAGCTGTTCATCCCTGGAAGTTTAAGCAAAATCTGCCATCCGGTTTAAGAGGAGTTGCGTTCACAATATTTCTATATGGTATATAGTGAAAAACTTAACAAAGGGCCATAATTCTGTTAAATTTGGTCGCAACAAAAATTCCTTCCTTTACTACCATCTACACATTAAGGTTGTTCATCCCTGGAAGTTTAAGCAAAATCTGCCAACCAGTTTAAGAGGAGTTGCGTTCACAAAATTTCTATATGGTATATAGTGAAAAAATCAACAAAGGGCCATAATTCTGTTAAATTTGGCCGCAGCAAAAATTCCTTCCTTTACTGCCATCTACACATTAAGGTTGTTCATCCCTGGAAGTTTAAGCAAAATCTGCCATCCGGTTTAAGAGGAGTTGCGTTCACAAAATTTCTACATAGTATATAGTGAAAAAATCAACAAAGGGCCATAATTCTGTTAAATTTGGTCGCAGCAAAAATTCCTTCCTTTACTACCATCTACACATTAAGGTTGTTCATCCCTGGAAGTTTAAGCAAAATCTGCCATCCGGTTTAAGAGGAGTTGCGTTCACAAGATTTCGGGACGTACGGACGGACGGACGGACGGACGGACAAGTGCAACGCTATATGCACCCCACTTTGTGGGGGCATAATAAACGTTATGTTTATAACAAAATCGCGGCGCTTCAAGCCGATTTTTTCTAAGTAACAATTTTCTTCTACAATGTATATATTTTAAATACATTGTCGAATAAAATAATTTCTACAGCGACTTCTTTTACTCATAAAGCCGCAGGTGTTACGAGATCAAAGCACGTACGCCGACGCCGAGTTTCGTTTGATCCGAGCGAAGCACGTGGCATTAAAAAGACCGAATATTTTGACGGGTCTGATTATTTTGGATTATAAAAACTAGTTTGGAATAGACAATGTATAATATGAGTAAGTTTTATTTTGGTTATGCACTATATCAAGCTATACAAATGTACGTTGGTCGGCAAATATTTTCGAATTTGATAAATGTACAAAAGTAAAAAAATAATTCTAATTTAAAGTACTGTTAGCTGTCTGAAACACCACTCATAAGTACCGCGATTTTTTAATGATTTCATGCGAAAATTCTTCTTAATACTAGCAGGAAACGCAAGTTCGTGGACGATATTCTTTTAAACAAACTGCCGCGAGCATATACCCAAGTCTCGCTTTTCACGTGCTTGCGTCCTAAAGGACGCACATATTTCAAATCTTTGCGTCCTTTGCAGTTTTTGTGCGTCTATGACGCAGGACGCACGGCTAGATTATTCACTGACTATGTTATACAACGATAATGTCAACATGATCAAAAAGTAAAAATATCAAATAAAACTTGCAGTATGTTGCAAAAGAAAATTAGATTCTCATAGTTAAGTAGAAGAAATATGTATACACTCACTGTATAATGTAAAGCTTGATATTTTAAATAACTATACATGTACTCAGTTTCACTTGATTCATTTTGCATTTTAGCAGTACCAGTGAAATGAGTAAATCAAGAAAAGGAAATCTCACCATGTTGAGCACATCTAAGAATAAATGGCAAGATAGAAAAAGGAATAAAACAGGAGGAGATGCAGATGATGAGCAGTCTTGCTCTCCAGTGAAGCAGAGGAGAACTATTCAGCAAAATGAATTTAATATGAGTAGTGATAGAAGTTCAGACAGTGAGGAATTAAGTTCAAATGAGGAAGCAGACAATGGCAAAATGAAATCTGAAATTCTTTCTGAAGATGAAAATTCAGAATCAGATATTGATATAGTCACTGAATCTGATGTAAGTAACACGGGAGAAAGTTCAAAAAGACCAGAAACTAATAGTTTTGCAGGTAGAAGTGATGATGATGATGGTGATGATGATGATGATGATAGTGGTGATAGTGGTAGTGAAGATGGTACTGAAATTGACAACAGTTTCAAATTGAAAACAAATTCTAGCAAAGTTGAATCAAATAAATCTGAGAAAGTGACAAAAAGTAAACAGTTTGGCCTTGTAAATGAAAAAGATGACAGCGAGAGCTCTTTGTCTGCGGATGAAGAAGTTAACAGTGGGACAGATGATGATGACAGTGATGATGAAGGTGAACAGGTGATAAAAACTGACAAACAAATTGAATTAAGAAATAATTCAAAATCAGAAAGTTCTCCTTCCAGTAAAACTCAGCTTTCAGGCAGTAGACGTGATTTTCCGAAAACAGTAAATAAAGACATTGAAAAAAATAAGAAAGAAGACAGTTACAACAAAGATTTTTCAACTGAAGGAAATGACAGTGATGATTCAGATGATGACAATGATGTCAGTGATTTTGATAAACCGGATAGGCTTGATGGCAATGTAAACAGTGAGGATGAAAGTGATACAGATGATGATGTTGATGATGATGCAGTGACAACTGAACCGTCTGAAAAAGATGAAAGTGAAGATGAGTTTGTGAGTAGATTCTGACTTAAATGTCACCCATTTATGAGTAATTTTAAAATTAATCTTGCATTGGTGCATATTTACAGTAATTCTTTTGTAATACAATGTAAGGTAATAAGATAATATGTGAACGAGATGAAATTTGCCTATATACCTCTGTATATGAAACATAATTTTATTAAAAATCAAGTTGTTTTAAAATAACTGTCTGATTTCCTGGACTTTTTTGGCCCACCTTAAGTAGATAGCTGTTAGGGTGTCTATCACTATAATTATTTTGAATCCTGCATGAAAATGATTAATTTTGTATTTGCAATTTCAGGCTTCTGTGAAGAAAGGTAAGCAATTATACATGTTTTCTTCATTGTCAGCCAACAAAATCTCTGAAACCCTTCAAACAGTATGGAAATTTTACCGATTCTTAGTGATTTTACTTAAATCTTAAAAATCAACATCTACCATGTCTACATTCTAAAACTATCTCTCAGTATCACTGATCATATTCTCTCAATGTTTTAATACTAGGAAATTGGCCAGACTAATGTATCAGGTAGGCAGTTAAGGACTTTCAGTTAAACATAATGTTGTTCTTTGTTTCCTTTTAGAGTTAGCTAATATCCCATTAGAAGACTTGATGAAAATAAAAGAGAAATTGGGACTCAAAACGTAAGTATATGCAGAAATACACACCCATTTATTGGTTGTAGGTAATGACTGCCCTCTGAAGTTATTTAAAAATTATCTTATAAAATTGAATATATAATAATCTTTGGTGTGCTTTAGAACAAGTGTGTATTTTAGTATACGGTTTTCTTAAGAGTTCTGACCACCACTGCCAATTTAAAGGGGTGGAGGGGGGCAATTAGGGGTGGAGATGGATATGAAAACAAAGATTGTTGCTTCTGAAACTTAAATGTGATTAAAATTTGACAGTTATTACCATTGTTTTGTAAGTTATTTCTTTTATGTACTGTACTTGAGTTAGAGTGCATTTGTACGTTTGAATATACCGAAATAGCAATCTTCTGCAGGGATCTCATTTGGGCTTGTAGTTCTGCACACAGACCTGATGCAAGATTTATTCAGGACAATGTACATCTCATTCTGTAATAATGTCTAGTGTTTTTGTGTTATAGGTTTAACAGAATAATGCATGGGGATAAGTTTGAAGACAAGAAACAGAAAGAGTTTAAAAGAGCAAACAAAAACAGGTATATATGCCATATTGTGACAGTAAAATTTTTAGTTAAGGGAAGTACATAGTTCTTCACAGATACTCTCTGTAAATTCCATATAATTATATTGATGAACAGAGTTACCTGTTACGTCAGATAAGTAGAGCATAGGACCTTGGTCTTAGTTTGGTTAGACCAAGGTAGTAGCAAATGTGCAAAAATACATAACATTTCAACTGAAATTCAAGATAGTTGAAAACAAAACTGTGATAAGTGAAAGCAATCCGCCATCAATCACAGCACCCACCTACAATTAAGGGGGGGTGGTGGTGTAGAGGTTAAGGTGTATGCCGCTCATCCCAGAGGTTGGTGGTTCCAGTCCCACTGGGGTTACGACCGTACCTCCTCATATGACACCAGTACTGGTTTTCCAGGAGGCAAACTCGAGAATGACTCCATAAGCTACAGGCTTTCTTCACAATCGAGCTTAAATAAATTAGTATAACTATAAACAATTAGACAAACAGATGAATGAATTGTCAATATGAAAAGGCAGCAGACAAGGCTCACACTGCAGCTATAATATCAAGGATAAAAAGGCAATGCTCTCTTAAAGCAATAAGTAAAGGGCATCACATAAAAAAGCAATAAAGCCACAATGCACAATAAACTAATTGGCTCTTAGGTTACTCCCATTAAATGGTCAGTTACCCGGAATGTTAGTAAGTAGGGGTTTAAACCAGTTTGTTGCATGCTGACCTCACTTTTCGCCAAACTCACTGGCACTACCTTTTTCATGCTGTGCACCAAGCAAGGCACCTGTCAGTGTAATTTTTCACATCTTTTGTATAATGTGTTTATGGGGATCAAACCAGCAACCTCCTGCATGCAAAGTTGATGCTCTACCACTTAAGCCATGACTCTACTGACCTACAGTTTTGCATATCATTGCTATTTCATGTAAATGTAACTTGACTTTACATGAAAGCTTTGTTTAGAATCAGTGAAACAAAGAATTTTGATGTATCCATCTCTTTGCCAGTTTTCTATGTATTCTTTCTTTCATTATCAAAAGTTGACAAAATTCTACAGCTACAAATGTATTTATAAGCACTCTAAGGTTGTAGATAATTATGTTCCCATTAAAGTTATTTGAACTTATGTGTATTTGCCCTGCATTGTAGAATAAGTTAACAAGAATAGAACTGTGCTATAAAATATACTTGTTTGCTGTTTCAGGCCAATGGAAATGTCGTCAAAGAAATGGGTTCCTGTTGTAAGACAGTCGGTAGTGCCGAAAGAAAAGGTAATAAACAAACAGATACACTTAGTGTGTTCCAGTGGAAATATAATAGGTCTTCATTGTTAATACATGTCCTGTTAGCTGTACAATGAACTCCATACAATAAAGAACCCAGATATATCCGGGATATAAGGAAAAAAATCAGGTAAAAAAACTCCCTAGATTTTCAAATTTTGTTAGGTAACAGTATGCATGGAAGTCATATTTCTGGGCTCGAATTTTTTGGTTTTTAGTTAAATATCAAAATGCAATGTGCAATTTAAATGGTCCCAAAAAGTTCTTTATATATGGAGTTTACTGTAGTAGTGTACGGTAATGTGTATGCCATACCATTCTTCCTAATTAAGACTTTGGCAAATTGCAATTTCAGGTGAGACGTGATCCAAGATTTGATGATCTATCAGGAGAATTTCAGGACAAACATTTTATGAAAAATTATTCTTTTCTGGATGACGTTAAGAGCAAAGAAAAATTGGTAAGAAGAAAACTTGTACACATAAAGCATAATACTGATTTGAAAATCTTAACTTTGCGCTTTTAGCATTTTAAAAGTCCTTCTTTCCTACAGACTTAAATTAAATGTTAAATGAGTTTTGTTACTTCTAAAATGTAAAATGTTTGTATGATAGTATTTTTATATTTTCCTAAAGATTTGAAAGCTTTCTTTCATATCATTAAACTCTGAAGGAATTTCTTAGTTTGAAGTTTTGACTTTCAAACTTTCATCACTTGTATACTACATGTATATAGATACTAGTTAGGCAAAGAGATCGACTGTAACAAAGTTAAAGTTCTCCTGAGGATAACATCAGTTTAATAAACATTTAAAAATGGTTGATAGTAAAAGATTTGTCTAGGTAAATTATCTCATTCTATTGAACTTTACCAGCTTGTACAGAAAAAGATGCAGAAGACAAAAGATGAGGACAAGAAGAAAGAATTGGAGAAATTGTTGGGTAGAATGGTAAGCATTGCCTATTTGTCCAATACCAGTATTACACTTGATTTGTTTTAAGAAATAGGACATGTGCATCTTTTTCGGCAAAGAACAAACTGCAAAATTCATAAAACACTTAAATTTGACCGTAACAGCAGTTTTTTGTGCTCCCAAAAGTGGGAAGCATATATATGTATTTGCCACCTGAGCACAACAGATAAAAGAGGAAATGCACTTGAAAATACATTGAGAACTTGAATAACATGTGTTCATAGAATACAGGCATTGCACCTTGAATTTGCTTTGAACCATTTTATTAAATAATGGCAGGAACTCGGAAGATAATGTCTGTTCTCAAGGAAACCACTTACCATGTCAGTTATGGTTTTTGCCAAGATCTGTTAGGCTATTGATGGTCAGTCATGATTTGATTTTTATATCCCAGAAGAGTGGGCATACATGTATAAGTAGGTACAGCCTCTGTTTGTATGTTTTTGGAATCGTGTGTCTCATCGCAATTTGGTATCTGGGCTGTTACTTCTACAATCATTGAGTACTTTCAAATAACTTTACCCATAACACAGCAGTGTGTCATTCATTAACACAGACTGCAAGGTCATGACCACATTGAGAGCTCACTCAGAACTTTAATTATATACATTTATATTTCATGATTGGCTGTAACTTCTACATGCTTGGACACATTTTCAAAGAAATTTAAACATTGGTTGCCTAAAACACAATGGCACACCCAGGCACTACCACCAAGGTCAAGGTCACATGGCTGGCTCAAAACCCCTTCCATCAGCCTATTTAGCAATATTTTATATTTGGGCTAAAACTTCTTCAGGAATGACCAATTTTCAAATACCTCCACACAGATGTTACCACTATGACAAGAGTGCATCCTGCTCTGCACCAAGGTCAAGGTGATATATAGGGCTTGAAACCTCTTATATAATGTTTTAAAGCAAACCTTTGTCTTGGCTGCAAGTTACACACTGACCAAAACTACCTTCAGCAGGATTTGTATGATTAATCATTTAATCAGTGTGGACACATAGGTTTCACATATAACTATGCCTTTTCTGTTGATAACCTATGGGGGCACATGTCATTTTACAATAACAGCTCTTGTTTTGTTTATATATCTCCCGAGTAAATTTTTATTGCTTAGTCTCAAAATGTAGAGAATAAGCCTACTGAGTTTTATTTTCATGTAGAATCAACAAGAGCAAATAGAGAATGAGAAGAGACGTAAGTCAGAGCTGGAACAGCAATGGAAGGTGAAAGAGAAACAACTGGTGAAAGAAGGAAAGACGCCGTACTTCCTGAAGAAATGTAAGTAGCGGAGCTAGCAAATAAAACCCTTTACCCACTTCATTTCCAAAGTGGACTCATCCATCTTCAAATTTGGACAGTATCATTATTGTTTGTAGGGGTACTCACTGAAAATTTACTGAATAAATAATTTGCCTACTATAGTAACAAAGGCAGAATAACTTGTTACCAGCATAGTAAGGGTTAAAACACTGTTTAAAGGAAGGCAACTATTTTCTTGTGAACAGAACAGGTCAATTTTTGCAGATTTTGAGTGAACTTTAGAATCTGAGAATTCAATACTTGGATTTTCCAGACCATTTGTAAGGTTATTGGAATATGTGCCACTCTATGTGCCATCGTCTTTTAAAGGCACTGAAATAAAATAACATATCCAGTTAGGTTAGCCTAGGCTAGCACAAACAATTTATTAAATATTTATGAATTACAATGTATTTAGCTGTTTTACTGCAAACACGCAACATACATTGTACTTGTATTTTTTACAAGTTTACTTCACTGTCACTGGCTCGATATGTCAAGTGACTGTTTTTATTGTTTTAAGCCTTTAATCACAAAATTTACTTCAACTATTATCATTTTACAGCTGATAAGAAGAAGCTTGAACTGGCAGAGAAATTCAAAGAGTTACAGAAGTCTGGGAAAGTGGATCAGTATATGAGTAAGAAACTGAAAAAGAATGCACAAAAAGAGAAGAAAAAACTTCCAGGCCGACATCAGAGATTTATGTGAAAATAACAGTTGAATATTAAACATGATTGTATAATTAATTTTGACAAGTCTTTGTTTTCTTTTATCATTTTGAATAATTTCACAAAGTAGATCTGCTTTAGATATAAAAAAAAATGTGTATATTAACAATTCCAGTTTACATTTATTATACCTTGCAGTATAGAATGGAATTTCAAGATGGTTTTGTATACAATACAGTGTCCACCTACATCTACTAATCAAACATCCTGTAAAACTTGCTAGTCTGTCTCCCCAGATGTAAGCATCATTTGGATTTTGTACTTTTATTATCACTTCATCACTAACTTGGAGTTGTGCTGCAATAGTTACAGAGCCCTGTTGTCTGTTTGTAGCAAACACACCAGGTTTTTTACAATGTTTAACTGAATTTCTCCTTTGGTCATCACTGAAGATGAAAACATGTACATCCCAGCCACAGGTGCTATGAACAATCCAGTAGAACTGTGATACCCTTGTCCAACATTGAGTTTCACTGAATCAAAGACAATTGCTTGGCCTATTGTAAGATGAGATACAGCATATGGCCAGTTCTGGTTCGAGTCGATTGTGGCATGAAATGCGACCATTCTGTTAGTGTTGGCTATTGATTGACGAACCATGCCCAGTTGTGCTGAAAGTAATACAAGATATATATTTTTTGTATTAAGCTGCTGGTTGCTCACGTAATATTTTTCATCAATAATAACATAACATTGCTCTGAGATTATTTCATAAAAATTTAAATGTCAGAATTGTGTGCATATTGAAACACATTTCAGCAGATCTTGTGATAATAAAACTGCTTAATTCTCCACTTGGCTTTATACTTGGACTTGGGATCGATAAATTGTTAAAACATTTCAAATGTGTTGAGCATTAACCACAAGCATTTTTTGGGAAAATTTCCTGTACTTTCATGTCCTAAAACAAATGTAAATCCGCTAAATTTCTAAAATTATACTAAGACTTGTCCATCCTTCAGTATGGGTAGGACCATTCACTGTTTAAAAGGGGAGTTCAGTGAGAATTTATTGACTAAATAGAGAACACAATATCTGTGCTAGGTGCAAATGGTATAACCATTTGTCAACAGTGGAGTAATGGTTGTGAGAAGTACTTAAACTCATAGTTCATTACCTGTCTCACCTGTGTTTGATGCTGTGTCTGATTTTACACTTCTTTTAACTTTGTTACTGGATGTCATTTTGTTGAAGATTTTATCTGCCATTGTTATCATTGGATGATAGCTGTAAATGTCTTCAAGTTTTTGCTTTTCAAGGGTGTTTATGAGCTTCCCTTGTTCTTTCACAGTAATTTCTAGATCTTTAATGTTCTGCATTAAACTGTTGCTTTCCTCATGTATCTCTTTAACTGCTTTATTCAGGTCTCTGATTAAGGCTAACTGTACCTCTTCTGGTAGAGAAAAAAAGAAAAAATTGTAATTATACCCCCAAAACGAAGTTTAGGGGGGTATATAGGAGTCACCCGGTGGTTGGTCGGGCGGTCGGTCGGTCGGTCTGTTGCATTTTCCTTGTCCGGAGCATAACTTGAAAACTACTGGTTGGAATTCAATACAACTTCATACAATGATCAAGCACATTGAGAGGAAGTGCAGTGCACAAGAACAATAACTCCATCTTGACTAATTACAGAGTTATTGCCCTTTGTTACTTTTCCTTGTCCGGAGCATAACTTGAAAACTACTGGTTGGAATTCAATACAACTTCATACAATGGTCAAGCACATTGAGAGGAAGTGCAGTGCACAAGAACTATAACTCCATCTTGACTAATTACAGAGTTATTGCCCTTTGTTACTTTTCCTTGTCCGGAGCATTATTCGAAAACTACTGGTTGGAATTCAATACAACTTCATACAAAGGTCAAGCACATTGAGAGGAAGTGCAGTGCAGAAGAACCATAACTCCATCTTGACTAATTACAGAGTTATTGCCCTTTGTTGCTTTTCCTTGTCCGGAGCATAACTTGAAAACTACTGGTTGGAATTCAATACAACTTCATACAATGGTCAAGCACATTGAGAGGAAGTGCAGTGCACAAGAACTATAACTCCATCTTGACTAATTACAGAGTTATTGACCTTTGTTACTTTCCTTGTCCGGAGCATTATTCGAAAACTACTGGTTGGAATTCAATACAACTTCATACAATGGTCAAGCACATTGAGAGGAAGTGCAGTGCAGAAGAACCATAACTCCATCTTGACTAATTACAGAGTTATTGCCCTTTGTTGCTTTTCCTTGTCCGGATCATAACTTGAAAACTACTGGTTGGAATTCAATACAATTTCATACAATGATGAAGCACAATGAGAGGAAGTGCAATGTACAAGAACCATAAGTCTATCTAGAGTATTTTTAGAGTTATTGCCCTTTGTTATTTTTCTTCTCCAGAGCATTACTTGAAAACTACTGGTTGGAATTCAATATAACCTCATATAATGGTCAAGTACATTGAGAGGAAGTGCAGTGCACAAGAACCATAACTCCATCTTGACTCATTTCAGAGTTATTGCCCTTTGTTACTTTTCCTTGTCCGGAACAATTCGAAAAGTACTAGTTGGAATTCAAAACAACTTCATACAATGGTCAAGCACAATGAGAGGAAGTGCAGTGCACAGGAACCATAATTCAATCTTGACTCATTACAGAGTTATTGCCCTTTGTTACTTTTCCTTGTCCGGAGCATTATTCGAAAACTACTGGTTGGAATTCAATACAATTTCATAAAATGGTCAAGCACAATGACAGGAAGTGCAGTGTGAAAGAACAATAACTCTATCTTGACTCATTTCAGAGTTATTGCCCTTTGTTACTTTTACTTGTCCGGAGCATTATTCGAAAACTATTGGTTGGAATTCAATACAACTTCATACAATGGTCAAGCACAATGAGAGTAAGTGCAGTGTACAAGAACCATAACTCTATCTTGACAAATTACAGAGTTATTGCCAAGAACAATATCTCTTTTTAGTTTGTTTGCAAGGTATTCTGTTACTACGAACTTTCTCAGTTTATAAAGCAGTCTTTTGGGGGTATTAATCACATTTAGTGATAGCTCTAGTTTAAAACTGATGTGGCAAGAACTCTATCTTATAATCTATACCAACAACAGCTATAATTTGTGTTTTTATAAAAGTAGTCGGACTACGCTATGGACAGCCAAGGCCTAACTCATTCCATCTCGTACAGAAATTTAATTTTAATCGAGGCTGTTGTATTCTACTGGCATTTAAGATAAACATTTATGTCACATAAGGATGCTTAGTGCAAGGAGACAGGAGTGAGTGTAATATATCCTCTTCTGTTATCACTGGGTTAGTATTTTTCCATCTAGAAACTTTAAAATGTGTTTTCTCAGAAAGCATTGGTCAGAATTAAATTGTTCTTGATCTGAATAATCTAATGACTCTCACATTTCTATAACAATGATCAGTTGAAAAACAGAGACCCAAGTAAGGTTTTGCTACTTTCCACAGAGATAGTTTATATAGTATTTTTAGGAAATGCAGCCCTACAAGTTCCAGTCAGAATGCATGTGGACCCGCCAGAGTTATGGCCCTGTAACCTTTTCTTATATCTTCAATGCAGACATTTTAAAGGTCAATTTCTCTGAAATTAGATTGTAGGAAATAAAATATCACACAACCAGAGAATGACTCTATAGTCTATACTAACATAATATAATAGGGACCCTAGTGGTGTTTGGCTGTCTTCTCATATATTATATAAAGCCATATCTAAGACAATGTTTGGAGGAAATTATTACCAAATAATTCAATACCAAAATTTTATAAATTAACAATAGGGGTTTGACTGCTCTCCCTATATACTAGAAATACATTGTATAGAAATGTACATTAACAGTTTTGTTTGAAATCAGTGGTCAGACCATTTAATTGAATGTAAAACAGCTTTTATCAATGGAAAAACTTTGGGCCAAAGTTGCAAAATTTTGGCTATGTCAATCTGTTTTATAGTACAATGTAGTATAAATGAAACCCATTGCTGACTTGATCCCTTCCAAAATGTGGTTTCGGTCCAACCTGTAGGGCAGGGGATACCAGTTTATTGAATTTGCATGTTTATCTTACCAAGTTATGAACTTTGGCATAGTGCTGTCTTGTTATGGAGGATGCATCGTGTTAGGTCTGAAGCACAGATCGGTGCTTGGGTGATAAATAGACATAGTGCACCTTATCTTGTTAAAGATTAAACTTTGGTTTTGCATAAATTATTCAGCAGCATACATCAATGTCAGAAGGACGATGACAGTGGCGTGTATTGAAAAGTCTTATGTTTGAGTATAATGAATGAATCTGGGTCAGTTTAACAAAACACCTACCTTTCTGTTCCAGAGCATCAATCCTTTTCAAAAGTTTTCAAACTACATATTGAAGTTTCACATTCTTCACACACGGCATTCGACTTCAACATCAGGTAGAATAAAATGCAAAGCACTTGCATGGGTTTGGACATGGTTACATTTAATACAGTAACAAGAGTGAGCAGTATCAAGTGTGATTAAATAACTGTATAAAGAATATCAGTGATCTGTTCGTTCAGTTATAAAATGAACACAGACACCTTGGCATGGTTGAAGATTGGCTACAAGATCACAACTGAAATACGCACATCTTTGTTTCTCCTCTACAACAATATCTGAGGTACCATGAACTGAACAGGTTAATCATGGAAGCTTGTAAACATTGTTTACAGCTAAAAACCCTACTTTGATCCCTGGTTGTGATATTGCTGCATTTCACTCAGCTGCTACAAGACATATGAAAACAGTGTTACTGCGAAGTAAATTCAATGTGAATCAATCAATCTGGGTATTTAATGACATAGTAGCGGTTTTATCAATTTAAAAAAGCTAAAAGAATAACCAACAAGAGGGCCATGATGGCCCTATATCCCTCAGCTGAGTACCAGTGCACTTGCCGAAGAAAGTCACTTGTTGCTATCAAGAGTCAGCAGTTGTAAGGAAGTCACGCCTATGTGAAATCAAGACACCCCGATTTGGGTCAATTTTGACCTTGGGGTCATAATTTGAACAATCTTGATAGAGGTCTAATAGGCAATTCAGAGAAGATTTTTAAAGTTTTTCCTATTTGTTGCCATAGCAACCAGAGTTCTGCATGGAATGAAATTCTTAGAGCTGTTTTTGTAGAGCTTTATGTAAGGAACATCCTTGCCAAGAATGGCCTAGTGGTTACAGAGGAGATGTCGTTTGAATCAAAATGTTGATGGACGACAGACATTGGGCGATGGGAAAAGCTCACCCTGGCACAAATTGCCAGGTGACCTAAACAGTACAGAAGCTATTTTTCTCATCTTTATTAAATCTTTATTAATCAAACAAGAATTAATCTGCACTGAAATTTTATAAACACATATGTACATAACTATGTTCACCAAGAGCTACAATCTTAACAACTTTGATTTTCTAACTTCTTCCAAATCTATTTCAAACTGTTTCAATCTACCGTCTCTTTCTTCTAAAAACTGACGATATTCCTCAGGGTCCAGAGATTTAACGACTTGTATGCCTACACTATGAGCAGTCCCTATCACTTGTTTACACACATCTTCTAATGTACTCCCTCTGAATACAGGGTCCTGAATTTTTATTTTTGCTATTTCATATATATGCTTCAAAGTTACTTTGCCAGCAACGTCATCCTCTGTAAGATAGACAAAATTTACAACAAACATGTATTTTGTAGAAAACAAAATAATGTACATAATTATAAGTATTTGTTGGCCTGTACATTTCACATGATCCAGCAAACATACTGCTTTGCAAAAAGCAAATTGCTAAGGCCTAAAAAAAAAATAGTTGTGTTTCTGGTGGCATGGCCAAAAAAAAGAGGGTCGGTAGGTAGGGAATTTTTTTTTTTTTTTTTTTTTTTTTGTGGGTATGTATTGTTAGTTCTGCAAGTGGTGTTTGCTGCATATAATTGTTAACACCCCTTCACTTTTCATTTGTACATCTAAACTTGTTACTCATTTGACTATATTATAATAAAATAAATAATACATGAAATATACAAGATTAATCTGTGTTTTAAATTTATCTTCTTTCATATATAGATTATGAATTTATGTAAACCGACAACATTTTCATATTAAATCTTTATTTTCAAGTTTGTGTTTATATTTGACTATCATACATCTTTTTTTTACACTACTTAAAATATTATTCACAGAGACTAGGAAATGTTTTAAACAAGAACAGATTTTGGCTGAAATAATCTCAATTGAAGACTGACAAAGACAATCATGACAGCAAACTTTTGTTTGAGATTTGTTGTGTAAAAATTGTAATTTCAGGGGGTAGGGGTAAAAAACGGGGTGTTTCAAATTGAAGGGTCATTGATTCTTCAGTCTTAAATGTTAAAGTTCAAAATCAAATTTTAAAGAGTAAAGGTGAGAATTTTTGGGGTTTAGCTATGGGCCATAGGGTTCTTATACTCTAGGGTTGCATATTATTTTTCTTTTTTGTCTTGCAGCTTGTAAGTTATATTTTCTAATACTTAAATTAGGTAGCTGCTTATCCCCAACCTAAGCTCCATCAGCTCAAAAATGAAAAATATTTACATCGTTTCCCGTTTGTCATATATTTTCGCGACCTCGCATGTCCGTGACTTCCTTCAAATTTTCGCGATTTTTACCGCTTTTAATACAATGAAATTTGTTCTGTTCAGAGTAGTTTCAGGGGGCTTTAATTAAGGTTGTTTGAAACGAATTTAGGAAGATCATTGTATTATTTTATCTGTCTTTTTCATGAGGGATGGAGAGGCGCCGAATAATGCCCCCCATATATTCGTGTAGAATAAAAATCACGTCCAGAACAATATGCAAGTTAAACTTTAAACACGCAAGTCAGTATTTAAATATTGACAAAAAACAATGCAATTATCATAACTTTGTTGCGCTTACGTACGGCCGAGTTCAAAACGTTTTTAATGACACATGATTATCGGAGAACGGGTAATACTTAATTGTCTTTTGATCGCCCGAGGGCGTTTTGTGTTTCCGACAATCTGTGAATAACAATACACAGAGTCGTGTCAAGAACTTGTCACTGTCCACCACTCACTACTAATCCGTGTTACAAACACCGTTACAAAAATTCGCCGAGGTCTGTTATTTTCAGTTTCATGATTGTTTATTAATTATCACATTTGATAACGACCTAAACAGCGTCATGCTGTTTAACAGGTAGTGTCTTATTAGCTCCGCCTTCTTTCGTATGAATTAGCCACAGACAACGATCGATTTTTGACTGACGGCGAAATCGCCGAGACTTGTAATGACGCCGCTCCACCTACTTTCGTATGTTAGCCAACTGACGACGGTCAGTTTTTGATTGACACGGCAAAATTGCCGAGTCTCGTGACGCATAAGAGAAAATGCCCGCGGGTCAAATTGACAAACTGGACATTTTTTTGCGGGTCAAATAATGGTATTTTACGATTTTCAGGCACTGAAAACGTTAAAAAAACTTTACGGTCGGCGGCAAAAAATTACGGTCGGTCGGGCCACCGGAAACACAACTATTTTTTTTTTAGGCCTAAGCAGTTAAATGTTCAACTTCCTGTAAAGGTTCAGGTAAAATCCGGTACATGCTGGGTTAGCCTACATATACCTCAGCTAACCAGTAGCTGGTTGCCAGGGGTAAAGCTGTATACAATATTTTTTGTGAAATAATGTCCTATGTAACTAGTTCTAGTAGATATTCTCTTTAATTTATTGATAATTAGCTTAACATTCAGATTAGACTTTATTCACAAAAGTGATCAAAGAAAAACATACTTCCTACAGTGCCTTTCCTGGCTCCAGCAGCCAATTTCAGCAAATATGTTGTTGGTGGTTTATGTATGGTTATACCAATGCTCCTATCTGGCTGCAAATATACAACACATTAAAGTGATTTACAAGTAAAAAGGTTAACTTACAGACAAAATTAAAGATGTGGAATGAAACAATAGATTTTACAGTTGCTTTTTTAAATATTAATGAAACTTAAAAATGTCATTCATCTGACATTCAGACAACCATCTGACTATTCATCTGACAACCATTGCTGTAAATATTAGTCGACTTTTAACAAAATCCTACCAACAATGGATTCTGTAATCTGTAGAACCTGAACAAGGATTTACCATTTTGAAGTAAAGTCCTTGGTTTTCACCAAATAACGCCAAATTTCTATGCAGAGCATGTATACACTGAATTCCACACTTTTACCAGGTTTAATGGTCATCAAAATGCAAAATGTACCTGCTATAAGATCAGATTTTGCTGTAACTTGGTGTTAAAGGTATACATTAAAACGGTTTAATTTCTGAATGCCAAAAATCCAACTTTTTGTCATGCATATTTTTGAAGTATTCAATGTATTATATATATACACAAATCTTCCAGACACAGACAAGGTACACACCGCAGCTTCACTTCTGCCAAGTGCATAAGTAAAGGACATCTCTTGGAAACATTTGTTAAATCAACTAAATGTAAGTATCTGTCAGTAAATCTGGGTTTCAATTTCATTCAGAAATTGTTTAGAGGCACTTTGATAATAATGAAAAATATTCAATCTATAAAATACTAAGGTTTTCTATTTACTGTTGACCCTGCTTATGGTAAGTGATATGCTTTGTGCAATAACCCTTGTTTCTGTTGGTGGCACTAGTGTTTCTGCACATTTCTTTATACCGGGTACTTACATTCAAACATATGTTGGTAGGTACAGGAGTTCCAGGCTTAATATTACTTGTCATTTCATTAAACTGTTTGCAGAATGGTCCAATCTGTATCCCTCTCTGCAATGTAAAAAATACTCATCACATTAACTTAAACCAAGCACAATAAATTATGCAGGTAAATTTGTGTACCAGAGTACAATTTATTTAACTTAGGAAAGAGTTTAAATAAGCTTTTAGCTTCCTTCTCGATCCTAATAATTATGTTTGTTGTATTATTATGAACTATATGCATAATAAATATTGTTTAAACTAAACTAATTTATTTAACTGGGACAATACCATTTCTTTCACTCAGATCCATATTATGTAAAAAAGGTACATGTAATCATAATGTAATCAGAAAGTAATCACAATTACGGGTTAATTTTTCATAAGTAATGATTACATTACAGTAATTGTAATCAGTTTGAGAAAAGTAATCATTAAATCTGATTACTTAAAAATGTGTAATAATTACAGCTGAATACAATTACTGATTACGATTACCCCAGGTCTGATCCATAAATATAACTAACTAAGCAGTCAGGGGTGTAACTTGTTTAAGTTATTTTAGTTTTATTTTAGATAACTTCTACAAGTTATTTTTTTTCTTTTATTCATCACTCACTTTAAGTTATTTTTCAGTCATGATCACTTATTCAAGTGATTTTCTTCCAAACAGTTCAAAGATTTAACATCATTTTTTCACAAGGATACAAATTTTCTGGGGAGTTACACATTTTTTTCCTATTTCTTTGATCATTGAACTTCAAGATTATGAAATAAAATATGTTAAGCACCAACAAAACCTTTTTACGCAATTGCTTTGAAGTAGGACATTTTTCAGGTCATATGTTAGACAATTTTGGCAATAAATCCATTATGTCTAATTGAAAAGTCATTACTGTTGGCTATAAAGATTGAACCTGCATTTCTTTCTCTTATCTAAAGGTATTTGCAGAGGTAATTTGCTAGTAATGAAGATATTCAAGAAAAACTGAAATGTTGATTTGTAACCTGTATATGTTATTTTCAGATATTATCATTATTTTGGTCACCTCAACTTTCAAGGGAGTTACATTTGTAATTCTTTAAGCAAAGGGAAGTAATTTTCTTAACAAATATCACTCACATGTACAGAAGTTATTTTCAAAATAACTTATACAAGTTACACCCCTCACTGCTAAAGTAAAGTCCTGTTGTGGCTGTATTATATATACAGTACCTTGCAAAGTATCCAATGAATAGGTAAGACATGGACATGTAATTGTAAAGAGTTACTCCAACATTCACCATAACCATAGCTTTAACAGTTAACATTCAACAAGCAACTTCAATGCACTTGCATTGCTTGCTACATATGTTTAGAGTCAAAAATGCACCCACTGTCCCTAAGGCAGATACAGGTTACCTCTGATTACCGCAAGTACTCATTGGCCAGTTCAAGCAGGCTGTGGTAAATGTTCAGTACTAGTCAGATGATCAATGTTTTTATCTTTTAATTTTATTTCTGTTCTCAATTATAATAACATTTTAACCTTTATCTGGATACTTTCTTCAAAGTCTCACTCTAACCTGACAAAACTTACTGCCAGGTTTTTTTATTATTTCAATATATACTAACATTTCCGATGTGCACTTTAGTCCTGCCTATAACACTCACCAGAGGGGTTGGCAGTATCCAGAGATAGATAGATAAAAATGACAATTTTTATTTTATATGTTTGACAGATGAACGATACTTCACTATTTTGCAATCAGAAATTAATGGCTGTAATTTGTATCATAATTAGGATATGGTCAAAATTTAAATTGCTATCGATAGTAAAATGTATTAACTGAATAATAATACAGCTGCCTTATCTGTTCTTCGTGTTGATAGAGAAAAAACTCATTTATGTGACTAGACCACCGAAATGTCAATTTTTGGAGCAAGTTCCCTTGGCTATACTACGTTAAACAAAATTCAAAGTGCCCAGCCCCTATGTAGAAGGCTGTTCGTACAATATTAGATATATTATGAGCCTACTCAGGCCTGAATGTAGCTAAATTTTGGCCACTTGTTTAAATTATGTTTAAAATTTTTAAATTTAGTCTCTCATGCAGATAAAAGTTTATGGTGCAAATAACAAAATTATGCGCAGTCAAAACGGTTGATTTATTTCCTATTAATATTTTCGTGTCTTTCAATCGTATAAACATGTAGTAAAGTAAAGACAGCATTTCAGTGGAATAGGCGTATTGCGTGTCCGAGTACTACGACACTTCATGGTGAAATACATATTCGCTTTCATTTACCTGCCCAAGCTGTGGTCCAAGTGGAGGTCCAGCAGCTGCTTGACCAGCCGGTATAGTTGCCTTCATGTACGGCGGGTGGACAATATTATCTGCCGCCTTTTTCATAACCTTGGCCACTGACTTTCCTTTCGGAGGCATGTTTTCGAAATTCGTATTAAGTTGTCTCGTACCTATGAGATCTGGTATCATACTTAGCTCGTACCCAATTACGTCATTAAGAAGTATTCTTAGTCGTTACAACTGCCTTCCCCTCTCGCGAGGATATGGTCGATCTCCTTACCTGTTGAGAGGTTATTTTTTATGCCCCCGAAGGACGGCATATTAAAATCGCACCGTCCGTCTGTCCGTCCGTCCGTCTGTGCGTCCCCACTTACAAATTCGTGTCCGGACTGTAACTCTGTCATGCATTGAAGGATTTTAAAATAACTTGGCACACATGTCTAGCACATCAAGACGACGTGTCGCGTGCAAGACCCACATCCCTACCTCAAAGGTCAAGGTCACACTATGAATGTTATGGATTCCTCTATATATGCACATGCACATTCGTGTCCGGACTGTAACTTTGTCATGCATCGAAGGATTTTAAAATAACTTGGCACAAATGTCTAGCACATCAAGACGACGTGTCGCGTGCAAGACCCACGTCCCTAGCTCAAAGGTCAAGGTCATACTTAGAGTTTGAAGGTAATGGATTCCTCTATATATGCATATATGCACACATTCGTGTCCGGGCTGTAACTTTGTCATGCATTGAAGGATTTTAAAATAAATTGGCACAAATGTCTAGCACATCAAGACGACGTGTCGCGTGCAAGACCCACGTCCCTAGCTCAAAGGTCAAGGTCATACTTAGAGTTTGAAGGTAATGGATTCCTCTATATATGCATATATGCACACATTCGTGTCCGGACTGTAACTTTGTCATGCATTGTATGGAACGCCAAATCTACATATACTCAAATATTTGAAGAGGTCTTTAAATATTTGGAGAGCTCTTCAAATAATATTAGAGGTCTCAATTTCAATTAGAGATATCTCCAAATAATTATAGCGCGCAAAAATTGTAATAGAGAGGTCTTTAAATAATTGGAGAGCTCTCTAATTCAATTATTGATATCAAAAATTGATTTAAAGCGCGCAATAAATGAATTGAAGACCTCTCCAATTCAATTGAAGATATCAAAAATTAAGGTGTATTTCAGCTGTTTTTAAGAGCTCTGTAATTGAATTGAAGAGGTCTCTAATTGATTTGAAGACCTCTGCTGTAATGGTTTTAAACGCTACAAATTAATTTATAGAGGTCTTGAATTCAATTAGAGACCTCTCTAAATCAATTTGAGGTGAAATTCAATTTTAGATATCTTGAAATCGATATTAATACATGCCAAATCTACATATACTGAAGTATTTAAAGAGGTCTTTAAATATTTGGAGAGCTCTGAAAAATATTTGGAGAGGTCTACAAATTAATTAAAGACATCAAAAAACTTAAGCTTGTAGCAGCGTTTAAATCCATTGATTTAAAGACATCTATAATTCAATTGAAGAGGTCTCCAATTGATTAAATAGGCCTCTATAATTGTTCTTTTACAGCACGCAAGAAATGAATTAATGATATCAAAAATTGATTTAGAGAGGTCTCTTATTCATTTATACCGCGCTTCAATATAATCCATGTACAACCTTGAAATAGAGAGCTCTCAAATAAAACAATTGAAGCGCGGTACAATTCAATTATAGACCTCTCAAAATCAATTTTTGATATCATTAATTCATTTCTTACCCGCTATAAAACAATTATAGCGGTCTACAATTTCAATGGGGACCTCTTCAATTGAATTATAGATGTCTCCAAATTAATGGATTTAAACACTGACAAACGAATTTTTGAGATCAAAAATTGATTTATAGACCTCTCCAAATATTTTACAGAGCTCTCCAAATATTTGAAGACCTGTTAAAATAATTGAGTATATGTAAATTTGGTATGAATTCAAGACATCTAAAATTGAATTTCCTGGCCCCAAATTGATTTAGAGGGTCTCTAATTATTCAAGACCTCTATAAATTAATTTGTGCTATAAAACAGTTACAGAGGTCTTCAAATCAATTAGAGACCTCTTCAATTCAATTACAGAGCTCTTAAAAACAGCTGAAATACACCTTAAATTTTGATATCTTCAATTGAATTGAGAGGGACTTCAATTCATTTATTCCACGCTTTAAATCAATTTTTGATATCAATAATTGAATTAGAGAGCTCTCCAATTATTTAAAGACCTCTTCAAATATTTGAGTATATGTAGATTTGGCGTTCCATAGCATTGAAGGATTTTAAAATAATTTGGCACAAATGTCTAGCACATCAAGACGACGTGTCGCGTGCAAGACCCACATCCCTACCACAAAGGTCAAGGCCACTTAGAGTTTATAGGTAATTGAATCCTGTATATATGCATACATTTGTGTCCGGACTATAACTTTATCATGCTTTGAAGGATTTTAAAATAACTTGGCACAAATGTCTAGCACATCAAGCGGATGTGGCCGTGCAAGACCCAAGTCCCTATCTCAAAGGTCAAGGTCGCACTTAGTGTTTAAAGTAATGGAATACTGTATGCATGGTTACTCTGTCATGCATGGAAGGATTTTAAAATTACATAGCACATTTATTGAGCACATGGAGAGGACACAGACTGTGAGGCACCTCTTTCGGGGGCATTCGTCACTTGTGAGGGACAGCTCTTGTTTGTGTGATAATTCATAGAGAATAATTTAAAATAAACATAATATTCTCTATGACTTCCACACGGCTTCAGAGAATTACGTTCACGCGAGACACAATTTCTGCAACTTACTGATCACCTGGCGAGAAAACTTATCAATGGACAACAAACAGACCTGGTTCTTTAAGATTTTAGCAAAGCTTTCGAAAAACAGAGTCATCTTAAATTATTATATAAATTGCAGGAACATGATGTGAACAGCTCCACTATTTTATGCCGATAAAATCTTTCCTTATAGGTAGAACACAAAACGTCATCTCGGAGGGTGGAAGTTCATAAGAGGTCCAAGTTGAATCAGGGGTATCTCAAGGCTCTATACTTGACCCCTTACTTTTTCTTTTATACTTAAATGACTACAGTTACATCCCAAGTTCGCTTGTTTGCAGATGACACTGCGCCGTTTATTTAGCAATCAACAACATGCTAGACTGTCGATTAAGAAAAGCAGGAACCGTCTATTATTCCTGAGAAAACTAAGTTTACCGGGAGAACAAATGGGAAATGGAGTTTAAATTCCAGTAAATGTGTTGCCTGAAATATTACTAAAAGAAAGCAAAACATTTCCTTTAACAGAATACAGATTTTATGGACAAACTTCAGAAGCTGTTGATAGTGCGAAATATCTTGGTGTAAATATATCAGAAGAATTTTCCTGGAATAAACATATTCAACAGATTATACTACTGCTAATAAAACTTTTGTTTCCTTCCCAGACATATCAAGACAAAGACCCAGAAAATCAGGGAAGTTGCCTGCAAGACGTTAGTAATACCACAGGTAGTGTATGCTTCATTTGTCCTCATACACAGACTGTATAGGTACATTAGAAATATGTTCAACGAAGAGCAGTCAGTTGGGTAAAAAACAACTACATTGTACTCCTATTATGATCTCCCACCACCCCTGAGTCAACAGAACAGATGTTTTTATCCGCTTGTAACCTATGCATGTACATATTTTCAACTTGACACTAACACTGTCATGCTCTTTTCACTGTGAAGTCTCCTTTCACTGCTTTTTTAGCTCACCTGGCACAAAGTGCCAGAGTGAGCTAAACAATGCTAATCCGGTCCATCGTGCGTCCGTCACGTCTGCGTCTGTCCGTCCACCATTTCCTTTAAACGACATCTCCTCTGAAACCACTGGGCCAATGTTGATGAAACTTTGCAGGGATGTTCCTTGCATGAAGCTCTATCAAAGTTGTTCAAAGAATTCCATTCCATGCAGAACTCTGGTTGCTATGGCAACAAATAGGAAAAACTTAAAAAATCTTCTTCTCTGAAACCACAAGGCCTAGAGCTTAGATATTTGGCATGTAGCATTGTCTAGTAGACCTCTACCAAGATTGTTCAAATTATGATCCCCGGGTCAAAATTGACTCCGAGCGGGTGGTCACTTAGTTTTGCATAGGCTTTGTATAGGAAAAACTTAAAAAATCTACTTCTTTGAAACGACAAGGCCTTGAGCTTAGATATTTGGTAATAGCATTGTCTAGTGGACCTCTTCTAAGATTGTTCAAATTATGACCCCCGAATCAAAATTGACCCCGCATGGGGGTCACTTAGTTTTACATAGGCTTATATAGGGAAAACTTAAAAAAATCTTCTTCCCTGAAACCACAAGGCCTAGAGCTTAGATATTTGGCATGTAAAAATGCCTATTGGACTTCTACCAAGATTGTTCAAATCATGACCCCCCAGGTCAAAATTAACCCTTCCCGGGAGTGGGGGGGCAGGGGGGGGACTTGATTTCACATAGGCTTATATAGGTAAAACTTAAAAAAAAACAAGAAGGCCGACAGGCAGAGAATAGATATTTGGAATGTTACTTGGCATTGTGTAGTGGACCTCTACGAATTATGTTAGAATCATGAGCCTTTGTATAATAGCCAATGGTAGTCAGGTGAGCGATATAGGGCCATCATAGCCCTCTTGTTATATTCTTGCACTGGCGCGCACCTGTCAGTAATACCCGAAATGGGGGATTTAGGTAATATAAATAGATAGATAGATAGAATTCTGGCCAAGTTTCATGATGATTCCATGAAAAATGCAACACAAGCTGAATTATAAATTCAAGTATGCATTACCGTAGACCTTTACTTTATGACCGTGTGTAGGTAGGATGCTAGTAGAAAACTAAGAAAAGGCCAGTGATAAACAATATCTTTTAACAAGTGTCAAACTGTCACAGGCTTTGATATGACCACCAAGGAGGCATCAGTCAGTATCTGGCAGTTAATAGGTTTTGTAAAACTATAGAGCGGACAAGGCTAATGCACCTGTTTGATCTAGAGAGCTGAGAAGGCTAATTTCATATCTTTTCGATAATTCAAGGGCCATAATTCAAAAGTGCCTCGGGTGATTTTGCTGGTTATCGAACTTACACTATACCTACAGATATTTTCACCAAGTTTAGTGAAGATCAAATGAAAACTGCTTTACTTAGAGAGAGAACAATGCTAATTTGGACAATTTTGCATAATTCAAGGGCCATGATCCAAGTGCCTAGAGCGATTTGGTTGATTATCGAACTTGGTCGAGACGTTATGCTCACAAATATTTTCACAGAGTATTGCCGATATCCTGAAGTGTTTCATCCCCATCCTGAATTAGCACGAGAATTAAGCAGTTAAGATGGTGAGGGCGCGGGGCGAAAACTCGCTATTAGCGGAGGCGCGAGGCGAAAAGTCGATATTTGAACAATAGATGTCTCATGACAGCACGCTCGACTATCGAGAGCTTGTCAGTATTTTTTTTTGTTTAAAAATAGATTGTGTTACTGTGTAAGTGTTAAGGTAAAACTTTGGAAAACAATGTAGAAAAAAATTGTTCGGGGTGGGTGAGGGGTTAGGATATATATATCACAAAAACTTAATCTTATATATTACTTTGGGGTTTTTCGATATTTCTTCATCAACTTTTCAAATTATTTTGCTCATTACAACACGGTTGTGATGCAGCCAAAATCTTTGGGTCGAGGTTACATTTGACAAAGTCATGGCCCCTTTTGTACTAAGATTTAGATTAATACTTCTAGTGGTTAATGATATATGTGCTTGACAGCGCCAGTTGCACACAAGACTTTAGCTAGGAATTTCTAAGTACAAATCAAAAAAAACATTTTCACAGGGTTATCTTCTCTTGCTTACAGACAGGTGTCATAATAGTACATAAGTATTTCAACTTTCAAAGTAATATCTCAAATGGAAAGGTCAACAAGTGGACAAGAATGAAAATTTTGAAATTTGAATGAAAAGTCGAAAAGGGCCCTAATTGACAGAGGTATTTTCTCCTGCCTGTTTGGGAATCAAGATGGTAAACATGTATTCTAGAAAAATAAAACTTTCAAAGTAATATCTCAAATAGTTTAGTCAAAAAGTGGACTGGTACGAAAAACTTAACCAGCTAAATCGATAGTGACATAATTTTTTTAAAATCCTTGACAGAGTTACCTCCTCTTGCCTACAGATGGGGGTAATAATGTTAACAAGCATTCAAAGTTTCACAGCAATATGTCAACGGGTTTAGTCAATAAGTGGATTTTACTCATATTCAATGTATTTTCTAAGTCAAAAAGGGTTTAGTAGTTGTTTTGAAACAAAGTGGGGTGGTACGAAAAACTTAACCAAGCTCAATAAACTTTCTAAGTAAAAAAGGGGCATAATTCTGACAAAAACCTTGACAGAGTTATGTACTCTTGTATGTAGAAAGATTATGATGGTCAAAAAGTATGGTAAGTTTCAAAGCCATACCTCTTAATAGTTTTGAAATAAAGTGGGGTGGTACGAAAAACTTAACCAAGGTGTGACACCAACAATTATTGGCTCAGACTGGGTGGCCACTTGTTTACTACAACCTTATATAGGAAAACCTTTAAAAATCTTATCCAAAATCTAAGGTATAAAGCTTAGATATTTAGGTAATGGCGTTGTCAAGTGGATATCTACCAAATTTGTTCAGATCATACCCCTGGTGTCAAAACTGACCATGCCTAGAGGTCCCTTGTCTGTGTATAAAGTAAAGAGTTATAGGAATTACCTAGCTTCCAGTGAGTTCCTACAGCAAAAAGCGATTTACCTAGCAACCACAACTTCCTTAGTAACCAGTTACTTTCTAAGCAAACGTTGACTTCCCTTAGTCACCAAAGACTTCATAAACAACCAAGGACTTCCCCTTTGAGCAAGCGACTTCTTAAACAAGCATCGATTTCCTTAGCAACACCTTAGTTCCCTAGAAACCATTGACTTCCTTAACAACTTAGTCTCCTGACAATTTGTGAGTTCTGCCAGCAGCCAATGACCCTACTAACAAGGTTTGTTGGCATCGATTGACTTCCTAAGCAACAACTTAGTCACCTAGGAAAATGACTTTGTGAGCAACCATTGACTTCCTTAGCAACAAATTTGTCCACTAGCAACCAGTGACTTCCTTAGCTACATTACTTTCTTATAAACACCTTAGTCTCTGAACAACCAGTGACATCCCTCTGAACCAGCAACTTCATAAGCAACCATTGACTTCCTTAGCACGACTAAGTGCCCTAGCAACAAGTGTGTTCCCTAAGCAACTAGTGACCGCTTTAGGAAACCAGTGACTTTTGCTAGCAAGCAGCGACTTTCTTAGCTAGTTATCAGGCGAGTGGTACAGGGCCATCATGGCCCTTGTTTCTTTTTATAATCATAAACCCCATCTTTAATTTGGTTAGTGATAAAAAACCATTCCAGAATGTATAGGTTTACATATCTTCAAAACATTATTAAAAGTATAACATGTTTTGTTGGTTTGGTCAAGCGCCAACTTAAATGTACAGTAGGTTCACAGGACTATCTCTATACATAACATCACACAGTAACCAGATAGGAAGCCTGTGGCTCCTGTGTGTGAAAAACAACAAAAATACTACAATGGTCTTGATGTTTATTATATCTCTATATATCTTAAATACTACATATAAACAGAATTTTTCCTCTGACAACAGTTCTATAGATGAACAATATATTTGAAGGTAAACTTCCATGCTCTCTGCAGGACAAGTTTTGACCTTGCTGCTAGTCATATGACACTTCACAATAACCATCATATTTTAAATAAAGCGAAAATATTTCTGACTATCCTAGTCCAAAATTGATTATTCACTTATTGTGTAAGATTTGATTTCATTTTTATCCGCTTAATAGCTCAATGCAATTATTTTTAGTTTTAAATGCAGTCATTGCATTGTTTACATACTACATGACGGCCATTTTGACCAAAACTTTCAACGCATAACAATGTCTGCTATCAGGTTACAATCTTGTTGAGGTAAATGAACAGAATTAGTTGATCTGAGACATCCCACAATACTTAAACCTTAACAATATACATGTATAGCTAACAGAAGTTTCAAACCTTTGAAGCAGTATTTACAACACAGAAAGCACTCAATCTTGCTTTAACAATCTTACACATAACAGTGTAATTTAATATTAACTAAAGGCTCAATAAATTAAAATCATTTTAAAGGTGGAATCTGGGACTGGTATTGAAAATAGCAAAAGTTGTATATGTCTGCAACAGCTTATTGGCAATTAATGGCAATTATGTAAAGTTGTAGACATTTGGATTTTTGTCAAACAAAATGTTTTATAAAATGACACCACGAATAGCATTGTTTACATCTATTTTCGCCCAGTTGGTAAAAATGAAAAACTGATCTTAGTGGGTGATTCTCATAAAAGATATAAAGGTTTTGGTAGTTTTTAAGTTACCATTTGAAAGCCCTTCATGGGGTATTCACCCTATTTTGATTTGTTTTCAAGTTTAAAGAAACTCAGAGCACCAGAATTCCACCTTAACAGCGTGATTACATCTCTGTAGAAACATTACGCAACCAAAGCTGCATGACAGCATGATCAATACTTTAAATTATCTCGAACATCCCTCAAAAAGCTAAAATATAATTACAATGGGTTAACAAGAGAGATATCAAATAAGTCAGACTGATAAGATCTGAAACTGAGGACTTACTAAATAACCCCCCCCGCCCCAAACAAAATTGGTGTATAGACGACCAGTATGTAGTGTTTTAATCAGAACTCTAATATACAGTGTGATGTCTAGGTGGGAGCAGTAGCTCACACTATTCCCTGATTTAGTCCAGCTGATTATGTAACACTTATTACAAATTTATATATTCAACTCTCATCTTTTTTAAATGCAAAATTAGCTAGCTTTGAGTTAGTCGTTTGAGATAATGGTTGTTTTTTCACGTCAGTTTCCAGGCTATCTCGGTGTTTTTTGATGCCATCTTCTGTATCAGTATCCTCACGTTTTCTCTTCTTGTTCTCAGTGTTATCATTCTGCTCGGAATCACCACTATTCTCCTTACTCTTCTCTTTTAAAGATTTTGCTTTTTTCACCCATGCCTGAAAGCAGATATGACTGACTTATTCAACTCTTATTCTTTTATGTTTTACAATAACTGTTATGTAATACTAAATTGCAAGATATAATACTCATCTGTATATTTTTATGATATTTTGTAAGTACAAATGATAAACTTTCGAGGCAGATTTGAACCTGTACCTATTGCAACTTTGCCTATAAAAGCAAAGTATGATTACGTTAGAGCACACAGCTACGGCTACAACCCCCAATAAATATTGTGAAATAATCAAAATCTAAGCATGTACAGTACACCACACAGATACGAGGTCTATATATACATGAAAACACTTGACTGTACATATGGAGAGACTATTCATTGCCACCATAATGCATAAACAGTACTGTAGTGAACTATCAATTTTAAACAAGAGCTGTCCATAAGACAGCACGCTCGACTATTGTGGGTGTTTGTTAATAAAACAAAACTTTTATCAGTGTAATAGCAAAACAAAATTCTGCTAACTATTAAGTATAAACTAGGAAAGTTGAATCATAAAAAAAGTCAAAATCTATAACTATAGATTTAATTTTTGGTAAATTAATTGTTTGATACAAAATTTACCCTGAACACTATTGCAAGGTTTGATATAACTACCATAAGTGGTTACTGTGATATGTGCATGATAGTACCTTGCATGCAAAACTTTACCAAATTTTCAAAGTCAAACAAGGGCCATAATTTGCACTAAATTTAACCAAGAGTTATCTGTCTTGACTGTGTGACACCTCTTTATCATAAGTGGTTACTGAGATATGTGCATGATAGTACCTAGCAGGCAAAACTTTAACCAAATTTTCAAAGTCAAACAAGGGCCATAATTTGTACTAAATTTTTTCAAGAGTTATCTGCCTTGATTGTATGACACCCCTAAAGACATGAACAAAGTTTCAAGTCAATATTATAAGTGGTTACTGAGATATGTGCATGATAGTACCTAGCAGGCAAAACTTTAACCAAATTTTCAAAGTCAAACAAGGGCCATAATTTGTACTAATTTTTTTCAAGAGTTATCTGCCTTGATTGTATGACACCCCTAAAGACATGAACAAAGTTTCAAGTCAATATCATAAGTGGTTACTGAGATATGTGCATGATAGTACCTAGCAGGCAAAACTTTAACCAAATTTTCAAAGTCAAACAAGGGCCATAATTTGTACTAAATTTTTTCAAGAGTTATCTGCCTTGATTGTATGACACCCCTAAAGACATGAACAAAGTTTCAAGTCAATATCATAAGTGGTTACTGAGATATGTGCATGATAGTACTTAGCAGGCAAAACTTTAACCAAAGAAGCAACGCCGACACACAAGTGACTGTAATAGCTCTCCATATTCTCCGAATAGTCGAGCTAAAAATGCTAGAATTTAAAGAATATTTTAAGATACATGCAAAATTGTATGTACAGTTTGATATCATAAACTTTACAAAATTCCAGTCATTTTCAGCTTGTTTCTTATCCAAACTAACTGGGTACTAACATGTACTTATATACATTACAACTCAACGAAAAACTTTATGCAGCTTAGAATGTTAAGATTTATTTTTGCTTTAACTTCTCTATTCTACATAAGTTGCAAACTCCAGTTCATTTAAGTAAATATTTTAGTGAAGACTGCAACTTGCATACAAAAATTTAACAGAGAATTAAGAATTAATTTGTATACTTTACCTGTCTTTCTTCTTTTTCTAATGCCCTGAACTGTTCAGCGGCATATTTACTAAATTCTTCATCCTCTAGATCTGTTTGTGTTTCCTGTAACCTCTGTGAGTTCTCCTCTAACCACAGGTCAAACGCTGACGCTGGCCTAAAATAAACCAATACTAACTATAGACCATACCGTAGAAACATAAAACTGAAATAATGTAGATTAATGAATACAAAACAAATGTTAGAGCCAGTTCCTAAGACTTGAGTTAGCTTTGTTACTGTTATTATTTTTTATAGTCCCGGCCTACCCTAGGATTTCTCCCCTGGTGAACCTGCCAAGACCTCAGTATGACGCCCATGTATACTGGTACCTAAACAATTTTGAAAAGCTAGGAAGTTCTGTTTTACTTGACTGCAATTCCCGGTCCGTTTTGTCCAAATATTATGATTACTTAACCAAACTGTGAGTAATGCTAGTAGCCAAAGATAGGTGTGCCTGTTAGCTTTGTACTCTGGATATTCCAGTCTAAGATTCAGAATCTGCAAATGTTCTTGAACAGGAATGTTCTTGTCAAGTACCTACCAGTTGCACTTTGTTTCCAAAACACTGAATTTTGCATGGTAAATTTTTTTGAACTATGTTTTAGTCGTTGATAGTAAAAATGTGCTTACTTCTTTGTTTCTTCAACTGTTTCTTCATGTTTGTTTGTTTTTGCAGTCTCTGCTTTCTTTTTCATGAACAACTTTGGCTGAGATCCCTGAAATAAACATTATTACATTCAATGCAGTGTCAAGACACTTCCTGTGCAAATTATGCAGTCTTAATATAAAAGGAAGATATGTATTTTAATTTTCCTTTTCAGGATGATATGCAAGGTCTCATCTTTTCAAGTTTGCTGTATAATGCCAGGTGAGGACAGAGGTGTATAAATCTTTTAGCTGTAGCAATATATATACATCTCGGAATGTTTACTCCTGTGCATATATGTAGCAATCTACAAAACAGACAGCTATGATACATACAGTTCTTCTGATACAGGGTTGCAGTATTCTACTGTTCACATACTTAAGACAAAGGGAAGAAAAGAAAGGAAGCAAGTAGGAGGGGGAATGCAAGTAAGGCGAAAGAAAGGCTGGAGAAAACAAAGAGACAAAAAAGAAGAGAACCAAGAAAAAAAAAAAGAAAGAAGGGCAAAACCCTCCAGCAAAATTAGGGGGAACAAAACAAAAACAAAAAAAACAAAATTCAGATGAATATTCATAGGTGTATAATAAGTCAATAGAGAACAACTTAACACATGCGTTTTACTAAATACAAAGTACTACTTTAAATTGTAACCTTTTTCTGTAAACCCTTTAAGCCAGATGATTTTGTTTCAAAAGCCAGCAGAGGTGAAGGTTTCTCTTTCTTCTTAGACATGCTATCAAAAATCTGTGTTCCCTTGGTAACAGCAGAACTGTGGTTTTGGCTTGATACCTGTAAGAAAAGTCAGGTTAACATTAATGCTAAGGTTTCTCAAAAGTAAATTCTTTTTTAAAAATATTTTTAATACATCACATGACATCACATTTACAACTGTATACACTTCGCACAACTGTTGTCTATTATAAATTTCTTCTCTGAGGACAACTTACTTTTTTTTATAAGCTTCTGCATGCCATTGAAAACCAAAATGAATCCCATTTATCCTCTGATTTACGCCGTAATGAAACTGTTTCCCTTCTTTCGAATTGTTTTTTAATGAGCAAAAGTTTTCTTTGCCACTTGGCTTTAGAAAACGTTTTTTTACATTAAACTGACATGATGTATGTAACTAAAGCTGTGCATAAGACATCAAGATCATCTATTAGAAGAGTTGACTTTTAAAAAAGAGTTTTGAAAAATGTGACCTGAAATTACTGTCGTGATTTAGCTTTTTTTATTTTGACATAAGCAACTTGACTGAGATCTATTCTGCCTTAACATGAATATCTATAGTTACGGTTGATTTGAAGGTAAGATTTTTAAACCTACTTCATTTGCATAAATTGTACAGCTTTAGATCTACTTTACATTCCATTGCATTTACCGGTATAAATAAGGGATCTGCTTACAGAAAGTTAAATATAGCCATGAATCATAATGGATAAAAATAGACTTCATTGGCTAAAATGAAAGTAGGCAAAACTAGCAAAAGGATGTAAAATTAATCTTTTATGCAAGAAAATGTGTTAAACGGATAAATGCTTTTCTTATACATGATTTTGCAGCAAATCTATCTATACAACCCTGTACTTTTGAATTCATTGTACTTACTGGTGAGACAAAATGGGCGTAGGTCATGAACATAAAGTGTGTAGAATTCATCTTTCAAACTTGTAATATGGATGACAATAACCAATTGTCAGATAGCAGTAACAGTGAAAAATCACCTAAATGTGGCGATTGTGGTAGAAAAACACCAGAATGTGGTGACAGTGTAATAAAATTACAAGAATGTGGTGACAGTGTAAGACGATCACCAAAACATTGTGACAGTGTTAGTCAACCATCAGAATGTGCTAGAAGCAGTAGACAATCATCAAAATGTGGTGAAAGGAACAAGTTACCTGATGGCACTAGAATAATTTGTTCTCAAAACATATTGAGGAACAGACAATAGAGGACAGAAACAACAAAGAAAGCTTTAACAATCTTACCATCTAAACAATATAGGCTGAAAGCTTAAACTGAGCTTAAAAAGTCATACCTTAAAAGGGTTTGATCTGTTCTTGAACGGGTTCTGTGATTTCTCTTGCTTATCTTCTTTTACCTTTATAGCAAGCATAGGTCCTGAAATGGCCAAATACAATGTAAATCTTTTTGTAATAATTATTGCTTTACATATTTGTTGTGATGCCATTGTCAACCCTGTATTAATATTCACATGCTTTGTCTAGCTTTTAAACTGAACAGAAAGAGTATTCGTTCATTGAGGGTATATAATGCAAATTCAAGTAAACAAGAGGAAACCAGATATCATGATCTACACAGAAAGCAATGATGGAAATATCTTTCTGGAACATGGTTAACATAAATGGTATATAAAATTGGTTATTTTGTGATCATAACATTAAATAATTATGTTCTTTTTGTTCCTGAATAAACATATATAACCTTTCCATTTTAAATTGTTTTAGTAACTTCAAGCTGAAGGATTTCATGATTTAACTACTTCACAGCTTCAGAGCTGGTTACCCATTACCCGTTGGTGGTAAAAGATTCTACCATAGCAACCACTGCAGATTATTACCAACCTGTAGCCAGCAGTTTCAGTTCAGATTTTAACCGCTCAGTAAAATTTTCAGTGGGCATTCCTTTGAATAATTCATTGTTCTGTCTAAATAAGACAGATGGACAAGTAGTTATGAATACCTGAAGGTCTGTCATCTTCCTCTTCCATTTCTACGTCTCGTTCCTGTGACACCTCCACACTCTCTTCCTCATACTGTTCAGACCTAGACACACTTGTATATGGCTGTGATGTAGACTCAAGCTCATAGCTGTAATTTGTACAATCAAATATGTTATTTATGGATATCATTATGTGACTGATTTCGATCTACAAAACAGTAAATGATATTAAAGACTGAGACTGACTGCACATCAGAAGTGTATTGTTTACCCTTTCCTAGACATTTATAACATTCACAGACTTGTTTACCCTATTTAGAGTCTTTCAGTAGTTTGGACAGCTACTCTCAGTAGTTTTGGGCTGCTGTCAGTAGTTTTCACTTTCACAGATATAATAAGCATTAAAAAGCATTGTTAGTTTGTTTTTTCGCTTTTTTAATTCCAACCGTTTCTTTTTCATCATCTGCCTGTTCTCGAGTGGCTGGTTATCTAATGTTTTCTTATCATGCAAGCGTCCGAATGATCACGATTACTGTCTAAATACCCACAATACCGGCAAGAAACGGAAATACACTTTAAAAAACGAAAATGACCGATTATATATCAGAATGCGTAGTTTTTCAATGTCAATCCGTAGAGCGTATTTTTACTGTAAAAAACGTGGAAAATACGGCGAATCCGTAGTAGTAAACAGGTCTGCATTCAGTTATCAATGGAGTACTTTACATGACTTTGCAGGTCTTCAAGAAACTTTGATTTATGTGCTGTCTATAAGCAATCTAAAGTAAGAACACTCACTATGCAGGGAACCTATGCTTGCAGTTAACCAATCTGAAAAACTCTGAATTTAAATCAATAACTATAATTAAAAGAAGACATACATTTTCTTTAAGAACAAGATACCTTTTTATCTGACTAGTTACTCAATGCCTGTATCATTGACACTTACTGTTTGACTATAGAATTTACAATTATTTACATACACTCTATTAAAAAGCTTTCTTTATAGCAAAACACTGTAAGGAAAGGTTCTGTCATTGTAGGACACTAGAAGCAATATTTCTGTAATACTGTATACCTCTGTGCGTACTGCTTGGCTTCTTCCTCCTCGGCTTTTCTCACAGCCAGTTCACTGATTTTCTGTGCTAGGTGAATATACCGCATCCTACTGCTGTATTTAATTGCCAACTGTAACGTATGCTGGTCAGACATCATATCACACACTTCTAGGGCCCTTGCCTCTCGTTCTGATCTTGCTGAGAGCTAAAATCAACAAAACATGTACAAGTAAGACAAAACACAGTTTTTAAGATCTTGAATGAAAACAAATGAATTGAAGACATCTAAAATCTATTTCATTTATCTATATTGGTGAGGAATTGCCAAGTCAATACAATTGGCAAAGTGATTTAAGAGATGCTACTTTTGACAGATGACACAGAGCAATTACAATACTTCATGCTCAGGTGAACTAGAAATTCCAGGTGCCAAAACATAAGACTACTTACTGCAAACAATTTCATAAGGGCCTCCTGAGCAGGTTTAAGTGCCTCTGACTTGATGCTTTCATCAAACTCAAACCCTTGTCGTGTCCAGTGATCAAAGTGACCGGACAGCAAGTTCGTTCTCCATAGCAACTCCTGAAAATATTAAACCTCACTGTTAATCGGACAATTATAAAAGACAAAATCTGATTCATCCTACATCTGATCAGAAATTTTAGCTGCCATTTGAATTTCTACATATCTCTGTGAAAAATATCGAAAAAATGATACAGATGTAAGTTAGCCTGCCTCCATATTCAAATACCATGTGAATTCAAATATCCACAAACTGGTTTCTACAATAAGTCAAAATGATCAATCTACCAGAGGTGTTCTAGCAGTGACATAAAAAGTGCAGAAAAGTTACGTCTTGGTGAGGAATTAAATCAGCAATACAAAATTTAAACTATATGTATATAATTTATTTTCATTGACTGACAGTCTGTAACACTAGTGTAATCTAAACCTACCTCATATTGACTTTTTTCTGTGTTTAGTTCACACAGTGGTACCTGGAATGGTAGAACAACTGGTGCTGGCCTTGGCAATGTGGCTGGGTATTTGGAACCTTTACATGGAATACACCTGTTGTAAAAATACATGAAGATTTCTGTTGAAAAAGTTCTTCTGCTACAGTATCAAGATCTTCTAGTCAGTTAAGTCTTTAACAGTTGGCTCATTTCAAGGGCCTGACTATATAACTTGACTGCAGAACTGACTGCGTTTTATATTTTCACAATGTGTTGCAAGTGCCTGAAATGCTGTAACCCGAGTACAGTTGCACCTGTGTTTGCAGTCGTCACAATTAAGCAGCAACCTGCCATAATCAATCAATACTGACATATCAATGATTGACCAAGTTTACACACCTGAATAAGCAGGAACCTTTTTTAGGTGATGACCATCAATAGATCACTCAGCTGGTTGCACAAGATAGGTGCAACTGTATACTGAAAACAACAAAGACAATACCCTTACCTGAGCTGCTGTGGGTTTTCATGGATACCAACTATCCAGTAATAGTCAGACTTCCCTTTAGCCTGTAAATATAAGTGATATCAAGTACCGGTAAGTCTGATCTTAAAGCAGTATTAAGCAATTCTTGGAAATATTATTTGAAAACAATGCTGACATGATCTACAAGTATCAGTATTTACAGATAAATCACACGCACATTTGATAATGAACTCCAAACAATTTGCATTTCATTTCACTATAAACTGCAATGCCTATAAAAACCTGTCACTTCAAAGGTCATGTTTTGAGTAAGGAAATAAGTTTTCTTTAAATCTAACCTCTGCTAACTTAACATTATGATGCTGATGATATTATTTCATTTAAATACAGGTATGCTGTTGCATTGCATGGTCTAGTATTTGTCATGAATCTATACAAGATATAATGGATCTATCAATCAACCAAATATTCCAACTGATATGCTTAGTTTTTTTTTCAAATTAAAATCTTTACAACAGCTTTGGCTCATTCCCTCTGATCATGTTTTCTTCAAATATTTCAACATTGCCTCTCTCTTTACTAGATTGATTTCATCTGGAATAAGTCTCGAGAACAATGGATCTAAGAACTAGTTTCTCAATCGCGGATAAATAAATTAGTATAATTATATATATTCTCTTTCTTTACATCTAGACAAGATTCACTGCAGCTTACGTGTGTTCTAGTGTTGGCAACCTGCGCCCATGTGTTACCGGAGTTTCTACTGAGCATGCGAACAATACCAACAGAGTCCATGCAGAATGGCGTACCTTCTGCAGAAAACCTGAAAATATTACAGCTATGTTGTATGCAAGAACAACACACCTTACAAAATTTGTACACTTAAATAATACAAGGAAGATAGAGAAACAAGACTTTGTACACCGGGGTGGGTTTAGACTATACTTTGATAATAGACCAGTTTTGGTCCATATAGACACTTCATCTGGAAAGGAACGATTTGTACACTTATAAGAGGTAAGGAAAAACAAGAAACATTTCATAAATTATAGTAACAACAGAGTGCTGTAGCAGATCCATTGATACATCAAATCAAGACAGGTATATAAGAAGCGGAATATATGAAGGTATTGGCAAACAGTCTCGGTTCAACTTATAAATCACACTGAATAAATATATTATACATACATCCCGCTACATGCTTAATACAATCTTGGTTAAAGTTTGACTTTCTACATTTGTTTAAGTCACTGGAAAACTTTTAAAACTGTCACAAGAGGTTATTATTGGAATTGGAAGGTGTAAAGAATTTTGTACATACCCTGCCCATGAAAGTACAGCTTTTGATGAGACTGGTAAAGGTTCACCGTGAATATATCTCTTCCATTCCCTGACATCCAATAATGTTACACCTAGACACTGGTCACCTGGTATACCTGGAAATGAGAGAGATCATTAGTGTCTTTATAGTACAGACATGAATATCACATACTTGTACCGTCAATGCATGAAATCTTGTGGGCATAAAATGTCAAAGAGTTTTAATAAAATAAAATGGAAGTAAGTGGGTAGATGAATTTGGTTTTATTCATTTATTGATCCACAGATGAACTCATAAACAGGTAGTGTCGCATGAACATTAGTTAATGGTTTCACATTAATAATTAGAGCCAAGACTGCTGTACAAATCTGTATGTGACACAGTTTTGTAAGCCATATGGAAATTGTACGTCCTTTTAAAGGTTACAATTTTGAATGTATTTTCTATTATTTCATGAAATAAGGAGTATATCACATACCCATCCCTCTGTGGTAGACAACCATCAGCTGATTCTGATGTCCACACATACACACTACAGGCCCTGGCAGTGTGAACATCTCCTTCTGTACCCCTGCCACAGAGAACAGTCTGAGGTTGCGAGCATCAGTGGCAGCAGCCAGCCAACCCTCCCCTAGAGCCACACCCTGTATCTCCTCATCTTCCGGCATACTGCAACTCCATTCCTTGTTATTGTCCCAGGATGAGAAGTGCATGCATGTCAGTTTACTGAAACACATAATTTCAACTGTGATAAACTACTATCTGCAGTTGTTATTTAATCTAAAACAAAAGAAAAAGGCTGAAGATGCTGTGGCTTTTAAACTTAATTTTGATCTATTTAAGTGTAACATTTAAACTTAACTATGGAATACTTTATCTTCAGACATAGTTTTATTCTGACTCTTTATCATGATCTCGACAATTGTTAGTCTATCCAACTTTCTTTAGCAAACTGTTTTAGTACCAAGAAATGACTCAACCAATACACGAGACAATTTAAATATAAGTTGAATTCTCAGTAACAGTAAACAACAAAAAAAATAATTAAAAAACCACAATCTCTGCTTTAAACTTAAAATCAAAGTTAAGAAGAAGATTGGACTTCTTTCATCTCATTTCATTTACAATACATAGTGTTGATAAATTAACGCAGTTTCGTTCTAAACTGAAAACTTATCTCCTTAGTAGCAGCCCTTAACAGGGTTTGCTCTATTCAAGTTTATAGCAATTTAAATAAATAGCTTTTATTTTGTTCTATTTCATATAATAATTGTCTGATGTATGTTTGTGTGAATGCCTTTTCATTTCTTTGAATGTTGTTATTGTGTTTGAAGGCCTCGAGGAAGATATGTCACAACCTAGTCGAGTCACCTTCATTAAATAAAGAATATTATTATTATTAATACTACAGCAAAAATAGAAATATAGACAAGCATTTTCCTTTGTTGCCAGATAAGACGAAAGTTTAAGACCTCTCAAAGACTTTTTCCCTCAAACTATTTTTTAATTAATCGTGTAAATGTAAAGGAAGCAGAAGGCATTTAAATGTCCAATAATAGAAATATTTGCCAACTTAGTGCCATCAACTTTAGACAGTGTCAGGGCTTTTTCTCCCAATCACCAGGGACCGAATATCGGCCCCGTTCCCAATCGAAAATAACCTTCATTTTTCCCAATTTTTAACTAGCCAATGGTACATGCCAAATATCTAAGCTCTAGGCCTTGTGGTTTCAGAGAAGAAGATTTTCTAAGTTTTTCCTATATATTCCTATGCAAAACTAAGTGACCCCCGGGGCGGGGTCAATTTTGACCCGGGGCTCATAATTTGAACAATATTGGTAGAGGTCCACTAGCCAATGCTACATGCCAAATATCTAAGCTCTAGGCCTTGTGATTTCAGAGAAGAAGATTTTTTAAGTTTTTCCTATATATTCCTATGCAAAACTAAGTGACCCCCGGGGGTCAATTTTGACCCGGGGGTCATAATTTGAACAATCTTGGTACAGGTCTACTAGACAATGCTACATGCCAAATATCTTAGCTCTAGGCCTTGTGGTTTCAGAGAAGAAGATTTTTAAAGTTTTCCCTATATATTCCTATGCAAAAACTAAGGGCCCACCCTGGCCGGGGTCAATTTTGACCCGGGGGTCATAATTTGAACAATCTTGGTAGAGGTCCACTAGACAATGCTACATGCCAAATATCTAAGCTCTAGGCCTTGTGGTTTCAGAGAAGAAGATTTTTAAAGTTTTTCCTATTTTTTGCCATAGCAACCAGAGTTCTGCATGGAATGGAATTCTTTGAACAATTTTGGTAGAGCTTCATGCAAGGAACATTCCTGCATAGTTTTATCAACATTGGCCTAGAGGTTTCAGAGGAGATGTCATCTGAATCAAATGTTGACGGACGACGGACAATCATCGATCAGAAAAGCTCACCCTGGTGTAGCCAGGTGAGCTAAAAAACTTTGCCCCTCCCCTACCTAAATTTTTGGGATTTGATCAGAAAAATGCCAAGTTTTTTCCCAATTAGGGCAAAGGGCCTTTTCCCAAAAGAGCCAGAAACTAGAAATGTGTCCATAGGACACGGATGCCCCCACACGCCACTGTTCTGTCAATCTCATGACTCTAGGTCAAATATTTTTTGGACTACATGTGCCACAAGTTGAAAACTAAAAATCAACAAAGGGCCATAATTCTGTTAAATTTGGTCGCAGCAAAAATTCCTTCCTTTACTACCATCTACACATTAAGGTTGTTCTTCCCTGGAAGTTTAAGCAAAATCTGCCATCCGGTTTAAGAGGAGTTGCATTCACAAAATTTCTAAATAGTATATAATGAAAAAATCAACAAAGGGCCATAATTCTTGTTAAATTTGGTTGCAGCAAAAATTCCTTCCTTTACTGCCATCTACACATTAAGGTTGTTCATCCCTGGAAGTTTAAGCAAAATCTGCCATCCGGTTTAAGAGGAGTTGCATTCACAAAATTTCTACATAGTATATAGTGAAAAAATCAACAAAGGGCCATAATTCTGTAAAATTTGGTCGCAGCGAAATTCTTTCCTTTACTACCATCTACACCTTAACATTGTTCATCCCTGTAAGTTTAAGCAAAATCTGCCATCCGGTTTAAGAGGAGTTGCGTCCACAAAATTTCTACATAGTATATAGTGAAAAAATCAACAAAGGGCCATAATTCTGTTAAATTTGGTCACAGCAAAAATTCCTTCCTTTACTACCATCTACACATTAAGGTTGTTCATCCCTATAAGTTTAAGCAAAATCTGCCATCCGGTTTAAGAGGAGTTGCGTTCACAAAATTTCTACATAGTATCTAGTGAAAAAATCAACAAAGGGCCATAATTCTGTTAAATTTGGTCGCAGCAAAAATTCCTTCCTTTACTACCATCTACACATTAAGGTTGTTCATCCCTGTAAGTTTAAGCAAAATCTGCCATCCGGTTTAAGAGGAGTTGCTTGTTCACAAGATTTCAGGACGTACGGACGGACGGACTGACGGATTGACGGACGGACGGACGGACAAGTGCAACGCTATATGCTCCCACATTGTGGGGGCATAAAAAGCCCTGAGTGTATAAAGTAATCCATATATAAGTTACCTAGGTGTATCAGAATCTCCTTCTGCAGCCAGGACCACAGCCTCTGTTGACAGATCTGCCATTGTGTAGTTAAAGTTATTCATAATATGCATAGCATGATGTATTGATGTGTCATGAAACTCTATATCAATAGAATTCTCTTCATCGTTGTTGTATTGCCTCACCACACCCACAGAGTTCCACACCTACACAGATAACAGAAAACTTTGACACATGTACTTGGTACTATAGTTGTTTGAAAAATCATATCATGAGTACTATTGCCATTGTTTATCTTATTAGAAAAGTTACTGCATTGGTATTGAATAAGTGGAGATATTCATGGGTTGAAATGTTTGCCAAACAAGCGATTTCAGATGTTTTGCATGAGGAAATATTTGCGACTTGCCAAAATTGGAAGCCAAAATTGGAACGCTACCGATATCAGTATGTCGTAAAAATCTCATATTATGTTTGGATAGAAAACAATTAACATAATAATACATGAACACTTTGGGCTAACCAGATTTCTTGTAATAAGCATGTTCTAGGAAAATATACCTTAGTGAATGTGGAAACTTACGTTGGCTGATATCTTCGCAAATTTCATGAATTCACGAAATTTGCCAAGATTGTCACATCACAAACTTTTCCGCTTGTACAGTATAAAATTTTCATGACAGAATCATTCCGCATGAAACAAGCATGAACAAGACATCAACTAGCTTCCGAAAGAGTGTACTTGCTTCAGCATTTCTATTCATAATAAAGACAAATCAAATGTTTGAGCATAGCTATAAGGAAATTAAGAGTAAGTCATCTTTGGTAACAAACCATGAATCGACTAGTGAGATGTTCTGGTGTTGAGCCAGGCTGGAATGCCCTCTGTATAGGTGTAGGTTTGAACCCCTCAACACGCACTTCTGGTTTTGGAGGCTCAGATTTTTCCGAGGTAACACTAGAAGCATCATCATCATCATCTGCCTTCTTAAAATCTGGTATACTATCTGCAACACAGATATAACTGGTAACAATAATGACACAACATTTTAGTTTTCTTCAACTAAATGCCCCTTGCAACAGTATTTCAATTATGAACAGGTGGGTTGTTTACCCTTACCAACATTCCTTGGAAAGATCAGTATTATCTTCCAATCTATGTAAGAAACCGTCATTTATCTTGCATCAATAGTCACGTCAGTAGCATGGCTGGAACTTGTGACTCACATTATCTTAGATAGGGAACTGATCCAAAGCTTAACAGCAACTGCACAAAATTTACAAACTAGACTTTTTATCTAATTCTTTTTGCAGCAAGTTTTACAGAAGATCCATTCAAAGTTTACTACTGAAATGTATCTGTGACTTTTTTGACAAACGCGAACACTGCATATAATGCAGTACTGTTTAACAGTGACAGGACTGGCATTTAATCCAAGAAAGTCTTGACTTCAAAACTGATACATCTAGAGCTTCATCAATGCGCAACTGCCATTTTACCTCCATCATCATCCGAGAAAAGAGGCTTGGTGGACTTTTGAGTTACATTAGTCATGTCATCATCACTCGCCATGGTATCTTCATCATTTGTGGCCTGTATCAGGAAATCATCATCTTCATCATCAAATACTTCGCTCGCAACTTTGCTGCTGCTGTCATCCTATAAAGTGGTAACATTTCATACAATATATAAAATACATGTATTGTCACGAACAGGGCTTCGATAATTTGGTCAACTCAATCGGTCCAGGCCCAGTCTCCGATGTTATTGATGTTGCAAATCATGTTACCCAACCCACTTCAGCAATACAGCGGAAGTTACTCACTTGTTTTATTGTGCGGTTTAACAGTGATGTCATGCTCAAAATACACAATCTTACTTTTCAAAATTCATTTCCTGTTGAAATTGATCAATATTTTATCATGTCTGAAGTTAATTTAAGTATATTTCGAAAGGAAAAGCAAGCAACTAATGTCTGCCGAGTTCAGCCAAATTTATCGAGAAAATATTTAAAGTTGCACCGTGCGACGGGAGGTAATAAAAGCCGGTCTCCGGCTCAGGTCTTCGAAAACATGCCGAGGTCTCATCCACAAATACAATCTAATATAGTTGCTCTTATGGACGGAACTTTATAAAATTTGCTTCAAATCAAATCAAAATCTGTCTTTGAAATGATCCGTGTAATAATTAGCCATGGAATCATTTTTGCAGAATATTAATTCATTTTTTAATACATGACCATTCGTGACTTAGGAAATAGCCTGCAATAATATTTACTGGTCGACGATTTACGAATTACAATCGTATTCTGGAAAAATTAGGTCTACCACATATATTTTTGTCGAATTTAAGTAAAGTACATTTTCAAATTGTGTTATTTAATTTATTTTCTAAAAGTGAACATCTACTTTCAAAAAATAATTCAAAATTATTGAAAAAAGTGAACATCTAGTACTTTTAAAATAATTCAAAGTAAGACCGATTATTTATTAAGGGAGTCTTGAGTTAATGAAACATAACCGTTACAATAACTGACAAAGCAATCAAGGATCGGTCTTTTCAAAGTTGATAGTCTAGCTGCAAACATCAAAGTATCGCCAGCGGAATTTGGCTTTGTCCTCCGATTGCTAATTACCGACCGATTAACAAAGTGACAGTCAGATAATCTGACACGTTTATTGCTCTTCCTGGGGGCAATCTGTAGGTGTTGACAGGAGCCTGTGTATTGTGATTTTCAACACATTTTTGACCCGAAAATGTAAAACTTCTCGGACCAATTTAGAATAGCTTTTCAGATTTGTGAATCGGTTTTTGAAGTCAAAATTCAGTCAAGAACCGAAAAACCGAAGATTATTGAAGCCCTGATCACGAAACTGATCAATTGCATGCCACTCTCACTTATAAAGTCAAGGAAGACTTCTGTGAACATCCGTACTATGTTCTAACATAAGATTCTCTTCAAAGCTAACCCTAGTATTTTCTTTCAGACATCTATATTGATCATTAAAAATATAATAAAACCAGTATTCCATAGGATATATTCTTTTTCTATCCTCTTCAAAAACTTATAAATCTTAAATTTTCACTAACAAAGTAACATTGAATGACCTAAAATGCAATTTCATATTTGCACTGACCTGCTTTTTCTCTGTCTTTGAAATGTCACACAACTGTCCAAGCTGACCCTGAAATTTGAGCCAAAAACAAATTATTTTTACCAGCCTAAATTTAAAACCCAGGACTGCATGCAAGATTTATCAATTAATCAATACATCTTATTTAAGAGTGTTGCACACATGTAAACATTTTTAAGAAGACCAAGTTAGAACTATTTAACAAGCAGATGAACTACAAGCAGAATTACTACATGTACTACATTCTTTTCTACTCACCTGGTTATCACAGAATACAAGCTCCATGTTGCCTTTAGGATTCCATGCCAAACTTGTAATAGACAACCCTTTCTCATTCCTGTGCCTATAAAAGAGGACATAACCAAAAGATTTATCGAAACCAAAATGATTTCCAACACAAATATTTCATTTTTTAGCAAGGTACAAGAATACATAACATGTGGCTGTATGCTTATAATTATGCTGTACATAATGGAGTTATATGTATTTTAACTTGATTTATGACTTATCTATTAAGACATTATCACATTTCTTGTACCGATTATTCTTTGACAGCTGGTAGTTCAGTTGAAACCTCAACAACTACATTAAAAGCAACTTCGGCAAAATTCCGAGAGCACACAAAGACATTTAGTAGAATCTACTATTTAAGACTGTAAACTATGAAGGTAACTTACTTATCTACACATTTCTTGCTCTTGATATTGAATATACAGATCCATCCATCAGATCCCCCGGCTGCTAGGTACTCTCCATCTGGGCTCATACTCAATACCGACACATGCTGTATATATAATTTAAAAATATGAAGACTTGAAAGTGTGGAACTGGATACAAAAAGCTCAGGCTGCTAACTGCAAAAGATCTTTCATTTTGTTCTTTCTATATAGTGAAATGTAGCACAAACACCAAAACTTGGGTAACTTTAAAAGTTAGTGAATTAACTATTATATAAACTACGCAAGTATTTACTATGCTGGCATATACAATAGACCCACATTCAATCTATATAGGTCGACTTATCAGTTTCAAATGAATAAAATAAATTCTGTGCAATTGTAAAGTATGATGAAGAAATCTTAACAAATGGCAAAGTTATAGCCAATGTGAAGTTTTTGTGACAGACTAATGAACCAACGGACAAAGCGATCCCCATGTATCGCCTTCTCCCCGAAAGGACACAAAAATCTTCTATAAAACTTTTTCAATGTATATCCTATTGAACTTACCTCAGTGAATGTAGGTTCTGTCAAGGTCCCGACTTTATTCCAAGTTCCTCTTTCATACATATGTATTTCTTTGTTGACAGGTACATATAGAATCTAAATGAACAAATAAAAGTATGGTCAATCCCAGGACTATAAATTACTCACCAGAAGAAGATACGCGGAATTTATTAAGATTCGCATTTAATCAGATGTTTTTACTGATGAACTGTTTTCTCCCTTTTTGTCCTACTTGCAGAATGGTCTTCAGCTTAAGTTTGAATATGTCTTCATAGCTTTTAACTAGCCTATTCTTCCTTTAGATGTAACAGTTTTGGTACAACATTTAAAACATAGCATTACATAAGCATTTATTCTTATAGTTTGATGTCCATTTGATGTCAACTGCGTTTTGTTTATTTGTAGTTACAGTAAGAGAAAGGGTCACCAGTCATAATTCCCACCTTTCCATTTTCTGGTTCCCAGCACATTCTACACACTGTCTTTGATAAACTGTAAATAAAGACAACTTTGATAGTTTTTTAATGGTTGGTGATATGCAAAAAATGAGCTTAGACAGTGTAATTTCAGGAGTACAGAGAAAATATCCTAGCCATTCACACATTATGACACAAGTAAAAACATAAAAGAGAACCAATATAAAACTAATGGTGTTAAATGACTAAGTGATTTGTATTCTATAGTTTAATTGTGGTTCATATCCAGAAATTTGCACACAAATCTATTGGGAAAGAAACAAAAACTACTGATTCTTATCATCAAACACAAGGGAAATAAAGTACTTGAGGTACTTGACAAAGTCACTATGACAGGAAATGTTTACCTGACGTCACTGCATTTAGGTATGAGTGGAAGACTGTGCACCTGGGACCGATCTGACACCTTCCACAGTCGCACTGTACCATCACAACTGGAGGATGCCTATCAAAATGTAACATATGGAAAATCTTTAAAGTTAAAGCAAACATCTGAAACATCTGATGTTATTTAAAAGCTATTTAATGAAACATCTATTTGATTTTTTCCACTTTAAATGAATGTTACAAATCTTTTCATTACAAAATATAAACATTTTGCAGGGAAAAAATTATTCTGGTCTATCTTATGCTTTTGGTATTACATGTATTTTGTTGCAAAATTATGTTTTAATGTCAATTAGAAACACAGATAGGACATGGAAAACCTACCAGGAATTCTTCCTTTGGATCCAATGCCACACTTAAAACTGGTGCCTCGTGCCCCTGACATGTTTTATAGCTGCAGTTGCTGACATCAACTATCTTGATGCAAAAATCACTGAAACAAAAAAATCATCTGTACTGTAAACTTTTTAGTTACTTGATAACCTGGTTTCAAGGAAAGAGGTTAAATGCTTGTTGTCAATGGTATCTTACTAGTTGCATAATGCATTGTATGTACTGCCTTCTGCATTTCAACGCAGTATATAAACTGTAACTAGACTGAATTCCACAACACTGCATACTTATATTTTACACCAGTCTTCCCAAAAAGTGCCTGTCTGTCTGACATGTCAGGCAAATTTTTGTTGCTGTCTGACCAAATGTTGCGCACTTTATGGCCTTTTACACAACATTTTTTGTTGTTTGGTCAGGCAAAAATTTCAGAATGTCAGGCACCGTTTAAAAACTTTTTGTGAAGACTGTTACACAAGCTGATAGTACTTTAAAAAGGAATTATTTACTGATGTACCCAAAATACCAGTTTTACAAAACATCATGTACTTCAAAGCAACATTTTATGCTACTTACAACAGTTTAGCCTACATACAAATGGATTTTTCTTCAGTTTTTTAATAAAAATATAGCTAAATTTTGTACTGTAGTTATGGTTAAAAGAATATTTAAAATGACTACAAAGAAGTCTTATTCTTAAATTGGCATCAAGTATAACATGCAGTTGGACTTTTAAAAGTTTTACCTTGCTCCTGCTACCAGTGTTGAGCCGCTTTTATTCAGTATGATGTGACTGGCTGGTGCTGTGAACCGTGTAAGAATTCCATCTGGGGTACCGTCAGGAAATGTATAGGCCTGAATAGTGTTTGTATCTGTTGCGGTGAAATAGCGGTTTTCCTGAAATTTAAGGTCAAACAGCATTTGGGCTTGTCATGATTAGATATATGTGCCAACAATTTTGGCTTCAAGAATAGTTTTATCTTACTGACATTCTGTATGGCTTCAAATGAGACCAAGACTTTTCAATCTAAAGATTATTTCTTTTGAAATATATTATTCCTATGTTGCAAAACAATTAAGCTTAGAAGCAAGGAATGGCTGTGTGCAGAGACATTATGAGTTACCTAAATGTTGAATAAACATTAACAAACCTTGACTGCTATAGCAAACAATTTATCTCCACATCTGTGTGAGATAGCATCATCGTCATCAATACCATCCCATATCCTCACATCGCCATCTGAACCACATGTTAAAATATACCTAAAATACAGCGCTAAATAATAAAGTTTGTAAAAAGTGTAACGCTTGATCACATGACAGTGAAAACTACATAATGATAATTTGATTTTTCTTGAAATTTGATAATCTGTGGCCAAAGAAATATACAAACAAGAGCTGTGCTTCATAAGTGACAGATGCTCCCAATGAGGTATCCAAGTCTGTGACCTTGACCTTCCAGTACTTGTGCACAACACTTTATATCTCCATGTGCTGAACATTTTTTCTAGTTAATTTTAAAATCCTTCAATGTGTAAGTTATTAACAGTGTAACAATCTGGACAAGAAAAATAATAAAGGGAGAGAACTCAAAAATAGGACAAGCTAGAGTCAAGATTATTGTACCCTGTACTTCCTCTCTATGTCCTCTGTCTATGTGTTAAGTTTAAACAAATTACTTTGAATACTTTCAGAGTTATGTTTCAGACAAAAGTGTTATATGAAAAATCAATAAGGGGAGAATAAAATACAGTAAGGTATGGTAATGGTTCTTGGACACTGCACTGCATCATAATGTCCTCTGTAAGTGTATGCAATTTGAATCAATTTGGTTCAGTACTTAAGAATTATGGCCAGGATAAGAAAATTCAAAAAAGGGAGATAATTAAACAAGAGGGCCATGATGGCCCTGTATCGCTCACCTGTCTACCATTGGCAAAAATAAAAAGGTTATTAATAGCAGAAAGGATCAATTTTTACCTTTGGCTCATGATATCCTCTTAATAAGCCTATGTAAAATCAAAAGACCCCCCCCCCAGGCAGGGTTAATTTTGACCCTGAGGTCAGGATTTGAACAATCTTGGTAGAGAGTCAATTATTGCCACATGCTGAATATCTAAGCTCTAGGCCTCATTATTTTGCTGTCTGATCATGATCTGCACTGTTGGCTATTCATTTTTTTGCTGTCTGATCATGATCTGCACTGTAAGCTATTCATTTTATGTTGGCTGGTCATGATCTGCACTGTCAGCTTTTTATTTTTTGCTGTCTGATCATGATCTGCACTGTTTGCTATGCATTATTTAGCTGTCTGATCATGATCTGCACTTTCATAATTTAGCTGTCTGATCATGATCTGCACTTTCATTATTTTGCTGTCTGATCATGATCTGCACTTTCTGACAAATTTCAAGGATATCTGGGCTGAAAATGTAACATCTAGAGTGTTAACAAGGTTTTTCCGTATTTGGGCTGTGACCTAGTTTTTGACCCCAGATGACCAATATTCGAACTTGGGCTAGAAATCAACTTAACAACCTTTCTGACAAATTTCCAGGATATTTGGGCTGAAAATGTTACCTCTAGAGTGTTAACAAGGTTTTTCCATATTTGGGCTGTGTGACCTAGTTTTTGACCCTAGGTGACCCATATTAAAACTTGAGCTAGAAATCATAGAAACAACCTTTCTGACAAATTGCCAGGATATTTGGACTGAAACAGTAGCCTCTAGAGCCTTAACAAGATTTTTCTATTTTTGGGCTCTGTGACCTAGTTTTTGACCCCAGATGACCCATATTCGAACTCGTCCGAGTAATTACTGGGACAAACATCCTGACCAAGTTTCGTGACAACTGAGGAAAAAATGTGACCACTAGAGTGTTAACGAACTAAATGTGGACGGACGACGTCCGACGGACATTCATCGATCCTAATAGCTCACCCTGAGCCAGCTCAGGTGAGCTAAAAATAGGACAAGCTAGAGTTTTGGTCCTTGTACACTGTACTTCCTCTCAATTTCCTGTCTGTGTGTAAAGTTTCAATAAATTCTCTTGAATACTTTAATAGTAATGCTCAGGGCAAGTGTGACAAACGGATGGAGCCCATTACCATATCTCCTCCGCCTTGAGGATAAAATGCACTTACAAAGTTCTATGCTCCTGTGTTTTTTGAATAAATTATGCAAATGAACTGCCATATTTGAATTACGGTATTAAAGCGCCTTATTGCGTGTTGGAAATCGACACATGTCCGTTTGCAAAGCTCGCCATGTTTAACAGTTTTCTTCCATGTAAGAAAACTTGATGGTTTTTGATTGAATATTGAATGATAAATAAAATGAAAGAAATATGATAAAAACTGACCGATGATCAATAGTTTACGAGTGTTTTAAAATTCAGAAAATCATCGGAGCGACAGATTCTGTTGCTGGGTAGCGGCTGAAAATAGCCTTTTACACCGACTTTGAAATTTTTTTTAACACGCAGACATTTTTTTTAGACACTACAAACAGATATTTGAATATACTTTAGGAAACCACCAAGTTTATGATGTGTCCACTTCTTATTTAAAGTGCCTGGGAAGTTAAATTCCTTTGTTTACATAAAATTGTACCGCCATTCCGAAACAAATGACTTTTTTGGTGAACTACGAAGTAATACGTTTACGAAACACAAATCCTCGATGGCGCAGTGCTATGTGTCCCCTCTTGTCATGCGGGAACTTGAAACCCCGCTGGAGTGGGAATAAATTTATTTATCTTGTCATACTGTCACACCTCTATTATTAACAAATACCTGCGCACTGTGAGAACGGGTTTAAAAACATAAGACTGATTCAAAAATGTGACGAATAAATTTGACTATATGGGTTGTGTTAAACGCCCATGCATGCTCTGTGTGTACTGTACGTAATGTTTACATCTGGTCGTAGCATACGGATAGAGTGCCAACTTTGTTAGTGAAATGGTTACTTTGTTCAATAGCTATAGATACATAGCTAACGTTATCATGTTATATACCATGCTGACTCAAAATAAGGAGTTTTATAAGCTGTTAGAAATTAGATAAATCGTTGGATGTTTTCTGGTTTATTTTTTAGCCGATAATTGGCTATATTCCCAACTGAAAATCATATATTTTTCCCCCAAATTTTGACCCAAAATTCTCAATTGAACACTTGAAAAGAAATTATTGATTTTACACGGGAAGCACGTTTCAATTTGAGTACAAATCGGCAGAGGGGCGACAATTTCACGGGCAGTTCTTGTGAATGCTTAAATCCACGTATTTGTTCATACTTTTTGAAAAAGGATGCTTCAAAATTCTGATGATTCTGTTGGACGCATGTGACATTAAATTTTCGGTAAACACATGTCAAAAATCATCTCAATATACAGTTCACAGCTTGAAACTTCAGTTGACAGCTGATCAAAAGTGAAGGAATCACCTTCATAATATATAGTCATGGTACGAAATGAGTGAAGGACGAATCTGCATAAATCAAAGCAGCTATTTACACAATATTTACCTTCCATTTTCTTCAAAACAGACATCAGTCAAGCCATCGCTGTGAGCGTAACGCATAGGCTTTGCGACAGGCATATTAACAATTTGTATTATATGTACCGATCAAATTGTCACACAAAGCAGCTTCCCGCAATAATTTTGTTATGAAGGTGAAGGCGGTACATGTGGAAAAATGCCGTACAATGCCGTACAGTTATACATGTATTTAGCCATCTAAACAAAATCAGTGGAGTACATGTATATGGTCATCGTCGGAACCCACGGTCTATTACGGAATATAATAATAATAATAATAATAACAATAATAATAATAATAATAGTAGTAATAATAATAAATTATAATTATCTTTATTTAATGAGGCAACATATTTGGGCAACCCCAATTTTCTATATGAGCCTCACAACAGAATGTACATACATTATTTACAACAAATTACAAAAAACACGACAAACAGTAAAATCAAAGTACAAATATAACATAATTTTACAGAAACAATTATACTACAGAATCACTTAAAAAATAATAATTTTATTTAAACCACAGAACTTCCATTGTATTTATCGTCCTTTAAATTCCTCCAATGTATTTATGGAACCATATCAACAGGGATGTCATTCTAAATTTTAGATCCCGAGTAAGCAAGTGATTTACGAAAGAACTCTATATTGGGTATTGGAACCTTTAGTAGTTGTTAACCGTAAGATCTCAGTCGTGTATTGTCAACATATTGAAACTTATACGTTCTGATAGAGATGACAGGTTGTGAATGATCGTACCGGCCTCTTCCTACATAAACTCCAGTTACAGGAAGAATATATAAACACCACGTCAGGCAAAGATAGCTTTCTAAACAACAAGTCAAATGAAAATAAGTCAACTTAACCAGGAACCGTCTATATAGAGTATTCCTGACTTAACTTAGAAACATGAAGATAAAATGATGTGGTGGTGGGAAAAGGTGAAATGAATTCTGGCCTACCATCGAGCCAATCTTATTACAAAAACCTACGGATAAATAAGATAATCCGATTATTTTAAAGAAACCTAATGGGTAACTTACCTTGGATCAAGCACCTGTGGTAACACGATTAACTCATTTTATGTTAACATAGCACAAGAAATTGGTTTACAGTAAAACAAACATGACAGCACCTCTCACCCAAGTATTGACAACATTACCGGTAATCAACATTTCTTGAATTCATAAAATACAATAGTTAGAGTTTAAACCGCTTACTATGGTGTCACATTACTGCAACATGGTAGTTCACTGACTTTCGTGTTAATTATCTAGATCTGTGATATTTATCTGGTTATCTAGATAAATTTTCGCGAAATATTTCCAGGTTAGATAAATATCGTAACACAAATTGTATCCTTCCAGTTCACATCTGCCACTTCTTATCTGCTTGTCTACTTAATTAAGTGACTAGCTTGTTAAGATTCCGCGTTGCTATTTATCAAAATAGGTAACATGAAAATATTTCGCGTTATCTTTAGGCAACCTATTTGGGCAACCCCAATTTTCTAAATGAGCCTCACAACACAATATACATACAATATTCGCAACAAAAATTTGAAGATAATGCGAAATACTTTCATTATTTTTCAAGTAATTCTGTAGTTTAAGATGAAGATAATGCGAAATACTTTCGCGATTACCACTTAAAAAGTAAACTACGGAAGCGTATAATGGTCGCCAGTTGCTAGATATGTATGTAGATTTGATGCGAAAATATCGCATCATGTTTGAAATCTTATCGGAAAATTCAAGATAGTAATAGAAATATTGCATGATAATTGTAGCATTCGTTCCTTAAGAATCAGCAAGTAAAATCATTTTGAACGGTATAGTTATTGCATGAAAGATTTATCTTGCTTGTGTAAGATAATTTATTACTGAAAATGAGTTAATATTTAGCTCCGACATCGGTGAAACTAGAATAGATAGCTGGTGTAAATGTTCTCTTTTGAGCTCACCTTAGCCTGCTTGCCTGTCTGTCTGTCTGTCCACACTTACCGTCTGAACATTCTATAAGAACAATCGTCATGAAAATTAGTCAGAATATTTTTCTTGATGATCTCTCGACCAAAAGTTGAAACCAGGTCACGCGGGTCAAATCATAGACCATGTCAAATAATGAAAAATATTCCAAATATTGTAGAAACCACATTTGTACCCAACCAAACCGTAAAATTGGTTAGAATGTTTGTCTTGATAAAATATAGGACAAGAAAGAAACTATATTACGTGTGATCAAAACCTAGGACACCAGGTAAAAAAATAGAAAAACCTCGTGATAACTCCAGAAGCCAAATTTGCACCCAATCACCCTGGATGTCTTGATAAATGCTATGTGAAGTTAGAAATTTGGTCACACCATATAATCTAGATCACAAGGTGAACTCATAAAACATCAACATTCTAGAATTTACAGTTTGAATCAAATCATCTTGAAAATTAATCAGAATGTTTGTTTTGATGAACTCTATCAACTTGGATTCGTGGGGTCAAAAAGTAGGACACCAGGTAAAATAATAGAAACACCTACGAACTCTAGATGCCACACTTGACACACCGGCATCAGTCATATTGAAAGAAATTTTGTCTTGGTGAACTTTAGTCAAGACCGAAACTGCGTAACATCTGGTCAAAAGTTAGGTCTCTTTGTACATTGATTTTAAATCTACGTTTGGAATGTGTTTACCGTTTCGCAAAGAGATTGTAAAAATTGTCAGCGGTTGGCATTGATCATGACTTTAGACTTACTCTTTGTCTTTGGGACAGGATAGCGATATAGGACCATCTTGGCCCTCTTGTAATTCATTATAGCCGAGGGCTGTAGAGTAAATGATTGTTTTCGGTTTCAGCTTTGCGCGAGAAATATACGTCAGATAAGAACTAGATTTGCCAAATAATATGTGTCGTATTCGGGAAAAAGTTTGTTTAGTAATAGTTTTAGCAAGATATTATATTGTGATTGCTTTTTGACGTCTAACGTGTTACGAAAACAAACAGCTCTGTTTTTAATCAATTGTTTTATTTTATCATGACATAACGCACAATTGCAAAATATTATCAAGCAAAGTCAACATATTACCACACACATGTCTAGTTGATATTAACGGTAACTGTCGACCATTATACGCTTCCGTAGTAAACATATTTCGCGTTATTTACGTATCCGTCGTATTTGATAATAAGTAGATGACGCAAAATATTTTCGCGTTAACCACTTTATAAGTGGATATCACGAAAATATTTCGTGTTATTTACTTCTCCGTCATATTTAAGAAATAATCTATGGCTTGGAGTGCTTTATCGAATTCCCCGAAGGTGATGTGCCTGGCGGAATAATTCACGAGGGCGAAAGGAAAACAAGGTGAAGGTATTCTAAGGCTTACTTGACGCAATCAAAACTGATATTTAGATTCTTAAACACAACTATTTTATGCGACTGATGTATTTATACATTTATTATTTATATTTCAATATATTATTTTCTACGCGGGAGTAAATTAGAAAAGTCGGAAGGAGCTACTTCCTTGTCTGAAACTCCGCCTTCTTTTCCGAGTGCTTTAATCATATTAATGCACTCGAATTGACTTTAGAAATATACCATAGGCATATTAGAATTAAAAATGGTGGATAAGTAATTTCGCGTTAACCACTTAATACATAGTTCCCACATTAACAATATTTACCTCCCTTGTTCTGAATTGTCAGCCATTTTGTATGGCAGCTTCTCTTAAAGTTAATAGGGAACAATCTACTTAACACTAACCAGATTTATAAATATAATTAATTTATGATGCTGATATGGGCAGATGACTCAGCAGGTTGAAGAAAATGTGGTTGTCACAAATAAATTATTTTGGTATTTTCTTAATTATCACATAATTGAGAAAAATTCCTATTAATGCTTTATCAGTTTTGCCATTCAAAATGGCTGCCAATTCAGAACAAGGGAGGTAAATATTGTGGATGTGGGAACTATGTATAAGTGATTGGTAGTCTGGTTCCCGTCGTACTGGCATGCTGTACAGTATGTCAGGCAAGGCTCAACAATGGCGGAGCCGTCGTGGCACAGTGGTAGCGCGTTCGCCTCCATAGCAAAGTCGGTAGTGTCCTTAGGCAAGACACAAATAATTCGACATTGCCTCTCTCTCTCTACGAGGTTGATTCCGTCTGGAATGGATCTCGAGAGCGTTTAAACTAAGTTGTAAGAACTTTCACAATCGAGAATAAATAAATTAGTCTGTCACAGTTCGGACTTAGTTCACAATTGGGAAGAATATGTGTAAGCGGCCCGGTAGCTCAGTCGGTAGAGCATTCGCCCTGTAAGTGAAAGGCCCCGGGTTCGAGCCCCGGTCTGGCTGCATATTTTTCTCACCCTGTGACAAGTATATAAAAAAATGGTGGCGCCCAGTGTTAACTTAACCGTACACTGTTTACAAAATTATTACATAGTGTGATCATTCAAAACTAATGTTTATTTCAAATAGTTTTTTGACAGAAATCTAAAAGGCGAAAGGTTGTTTGAATGTTCAATTTGTGAAAGTTGAAAAAGTTGAACCAGTGATTGTACTATGTTCGGACAAGTTTCTTCAAGAAGATATTTAGGATGTGAGACATTTTTAAAATTTATTTTAGCCGTCCAAGTCGAGTCTAAAAATGTTCAAGTTTAAAGCCGAAAATGAACAAACAAACAAAACAAAATCTGATACCAAAATATACAAAAGCAGCAAAACAGGTAAATGTTTTATAAAGATTAAGGAAATTTCTGGCCTAGATACCAGGTTAATTATCTTTTAAGTCTTTTATTATGCCAAATTTCAAATACTGCACTAGTGTGTGGCATTCTTTGTAAAAATTTGAGAAAATCCAGTATATATGCTTGAAAATTATTTTAAATAATTTTCAATCGTCATATGAGAGTCTTCTAAAGTTTAAACAAAATAAACTTCTCCACGCTTCAATTGTGACACTTTTAATTAAATTTTAGGTTTCGATTAGAAGAAGGTGCATAGTCATACCTGTATATTTTGTATGATTTCTATACATGTTAGTGTATGGTTTTATTTGTTGTCTTTAATCTAGATGACATTCGTTTTAGGTGTAAATTGAATATAGTAACTGTGATTATTTGTAATTTATTATGCTAATAGTCTCTTAAAATTCTATTATAGAATGGTCATTTGCTTGATACTATCTATGACTTTTTATGCATGAATTTTATAAATGTGTATTATGCAAATAAATGAGACTGAAATAAACTGTTAAACTTCAATTAAACAGGTTGAAAACAATTGCAATCATATCACCAAAATATGTTTATATTCAAGGTCTTGTCGAATTTAAAACCACTTGTACAATTACATGTGTGATCATTATGCTAGAGGTGCCAGCAACTACATACATACTTCATTTCCTTTTACGCTGCCCGGTTGTGAAACAGTCGCCCTAATGAAATTAGACAGACAGAAAACTTCAAAGAGTTCAAGAGACTTGTCCACACCTGGACAGGCCAAACATGTAAGTGGTCTGTTTGCCGCTTTTAAAGTGCATTTTTTTTAGTTTTTAGTGCTTTATGATTTAGCTGATCTTATGTATTTGTTTTGTTTAAATGTTTTTATTGTATTTTTCTTCTTCTTGCCATCACAACGCTGAATCCTTCTCTTTAGTTTATACTAATTTATTTTAGGTCGATTGTGAAACAAGTTATCCAAATATTCCTGATGGTATCCATCGCCGTGAGGGTATGAGAGAAGAGAAGCCAGTTTCCCTTTTAATGCTGAGCGCCAAGCTATGGAGCTACTGGTACCATTTTTTACGTCTTTGGTATGACGCGGCCTGGGAGCGAACCCAAGACCTCCCGCACTCGAAGCGGGTGCTATCGAGGTGGTCTTCCCTTCTCTTTCGTTTTGCTCCCTGAAGGATATACTCTTCTCCCATATTATAATTAATATAATCTATATTTTTGGTTCAGATTGCAACACACTATATTAATTTTCGTTTAGCTATGTGTTGCATCATTATTACCATCTGATAAATATTTTTGTATGCCTTGTATATTGTATATAAAATGCGACTTAAATAAAGGATTTTCCAGTAGGCTACAGCGACGTTTATACCCTAACAATCTCAAACTTTGGTGTCTACGCTTCACATAATTATGATTAAGATAGTTGTCTGGGTATAATACATGGCGAAATTTTGACTGGCTCAATAATGCATATCCCGAGTAACCAGAGTTCTAATCCGAACAGGTCGGTTTAAACCAATGCGCATCTCATTTATCTCTAATTTACTCGACCCGTGTAACTCTCAGTTGCGCACGAGTTGACTAGGGTTCATGATAGCGGACTAGACAAGATTTTATCTGCAGTTTTAACTTATTCATGTGCCATTGACAATTTTTGTTTAATTTGTCAATAAATCACGAAGAAATAAAGCACATCGCTATGTTTCAATTACTTACTGTAGTGAAACTAAAGCTTTATCTGTTGAAAATAACACAAGTTAACAAAAGGACAACTCAATACCTACTCAATGGGCTTTTTCGGAAATGTTACTCGAGTAACTCGAGTAAACTTTGCGCATGCGCTTAATCACTGATCTACCCAACCCATGTAAGTTCCACGAGTGGACTTGAATACATTATGCATTTTGGAATAAGTAACTCGGGTTACTCGAGTAAGAACAGAATGTAACCTGGTCAACTCGTGGGCACCTGGGGGTTACATGTGTTGGTTGGATCAGAGATTAAGTGCATGCGCAAAGCTTACTCTAGTTACTCGAGTAACATTTCCGAAAAAGCCGAATACGTTCGGGTTAGAAAGATCGAGTTATTGCGTTGCGCCTTAGCGCAACGCATGTTTGGGGTCACGTAACTGGAAGTCACTGGTGAGGTGGCAATGATCAATTTATCACCGTATCGGTAGTAGTGAATAAATTCGTTTTCGATACTGAAGAAGTTACTGACATTGAACTAAATTCCACTGGTAAACAGTGCAGTATTCTAAATTTGCTACAAAGGCACAGAATAGTTTAATGATACAAATGATGACTAATCGTGTTTTATATTAAACAATTTTTTTTCGGCAAATAACAGTTAATTTCGGTAAATATTTAGGACCCGCCATTACGATCTTTGCGGGTCTATTTCTCTCCATTATGATGGTCAGGAAAATTGTTTAAAAATTTAAAATTCGCATAGAAAGTACAGTAACAATGCATTGAATATAGCCTATGCTCACTACAGATGACCACTATATACAATTTACATTCGTAAATATCCATCTTTACAGGTCAAGTTCGATTATGGCCACATTTGCACTTAATAGTTCAGAGAAACACATGTGTGCACCTGTATGATAGTCGTTATACATTTTCATACTTGCATGTTACTGAATAGCACAAAGCGGGAGCATCCGTTTCCTTTGGAAACTTTCCTTTGCACACATTTCTAGATTTTGCTCTATTACTCTAGGTAGAAAAACTCTGACATATTGTATAACAAATGATTAAATAGAACACCATCTTATACTTACTAAGTACTGTGGGAAATATTACACTCTGTATGCCACGAAGTTTTCCTTGCAAGAACGGTAACGTACACTTCCACTTAAAATACTTGTATAAATTTTGTATATATGTCTTTGCACAGTTATTGTAGTCATAAGCAATTATTATAACATTCTAAACAATGCAACCAGGGATTTGACGGGTATATTGTCGTAATTGCAAGACTCAGTGTAATTTGAAAATTAAAAAAAACTTGCTTCTTTCTATTCCTTGGTTTTAATCAATCGGCCCCTGTATTAAAGTTGTAAAGTATATTAAGAGTATGCATGTGATTATATTGTTATTGCAAAACATTTTTAAAATTCTGACAAGACTTCTGGCACTTATTTTTGTTTTCATAGTATTAGCTCACCTGATACAAAGGATGACGGTCACCTTGGATACAATACTAGGTAACAAGATCAGATCAAGAGATAACTTTTTATTGCTCTAAAAGTCACATTTGATAACCCATTTTTATGAGAATTAGCCAGAATCTTCCGGTCTTGATGATGACCTAACTAAATCTGGAACACATATAGATCAAGGTTGATTTTGATCACAATGTGTAATAAGAAGGCCATGCACTCAGGTGGACGATATAGGGTCAAGATGGCTACTCATGTTTGCAGTTCTAGTCAAGTGAAGAAAATCAGTCGATTTTATATGTCTCTCTCTTGTTTTTTAACGTCTCAAAATCGTGTTCCGAAGTCTAATACAGTTCTGCCTTTAATACAAGTCATCATCATTTCCTTGGGCAACGCTATCTTCTTTGCTGCGATCCGCAGCAACTTTTCTACTTGTTCAACTACGCTTGCGCTAATTCTCTACCCGAGTAACGAGAGTTGTACGACACAGTACGGGATTTATTGGGTTTTCGTGTAATTATTTCCCCTGAGCACTCTCCTACAAACGCCGGTGTCAACATGAACGTCTCTACTTGCATTTTCCTGGCAATTTTGTCACTATCTTTGGCAAGTGAAAATGCTAACACGGAGGAGATGGAGCAAGAAGATATCAAGGTTGATGAAGAAAAGTTACATTACGCCAAAGGCTCTCTCTGCGGTTACTGTGATTATTGCAAGGTATTTTAGAATATTCAGGCATGTGTAGGGGTCATTTCAAAATGTTTAATTTATTTGAGCGTTGCACCCGTGAGGTATGATATGCTCATAATAAGGTTTGTAAGTAACTGAAAGCGCTACCGTTATAACGCACTTTTTATTAAGGTAAAATTGGTATTACTTTTGTTGTGTAAATTTGTCTTGGTTTGACTGAGAAAACAAATTTGAAATGTCCCCTCTGTGTGTGTCAAGATTTGATTGGATAAGAGAGACTTAAGTGTTAGCTTTTCAAAAAGCTTCTATGTAATGGTTTATTAATTTTTATTTGTTGTATATCGTATATTAATGTTATATAAGCCTTCAGAGTGGCAATATTGAATTAATGTAAAAATTAAGCTTAAAACAAAATAGCTGGCCAAATGTAGATGCTTTGACAACATATTTATAGTAATGAGTTATACTGAAAACAATTTCTTTTATTGATAATGAGATACTCTCGGTTTTGATGTGACGTCATTGACTAGTTAACCAATCAAATTCATGTTCATCAATGTTCATTTCTTCATTTGATAAAACGTGAAAACTCTGTCTTTACCCTAGGCTCATATGCAAGTTTAATTGTATTTAAAACAAAACAAAATGCTTTTAATTCTTTGATTATAAGCTAATGGTAGGCAGTCGTCTTCTTTCATTTATGCTCTTTGACTTTGTACATTTTAAAATTAAAGATGCATAGAGACCAGCTATGAAAGCAGAGGAATCACCTCTCCCGAATATAAATAAAATTACAAAAACAGGGTGAGGCTGATTAAATTGCCTGCTTGTGCTTCAAAATATAAACTTTTTTAAAAATGAGTCATTTTGAACTTTTAACTCCTTTGAAATGAGAATAAAAAAACAAGTGATTCAGCTAACAGTTGGGTGTGAACTGGATAATTGAAGTTATTTTTAAAATAACCGAAGTAAGTTATTAAAGTCTGGATAAAATTACTTCCTTATATTGAATTGCTTGGCCTTAGTCCATAGATGACCAAAATATTGATCAATTTATAAAAATAATGTCATCAAGTTAAATTTCATTTTCCCAAATTTCATTGTTTCTGGTACATTTCCCTTGACAGAATCCTTAGATAAAGTAAAAAAATGTAAAACTGACATCTTTCTGATCAAGAATGATGATTTTTCAATTACCTATAATTGATTTATTGCCATAATTGTAATTTAATTGGTCACTCACTCACTGTATAGAATTACTGTAAAGGCCTAGCCTAAGAGGTTTTTGTCCTTGCGTAAAAGACTTTATTGCAGAATCATTAAGTTCAAAGTGGGAAAATTAGTTCCAATTATTATTAAGTCTTACTAAAAAATTCATTTTCAGATAGAAAAGAGCTGTTAAATCTTTGTAGACTTTGAGCCGTTGCCCTAAACACAGATATTGTTTTTAAGGTAATAGATATTACCCATACATTAATTCCCAATTTGATCAGGAAAACGCCGCTTTTTCCCATGTAGGGCCAGGGGGCTTTTCCCAAAAGAGCCAGAAAAGCCCTGTCTATAGTATGATAGCATGGCACTGTGCCATTCTGCCCTTCTCAACAACTATTCTGCCCTAAAGTCATGATACTTTATGTCCATTTTTATCAGCCCTTTCATCACTGGTACATATATTGCTTAATTTGATCCAACATGCTCTAAGGTAAAGAAGTGACTACTGATTAAGTGATTGCTGTATTGTTGTTGTTTTTTTCAGTTCTGCAAGCTGTGTGATGAGGATTGTCCATGTGAGAAAAGTCCAACTAAACCAAACTGTCACATGTGCAAGGTAAGGTCTAGAAGTATAGTTAGTCAGGTTCATGGAAAAAATCTTTCACTTGAATGTATGAAAATTATGTAAGATAAATTCAAGAGCTTGATACAGTTTTTGAATTCAACGTTCGTATACAGTAACATGTTCTGCTTTTATTTGTAGAAGTGTATGTACATAAAATTGTATAACATTAAACATTGTATATGTATTGTGTAAATTGTTCTATTTTTCAGTACTGCAAATTTTGTTACCTTTGCTCAGGAGTATGCGACACAATTTGTCAACCAGGTTAGTCTTCTTTGTTTGGATATACATGTACATTATATCACATTGGTGTGTTTAGTATGTTAAACTACATGTATATGTATCTCATATACTTAAAACATAAGTGTCTCCTTTATATACCAAGTCTTGATGCAAAATGTATCTGCAAAACTAAACGTAGCTAATCCTACTGTAAATTCCCCATGGTGTTACGGTAATTTGCTTTATGGGTATTTTATTCAATATGGCTAGAACAACCAGATCTTCCCCTGAATTTAGAAGATACATGTAGCGTGTCTGCTTTGAGCAAGCACATCAAAGAGGAAGAAGACTGGAGCCAGTGTATCATGTTAGTCTTGTTGTACTGTGTGACTCCTTAGAAAGGGTGTTAGTAATTGACTTACTATAATAATTATGCTTAAACTCTTACGCTTAAAATTACGTATGAACGTGCAGATAAAATATTAATATGTGTCATGGTAAGTCACTTAGACATATACAAAAGTGAAAACCTGCTGCAGACTGTTTGTGCATTTACTTCATGCAGCCTTGTCTGCTGTATATTCAGTTGTTCATTGCTCTAACTAGTACATTTGTATATTGATTCCTAGTAACATTATCATTGATGCTTTACGTAAGAGCATTAAAACATTTATATTTGTTCAAATATTCATGATTTAGTACAAAGTCACATAGTTGTTTCTTTGGTCACTCATGCATTTCTAAGTTTTTTAAAATAGTTGAAAACTGAAGTGTGCTTTTTAAAACAGTCTTATACCGGTAATTATTTATATTAATAATTTTGGTTGACCATGTTGTCTTTTTCAGGTGGTATCATAGACAAAGTGTCTGCAGCATTTGTCAAGTAAGTACTTATGGTATAGATGTCACTCTTTGATTACAGCTGTTTAAACCCTTACTGCTCATTACTACATTTTAATAAACATTTCTTTTTATCAGTATGTTGAAATAGTGGATAGGAGTCTTGAAATCAAGAAATATGAGAAGGTTATCTAATTTAATTGTGTTTGTTTAATTCTACTTTACAAGTTATATTGATTTAAGACATTTGTGTGTTTTCCATGAATCTCGAAATGCAACCCTTGAAAACTTACCATGTAACCTTGGATGTTATCATGCTTATTTTTTTCTTGTTCAGTGCATTACCCAGCTACAACAAGGATGAGGTTGACAATGATATTGAGGGAGTGAAGACTTGGATAGATAAAAAGAAAGATGAATTGTAGTTTGTAATTGTGTTATGGATTAACACTAGGTTATCAAACATTGTCTATTTAGAACTTCTGCTGGTTTCCTTCATATTACCGGACAGAAACTGAACACTATTCTCAATATATCCCTTAAAAATTAGAAACTTAAGTACTCGATATATGTCTATTTCACAGTGGGATCAGAGGATAGTGGTTTGATACTGCGAGTCTGGATAACTTACGTCTGGTTGATATGAAGGAAACCAGTGTCTGGTTTAAAACTCTAAAAGAAAAAAAGGAAACTCAATCAGTTACCAGTACTGAACAAATGATTGCTTTTGGATCTGAAAAGCTATTTAGATTCTGTTTCTTTGAAACTTGCAAATTTCCCCCCATAATTGATAAAAGTTTGAACTTGTATCTGAGAAGTATCAGACAACAGTACAATAAATATGACATTGCTTATAATGCAGTAAAGTTTCTGATATCGTTAAGTTTATTTTAAGAAGACAGTTTTTTCGCTGTCAGACTATGGAAGACACAGTGAGTGTTTCCTGTTTTGTTGAAATTCAAGCTTGTCTTGTTTAGTGCTATTGTAACAGTATACAAACTGATGAGAGGCCATATTTGTTTTATCTGGTACATTTGTACTGCACAGATACCTGTTTATTTGTTAGTGAATACATTTAGATTATCAGAATGAAGAACTTTTTTGTATCGTAAATGACTAGGTACCGTATATATTAGTTTAGGTAGTAGATTCTTATGACTGTTGCTTAAAGTGTCATTAGCATTTAAGATACACATATGTATTATGATAAATTTATGGATAAAATATTGATTGAACTGTGTTTTCTTTTGTCTAAAACAAATGTTAATCTATATATTTCTTTCATATTTTTGTGGCTTCTTAGTGAAAGTGTCATCAGACAGGTTTCCTTACTGTTTGCAGTATTATTAAAAATAATGCTGACGTGATATTTTTGTACTTTCAATTTAAAAAACAGTATTACAAATTTCTTTCTAACAAATGACAGTCAGTTTTGCTGGTAAGATATCTTTCCTTGTAGTATACAAGCTACTTGTAAGTAATTTTACATTCAAAGTGCTAATGAGACTTTAATTATGAACCATTCTAGCATTTTCCACAGGCTTTTCTCTATCATAGCAGTTTGGTTTTGCTAACATTGTAATTGATAAAGTTGAGTTTTTTTAATAGTTGGCAATTTTGCAATTCTCCATGTGTTGAAAATGTAAAGATTCACAACATTGCTTGCATATAGTGATTTAATAGAATCTTGATGGGACTAAATTACTTTGTACTTTTATAAATATAACTTCAAAGTCACTTTGTACTTTTATAAATGTAAGTTCATTGAACATATGTATTAAGGGTATTGTACTATATTGAGTATTAATACTTAGTACAATTTTCTCCCCTGCAAAAGACAAAGGGATAAGTTTCCTTAGCATTTTACCCCTAAGGAGGATTATATCTTATTGTAATTAGAATGATGTCATTATACCACATAGATTGATAGATATTTTATTGAATAAAAGTTTACTAACCTATAAGTTTATATATGGTATATCTGACTATATATCCTCTCAGTTAATTGCCCTTGAATTGCTAAAAATGTTAAGCAGACTCATACAATGTAATTTGAAAGTGATTAGATTAAATTTAACTTCTTACCACTTAAAACCTGTTGTTTGAGTTGCAGCCCTTGTATTGTTGAAATTGGCTACCCATTCTTGTAAAACGCCTGGATGAAATCAAATCATGAATTGAAAATACATGTTTCTGCTGTGAGCTTGTGGCCAAAAGAATAGTCTGTTCCATTCCACTACACCAGAGTTCCTTTTCTTAATTGAAGAAAATCTTCAGTAAAGCACATCCAGTTTGTCCAAAATAGTCAAATGTCAAATTGAAAGAGTGAACATTTACAGGGACTTTCCTCAAAATCTCCTTAAGAAGGCCTCCAAATACACTTGATCAGTTGATCATTTTATTTAGCTCTTCATATCAGTGACAGTCTTGTAGAGGTTTATTTATTTTATAAATTCATTTTCAGTTTATATTAATCCGGAAGTTTTATTAAACTTATTTCATGTACACATTCAGGGATTAGAATTGTGAAAAGACCAATGTGATAGCAGGTATATTTTGCAATAGTCTAATACAACAGTAACATCTTCACCCCAAGAGCTATGAACTTGTGAATGTGCTGTGATCAGCCATAGACACTTGAGCCAACAAAGTTCAAATAGCACAAGGTTTTCATTCTCATTAAGTTCATATTTCTTTTGTATATTGTTTTGTGATAGACTAAATGGTTGTGTTGCAGATCACTAGCACATTTTAGGCTCACCTATAGATCAACACTGTTAGAAATACTCATCTCATCTCTTGAAGAAGTATTGAATGTTGCAGTGTGTTTTTTTTCAAAACTGATTTGTGTTGTAATAGATTATTCATTATAGACAGGAACAAATTTAATTTGTGTTGTACTTGGTAGAAATATTTGACAGTGCTTTGTGTTATTCAGAAGTTATAATTATGTTTTTGTAGTGTTTACAGATATATGTATGGCTATCAGATGAGAAATTTTCTTTCCATCAACTTTAAAAATGAACTTAACTGTTTAAAAAGGGTTTTTGTTTTTAAATGATGTTTATTGGTACAAATTAGTGCTTGTGGTAAATAGATGCTTTCTTAAGATAAAACAGATTATTAAAAAACATCTTTAATGTTGTAAAAACAGTGAGAATTCTTCAGTGCACTAACAAAGTTAGCACTCTATCCGTATGCTACGACGGGATGTAAACATCAGGCACACACAGAGCATGCGTGGGTGTTTAACCCAACCCATATATTCAAATTTAGTCGTTACGTTTTTTGAATCAGTCGAATGTTTTTTAATAGATGAACGTTAAGATACAATTTAATTTGTTCCCCACTATATAAATTATAAAAGTTACTCGACGAGGTTTCGATCTCTGGTCTCCCGCGTGCCAAGCAGGGATATAATGCACTGCGCTAACGAGGCTGTACGTTTAGAAGCGTGTAACTTCGTTATTGATCAATGCAGACGTTTGTTCGGGAATGGCAGTACAAATTTATGTAAACAAACAAATTTAACTTCCCAGACACTTTAAATAAGAAGTGGACACATGATAAACTTGGTAGTTTCGTAAAGCATATTCAAATATCAATTGTCTGCATGTTCAAAAAAATTTCAAAGTTGGTTTAAAAGGCTATCTTCAGCCGCTACCCGTCGGCAGAATCTCAGTCGTTCCGATTAATTTCTGAACTTTATAACCCTCGTAAACTATCAATCATTGGTCATTTTTTATCATATTTCTTTTATTTTATTTATCATCAAAAACCATCAATTTTTCTTACATGGAAGAAAATTGTTAACGACGTGAGCTTTGCAAACGGACATGTGTCGATTTCCAACGCGCAATAACGCGCTTACCGTAATTCAAATATGGCGGTTCATTTGCATAATTTATTCATAAACGCAGGAGCATAGAACTTTGTTAGTGCTGTACTTCCTGATGTATCGGGACAAGCACTTGACTTCATATACAGACTTACAATATAGAAGGGGGCTAAGCTGGCTAAGCAAGTTTTTGAATTGTATTGGTTGGTTTAACTGACTACTAGTACATAACCGATGTACAATACTAACAAATGAGATGCCTTATTATCTGTTTAGTATATTGTCACTTTACACAAATTGTTACGGGTTTTAATAGGAAATGAATGTATAATGGGACAATTTGGACAAAGTACATTTTCACCAACAGACAGTTGGAGGCTTGGATTTTAAGTGTTTGCTTTTAGTGTTGTTGAATGAATCATTGTTAAGACATTCCATTTTGTGTTTACGGTTAAAGTATTTAAGTTTTAGGATGCGAGACATATCAGGTATATGTATGTAAGACCTCAGCACATCTTAGTACTTGTACAAAATTTCAAACTCAAGAGCAAAAAGTCTTTGACCCTACCATTTTAATTTTAAAATATATGAATTTATTCAGACCCACCAAGTTTCGGTAAATGTACACAACTTGATTGTCATGCCCTGTGTTTGACTAGTAAAGAATTGCTTTTTCGGGGGATATCCCTTCAGGATTTCAAAAATTACTATTCTTTTGTTTTATTATATAGTTGTGGTAACAGATTTTTGTTTTCACCAAGAAAAATTGTACTATCTTTTAAAGTGTTCTATTTAATTGCTTTTCAGCATAGTTGAGTTATTCTTTACAATATCTAAATCAGTTGGAGCTGCAAGATTTCTGTTTGGTAGCTACTGTATGTATGAAAGGGAAAGATAGAATTTTCTGATTACTTTGAAACCTTCAGATATTGAGGGCAGACAATCTGTGTGTATTATAAGTGCTAAATAGAGTAATAGTAAAAAAGTGTATTCTATTGTTTTGTATTGGTGCAAACTTCTTTATGCTATGTTTTGACTACTTTGTGTATTTTACTTTTGATCAAAAGTGTATGGTAAATCCAAATAAAGTTTCTGTTGTTACTTTTGAAAAATGTTGCTTGTTAAAATACAGTTTTGAAGTCTGCCTTTGGACCAACTAAGGACCTGTTTATGTGAGAAGGATGGCAGTTTGTTGTGGAGGATTGGAGTGTAGTTCTGATCCTTCCTAGGACTGATGGTCAGATAAACTGACTGCCTGCCTGTGATACTGTCAACAGTTTTTAAAGTTAAACCAAAGATAAAAGTGAGATTAATTAGATATGATGTCAGTATACTTTTACAAAAGAAAAGAGTATGATCAGAATGCTTGTCTTCGAGATCCAAATGCTATATTGCAAATTGGGTTATGACGGGCCAAATAGAAGGTCACTTGCAATTCAAAGAAAATCTGAGGCAATCATCCTGAAAACTTCTCAAAATGTTTGTCTTTATGAGCTCTAGGTTTGAAAATTATCTTGTTTTGACAAAGACTACAGTACTTATGAAATGTATGGCTTGATGTGTTCAATGTCAAGTTTGAATCTTGGGTGACATTGGGTGAAAAATAAGGTCACTGTTAAACCAGTGAATTGCTAATGAACATCACAGAGGCCACGTCTTCTATCAGATCATCCTTAATATTGGTAAGAATGTCTATGACGACAACAATATGATATGTTGCCAAAAACTGAGGTCACACTGTCCTGTAGGTAAACTTGTCAAAGACTAGGTCACACTGTTAAAGGTATGCCTTGTGAGCACTGCAAAAGCTCATACTTTCAATCCTTAAAATTTGACGTATCTGTTTCGCTAGTTTTTTTCAAGGTTCAAAACTGTCATGTTTGGTCAAAAACTGTGTTGCCGGGTAAGATAGAAATTCTAAATTCATTGTGAAAACTAGTAGTGGTATGTGTAGTAGATTTAAGTTAATTCCTAAAAGGTTGAACCTTCGTAATACTTTAGTCATTAGCAAGGAAGACATACTCTAGACAGAACTATTCTAAGGCTCTTTTCAAAATTCGGTTTTGTTTTGAGAAAAACAAGAAGACCAAGATGGCCCACCCGAGTACATGACCTGTGACAAAATCCTAGATTGTTAATGTGTTTCTATAATTCTAAGTGTGACTTAGTTTTCGACCCCATGTGAACCAGATTCGAACTTGCCCTAGAAATCAATAAAACAAACATTCTGACTATGTTCTGGATAATTGAACAAGGCTTTTCTTTGATTTGATCATGTGACTTAGTTTTTTTACCCAAGGTTACGCAAATTCAATACTGGCCTAGAAATAATTGAGACAAACATTCTGATAATTTTTCATGATAATTGATTTATAAATGTGGCCTCTATATTGTTAAAAAGGTGTTTTTTTAATTTGAACTCTTGCCTAGTTTTATTTTATTTGGATGTGTGACCTAGTTTCTGGCCCGATTTGGTCTAGGAATCATTGAGACAAGTATTGTGACCAATTTTTATGATGACTGGTTAATAAATGTGAGTATCAACAACGCTTTATACCTGACCATATTACCTAGTTTTCGATACCAGGTGACCCAGATTCGAACTTGGCATAGGCATCATTGTGGCATACATTCTGACCAATTTTCATGAAGATTACATGTCAAATGTGACATGTAGAGTGTTATTTTTTGAAAAACTTCCTCGAGCTCCTCTCATTGAGAGACCATATTTCTACACTATAAAAATTGTTTGTGGCAAGAAGTAATGTAATGCTAAAAATTATGGAAATGTACGGCGCCCGTGAAGTGACATGTGACACTTTTTTTTTATTTCGTAATTACGAAATACATTTTGAATATAAACGAAATAAGATTTAGTAAAACGAAATAAGATTTACGTAAAATCAAATGTTATTCACTTAAAACGAAATCTTATCCACGTAAATCGAAATGTTATTTCATATAAACGAAATCTTATTTCGTAAAAAAACGAAATCTTATTTAAAAAAAACGAAATGTATTTCACAGTATTTACGAAATAACATTTCGTTTGAAATAAATAACATTTCGTTTTTTACGAAATAAGATTTCGATTTTATGATATATATTTAATCGTGTTTATGAAATCTTATTTCGTTTAAACGAAATGTTATTTCGTTTTTACGAAATCTTATTACGTTTTTTACAAATGTATTTATGCATTACCAAATGTTATTTCGTTTTTACGAAATCTTATTTCGTTTTTAACGAAATCTTATTTCGTAATTACCCAAATACATTTGGCTTTTTACAAATAACATTTCGTAAAAGCGAAATGTTATTTAGTATTGCATGAAATAAGATTTCGTTTTTACGAAATAAGATTTCGTTTTTTGAAATAAGATTCCGTTTTTCCGGAAATAACATTTCGTTTTTACCGAAATGTCTTTAGCAATTACGAAATAAGATTTCGTAAAAACGAAATAAGATTTGTAGCGAAATAACATTTCGAATATTGAAATACATTTCACGATACGAAATACATTTCAATAAAAACGAAATAAGATTTGGTAAAAACGAAATAACATTTCGTTTAAACGAAATAAGATTTCGTAAAACGATTAAATATATTACGTAAAACCAAATCTTATTTAGTAAAAGCGAAATGTTACCTAGAAAAACGAAATGTTATTTTGCTAATTCGAAATACATTTCGCTTTTTCAAATAAGATTTCGTTTTCTGAAATAACATTTCGTTTTTACGAAATCTTATTTCGCTTTTTGAAATAACATTTCGTTTTTACGAAATCTTATTTCGTTTTTACGAAATAACATTTCGTTTTTACGAAATCTTATTTCGTTTATACGAAATGTATTTCGTAATTACGAAATAAAAAAAAAGTGTCACATGTCACTTCACGGGCGCCGTAGAAATGCTTAATAGTCATAAAATGTGCTGTTGTTGTTATTAACAAGGCAAGTGTGGACAGACGACGAACAAAGGGCGATCACAATAGCTAGCCTTTGAGTATTTCGTGCCCAGGTGAGCTAAAAAGGTTATAGATTTTAACATTGGATCATGGCATACGTTATTTCGTTTTTACGAAATATTATTTCGTTTTTTACGAAATGTATTTCGTAATTACGAAATAAGAAAAAAAAGTATCACATGTCACTTCACGGGCACTGTAGTATATACTATAGTGTTAATATTTAATTTTTATTCTTTTTTGTTCCGGTATACCCGTGCGCTCTGTTATAAATAATTACTAAAATACAATTACTTAAAATATGACGAAATCAATAAATCCATAACAAACTTTATATTTGCTTTGGTTTCATGATTCAAGTTGAATCTTAATTGAGGATATACTTGTAGGTACACAGAACAAAGTGACAATTGTAAATACTTGAAGATCATATCTGTAAAACGAGGAATGTGTTTTTGTTAATAATTATGTCTCTTTCTCCTTGCAAAGTTTACTCTCTTTTTTATCCCTGGTGTTGGTGTGCATATCATGTGGAACTTGTTACCGTTAATAATCATGTCCGTCCCATCGATTGGGGGGGGATTTTTTCCCCCGTGCATTCTGTCTCCGTCCGTCATTGGAAACAAAAGTTTACTCTTTTTTTGTTTTATTCGTGGTGTTTGTTTGCATGTCTTTTTTATTTTGTTCATGTTGTAATTTTGTTTTATTGCACTACATGTTGTTATGCGATGTACGTTCCCCATGTCAAAATAAATCTGATCTTGTCTGTATTTATGTCCACTTTACCTTGTATGCTCTTCATAGTAAAAATCACTGGTTTGATTTACATCAAGCTTGTCGGGAAAAATCAGTATGACGTCTAGTTTTGCATATTACAATGTTAGGTCATATATTCAAGTTCACATGGGTCTGTTGTTAAAGGTCAAGGTCGCAGGACCAGAAACTTGAAACTATTGTCCTTTTTTATCTCCAGAACCTATTGTTGGCTTTTTATCAAACTTGGAAGGAATCGTGAAGTTTGGTTGTACATGTTATATTGTTAGGTCATATAGTTAAAGCTGAAGGTCACAGGGGTCTGAAATGTGAAAAAAAATCTTGTCTGCTCTTCATCACCAAAACCGGTATGTGGATTTTCATAAATTTTGATGGGAAGCATCTGTATGAAGTGTAGTTGTAAATATAGGTTGAAGGTCAATATTGCAGGGGCCTGAAACTTGAAAATCCTGTCTGCTTTTCGTCTTTAGTATGAAGTCTTGTTATGCATATTATAATTTTGGGTCATATGGTCGATAGTCAAGGTCACAGAGGCCTGAAACTTTAAAACCTTGTCCGCTCTTCATGTTGGATTTTCATCAACTTGGCAGGAAGCATAAATTTGAAGTGTCGGTGTGCACATAATAATTTGGGGTGATATGGGTTAAGGTCAAGGTCACATGGGTTTGTATTGTTAAGAATTCTTGTCTACTCTTCATTTCAAAAAAACACTTCTAAGATTTTAATCTTACCAGATGGAAAACATCAATATCAAGTGTAGTTGTGCATATAACACTTGGGTAAATGTCATAGGGACCCGAAATGAAAGATAGTCTGATCGTTCTTTATCTCCAGAACGCCTTGTTGGATTTTCATCAAACTTAGTGGGATGTGTAATTTGGGGTCATATGCTTAAAGGCCAACGTTACAGGAACCTAAAACTTGAAAATATTGTCCGCTCTTCACCTTTAAAACCCCTTATTGGCTGGAAGCATTATGTGTAGTATGAAGTGTAGTTGTACATATAGTGTAATTTAGGGCCATATGGTTACGGGTTAAGGTCACAGTGTGTGAAATTTGACAAAAACTTATCTGCTCTTCATCTCCACACGACATATTTAGTAGATATTGTGAACCACACCACAACATATAAACCACACCACAACATATAATTTTCAAAGAAGAGATTGTACACCAAAACGCAACATGATCATATCAGATTGGTCTTTTTATGGGTCATGCGAGAGAAACGGAGAAACCTTTGTTCTCTAGAGTTGGTTTAACCCGGCGTTGTGGACTAGTTGGAGTTTGTTTGTAAAAGAACATATAGGCAGATATTGAATCCAAAGAGAAACTTATTAATACATTTTCATAATCGCATAACAATCCATTTTAATACTAAATTGAATTAAGCCGTCTATTCAAAACGGAGGATTATCAATGGCTGTTCGGACAATGTTTTGAAACAAACTGTAGAAGTGTGTATATTATGACAATGAATCGCATTTGATATAGATACTAGAAATGAAGAATGTATTACTCTTTTTAGTGATTTATACATTTATCATAGCACTGTTGCCTGATGGTAAGTGTTTTGTTATTTTTCATTTGATACAGTATTCAGTTTTACAACCACTAAATCATGTTTCCTTATACGATGATAAACATATAATAAGCCGTAGGTTTCTATAGAAAAGTTGAAATGTGTTCATGTAGAGACACGGACATAGGTTCGTGATAGATATGATGGAGATATGCATTAAGAAGAAAAACTACATTAAGAAAACGACCACATTTTAATTTTATAATGTTTAAGAAGTCACCATACCCGAGAGTTTCTCGTATTATGTTTACAGTTTCTGAAGTAGAGGCCCGGCGTGGTGGAGGAAGGTCTCGGTACAGCCGAAGAAGGTCGTACCGATACGATTCATACCGAACTAGATATAACAGCGACTTTTCCGACGAATACTATTATGATGGCAGGTAGGGCTTCGTGTCATCGCTTGTCACATTATTTATATATCTCGTTATCGAAGTATATGTATATATGTTACCATACACAGTGTATAAAATCTTTAGTTTCTGAGCTCCTTGTGAATCATTACGTTATTATGTTAACAAGAGATAGTCGTAAAACACATATCCCCCACATATATTCCCCCTACCAACACACCTTCTGGCAGTAGCACAAGACCCTAAGACACTGGCTCTCTTACTATTCAAATTACAGTTTCACTGTTCACGGTCATCATGATCTTCACAATTTAACCTACTGGCCCACAAAGCAATACGACCATGACCATCTTTGGCACAATTATTCTCGAGGTATTGACCATAAACCGTATTTTCTGTTCAAGGTCACTATGACATTGAATAAAAAATTTACTGTATCTATTTGATCGGAACCAGAAGCTTTCTCGAGTTATCATTCAGAAATCGTTTTACTGTTCAATGTCACTGTGACCTTAAATATTGACCGCCCTCTCCCTACAAAAAGGGTATTTTCTAATCATGACCAACTTCCTTTTAAAGAAACTGTTTTAGTACTAGTATTCAAATTCACTGTGACCTTGACTTTTAACCCACTGACCTCAAAAGCTATAGGTTTATTATTCAGTCAATGTCAAACCTCCCTGTCATGGTTGATGATCTTAAACACAATCGCTATCGAGCTACTGATCGTAATCCGTTTAGTTATTCAATGTCACTGTAATCTCGACGTTTGATCTATTGATCATAGCGGTCATCTACTGCTCAGAACTCCAAATCGTGGTTTAATAGAAGATGAACAACGCTAAAACGGATATTCTTAAATAAAGTCTGAAAGAATCAAAACTCGTTAGAGGTCAGTGATGCGTGCAAAGAACTGTCCCTATAGTTACTTTTAAGAACAATGTGTCCACTCGAATGGTAACATTTTAAGTTAATTTTAATTTTTAACTTATTTCTTCAAAGATCTATATTTAAACACGTAGTATTAACCGACTTGTGAATGAATAATAGACTTTGCTGTTAATGATATCAATTCTTTCTTTCCAGTGCGGGCGGAGGTGGTTCGTTGTCTGCAGGAGCTATCGTTGGCATCGTTATTGGAGGTTTAGCAGTTGTAGCACTCATCGTTGTGCTGATCATTGTATTTTGTAGATAACTCACACATTAAGTAAGTACCTCACATTGTTCGTCACATTCTGAAAATACCTTAAGTCGCCATCGTTGATATAACGTACTGGCATCAGTTGATTGTATTTTAAATTAGTATATTTATAAAAAAAACCCTCACACACTTACGTTTCATAGTATCGCCTGTTGAATCATATTTCACTGACCAGGGTCTATATATCCGTGTCCATACCTGCATTTTCAGTCTGCGTTATGATAGATGCGCTAGTGATTTAAGCACTAGCGCAAATGATAAGTAAGTTCCAATTAATGGCACGAAAGATACACATCCATTGGCTACCGATGTCACTTTTTAAGTCATTGATTTGTTGTCTGCTCGTAGTTTGAAGAATAAACTTAAAATCGATGCTACGTGGGTGTCAACTCATGTACCAAGCCGATGAGAAGTACTGTTGGTAGCTGAAAGCATCGTAGGCATCACCACTGTGAAACTCACAAACATCAGATCTATTTCCGCTTTATCATATGTATTTAAAGACCTGAATATAATAAGCAGTCTCAAACGTTGATATTGTTATTATTCTAAGGTATGTGTACTGACTGTAATGGTTGCATACATGTATACAATTTGTAGACTTTTTCGATCATGAATTGTTAAAAAATGACTTATTTTTATGTTCTAGGCGGACATCCACACGGACATTTTATAATATCAAAAGTGGCTGAAATTAAGTTTAAGATGTAAATATATGATAATTAGCTTATCTGTGAACACAAGAAGAGACCATTACCGCTCGGACAAGATGATGTACACGTGCTAAAATGGTTGACAGTTATGAAATATTTCTTGGACGATCAGAGCGGATATTTTGCTTTTTATAAGGACGTAAAAATAACGTTAAGCCGCCCATGAACGGGTTCTGACAGTGTACACCCTCGTATTTCCATTTATGAATGGTAGAAAAATAGATCAATACATTTTAAAAACGATATACCTTAAACATGCGCATTTAACAATTACAGTATACGACCACTACTGAACCATTTATACAATATTTGCTGAAAGACTGTAGAAAGATATTTACATGTAAATTTATGTGTTATTGTTACACTGGACTCTGTAATGCTATTGTGTCATTAGAAAAATGAGGAATTTTGTGATTCGTTTACTTATTTTTACGCTTCTTTATTCTTTATTACCGGACGGTAAGTACAAACTTGTATTCTTTATCTTCTTTTTGTATGAACTATTTATATACAATGTATAGTTATTATCTTTTAGATTATGCGTCTGCTTGTGTTACTGGTTCATTGCCATTGTCAATTATCTATTTGATCTAAACATACCTATTTAAATTTTAAATATAAACATGAAATCATGCTTTAATAATTAAACTGTGATACTTATGACAAGAAGTTATTATTTTTATTTTTTGTTAAGCTTTTATTCAGATAAAGGTTAAAAAACAAAATTTTTGCTAACTCTCCGCAGCGGTTACTTCCTCTCGCAGTTTGAGAGCGGAAGTCTGATATCTGGAAGTTTGATATTTTAGATTTCCAGGCAGAAGGCAGAGTCAGCCGAAGTAGCCGTTCAAGATACAGTAGGAGACGTTCGACCCGATACGACAGTGGTTCATACTCATCCACCCACAGGTGCACAAAGTCACAATTATAACAGTTGTAAACTGAGAACTATCTAAATCCGTAGTTTATTGACAGACTAGAGTTGTTTTATTGTTTCACAAATACGCAAACTTATGAAATAAACGTGTATATAAAGGGTCTTGGAAGTTTCAACCGAATCGACCGGAACCTTAAACAATCCAAAATCTCATAAAAAAAAACATTTTTATAACATTTACATTGATATTTCAAAAATATATAATACGTGACATAGTGTTAAACATGATAGAAAGCCTTATTTAAAAATGTAAAATTATGACAAAACTTTTGTAACTTGAGAATGGTGACCAAAACTTTGTTACATGTAACATGATAGTAAAAACCTGTTTTAATCGTTATGTTTTGCAGTTCAGGAGGGTCCTTGTCAACAGGAGCGATTATTGCCATAGTAATTGGTGTGTTGTTGTTTGCAGCTGTTGTCATTGTAGTAGTGGTGGTTTTATGTAGATAGGATCTACAAAAGGTATTTTTCATACATTTACCAAAACATTCACCCCCTCATAATGTTTTCATACAGTTCTAAAGAATATACACTTGCTTATTAAAATTATCTGCCCCTTTAATTTCATTTAGTACCTTAAAAGTATATTTTCACGACCCAACAGTTCCCTAGAACTATCAGCCTAATAAGCGCTTTTCCATACGTATGTCTTTTCCTGTTCCTATGTAGCAGACCTTATTCTTCGATATTTTACAAGACTATTACTGGATATGAGCAAACCAAAATTAGCACTGTAGTAGCATTGTTCGTTGTCAATCTGGGATTCTTTTGTCTATTCTTTTAGGTCATCGGAAGATGGTATGGCCGACGGGAAACTTTGCAATTTGTGGCGTGAAGATGTTTGGAACATGAATGCATTAATTTAATCAAAGCGCTGTGAGCGCTGAAGGCCTGGGGGCTATAGGTTAACTCCCCGAAAAACAACTTTTCACCTACGTGTTCTGCGTTGAATCTTACATAAAGCGCGGGTCGAAATGTGCAGAGGACGAAATTCAATATATGACACAGAATGAATGATTCACAAATATATGGGTGACAGGGAAGTTTGTTTTATTATGAAATGTACGTTAAATGAAAAATAATCACATAGTCAACATTATAAAATGTTTAAGCCAGTACAAATAATTCGATCTGCGCTTTGTACAACTTCAAGCGATATGATCTGATGATGTGGATCGAAAATTATTGTGTACCAACGACAAGACCTTGAAACAGAAATAAACAAAGCAATACCAGCAATGAAATATAAATACAGTACTGTACAATGTGTATAACAGAGAAAACCAAAAATGATTCTGGGTTACCTTGTAGTTGTAATCAGTGAAACCGTTCACTGTGCCTCGACATGCAGCGTCCTCGATAAATGGCGGGTGAATTTGATCACGTTAGTTCCTTCTCGGGAATGTACGTAAATTATATCTTTTTTTAGAGACATTTATTTTTAGGTAAATATATATGTAATCGTTCGTAAATAACAAAGTTGTCAATGAAATAACATCGGAAATTTGAAAATCAAACTACAAACTCTTATATCGAGCTTCGTACGTTTTCGTAAATTTCCGTAAATATCCGTACTTTTCCGTGATATGCATATGATTATCTTCCGTAATCAGCTAACAGCGCATTAATTTCTAAAACAGAAAAAAATGTGTAATGCAGCCCGTAAGCTATATACCTTCCTGCAGTCGTTTGAAGTTTTATGTACTATTTTTATTTGTAACATGTTCTTATCATATGCGGCATTCAAACAGAAGATTGATCTGGTCTGTCTTGCACTACTTTCGCATAGCGCATGTTTACAGTTGTTATTCGCACATAGCACGGCTAAAATTCTTGCAGGGTTTGAAATGTGGTATACTAACTTAGGCCTTGGGGACTTTCAGTCCCAAGGCCAAAAACAAAACAGACATGTCTTTACGAAAAGACAATATTATAAATATTTTGTACGTTTACAAGTTCAGATGTCATCACTTTTAAATGGTCTGCAATGCAACATCAGATTCTTGTCGTATTACTTGTTACTATTTTTCATAGAAAAAAAAAAGAAATAATAAATGAATAAACGGCATGCGTAGTAATTAAATCACTAAATTACTACGTCAAAAATGATTTGGTTTTAAATACACTAGCGATAACGGATATTTCAAAGTTTCATTTTCTTATTATAGCATGAAAAATTGGAATGAAATACCAAATGATATAAGAAGTGCAAAGAAGCTCTTATCTTTTAAAGTTGACTGTAAATCCCATCTTTTAGATAAATCCCTGCAATAATTATGCTTGCAGTATTTTAATGTTCACAATCTGTATACATTTAAAATAAATAAACAATTAAAACGCACTTACGAATTAAGTGTCTGTCGGTGAATGTATGAATGGAATATGAACACATAACAGTACTGATTTTGTTTTTGTTGTTATTTCTTAATATTATATTGTGAAAGTTAAATAGTTCATCCTATATATTACGCATGAATGTGCTTGTGTAAATGTGATACGTCATTTGTCTTTTTCTCGATTTGTTTATAGAAGGCCGCATTATGTTATATTTTGTTATTATGGATTTCTGTAAAATATCACAATGTGTTACCTTCTGAAAATAAAGACATCATTATTATTATTGGTATTATGTTATTTCTACAACGTATTCAGATCATCATTATAATATAAACATTCCGGTGTGTTTTCTAAACCATAGAGAATGGCATGGAGTTATGTTATACAAGTTCGAAACGTGTCATGTCAACTCTCATACATTGATCAGCATTTCTGTTCTAAAGAAGAAACATTTGATGTCTACAACTTCAGATAGCCAGAAACATACTTTTCACACCGAAGAAAGATCACTGGGCTTTATACATAGAGAAAACCCCAAACGTTGGTGTGCAACACTGTTTCGTCATGGATGGACATTTGAGCAGACCTACCGTTTTACCATGTTAGCTATTTCATGTGTAGGTGAAATCCCAAGTACTATCTAAATTGAAAGATAGTTTGTATATTTTAGTATTTGTACAAATGTTAATGGCGTTGTTGAATTATATCAATGACATATTTGATGTCAATTGATACTCGGGTTTACAAATATAGTTTGCAGAACTCCGGGTATGTCGACGGGGAGACGGACAACCGGTGGTCAGACAGCAGAAGTTCAAGATATTACAATGGGGGCAGATGTGATCAGTAGTATAGTGTATGTGTTTCTTTTGTAAAACCAGGCTACTATGACTGAATATCTAGAAAAACTGTGACATGGGAAGGTACAGTAGACCTGACTGGATAATTTCAATACAAACGCTAACAACAGTGTTAAACATTACATAAGAACAACAGCGACCTAGCTCTTCATTCTGAAGTTCGTTACATTGAATGTTTTGCAATTATGGTATCATGTTATGAGTGTCATCCTTTCTTTACTTTATCACGAAATTGTTCGGCATTTAGTGTGGTATAGTTTGGTTACGGTGAATGCGATATCCTTGCACATGGCGAAAGTGTTGCATTTAGTTAATTCTTTAGTTGCTGTGTATACTACCATTACTCCTAGTACGAGGATTCATTCGTTTGCATGTAGGTCTGTCAGTTGGCGGGTGATAAACTTGTGGTGGTGTTGTTTGGCGATTAACTTTCTTACTTTGCATACTACATATATTCATTCAGGATCAACTGTTTTCTTTTATAGTACGAAATATAGGTCATAAGCTGATGTATTTAATGTTCGGTACTATTCAAATTACATAGTGTCAAACGAAATGAAGATTCTTCAGATAGTATTGACAATATGACGTCCAGTGAACATGCACAACAGTTTGCATTAAATACTTATAAATTCTTGTAAAATATCACAGAATGGACAATCTCTGAATCAGTTAATATTAGGTACCTTGATTCTATGTGACAAATTCGATTTAAAACTTATCAATATAAAGTAACGGTATCTCACTATATACATGTAGAAAAAACCCATTTACACGGTGTAAGGTTACACTCACTTTTGTGAAGACTATCATAACTTAGTGTTTCACCCCACTGGCCCACCAATCGAATCGCTCAGATTTTCATATAAACGTCTTTCTTTTTTATTAAAACTAACTACTGAAATCACTTAATTATTAAGAGTTCGCTCTTAATAGAAAGCACTTTAGCTCCGCCCACAATATATGTCGGTGGCTATGCAAAGTTCAAATGAGGTTAAATACTAAGTAAGTTAGAGTTTATTAAGTCAAATTTTAACAATTAAGAAACCCCGGTCGCTCGCTACCGCTCGCTCCCTTAGGGTTTCTTAATTAATCGTTAAAATTTGACTTAATAAACACTAACTTATACTTAAAAGTTAGTCAGTGAAGTGATGCAACACTATGTCAATTTATTGACTTCTCCCCTTTGAGCTGTAACATCTTTAGTTTTTTGTGTGACTTTGTTCAATCTATTTTGTCAAGTAATCACCATTTTCTTGTCGGTTATCATCCTCACACACATTGATAGTCGAGGTCATGTTATCCTTCCTCTTTTTAATGAAAATATAGGCTCTGAAAAATAAACCAAAAAACATTTAGCACAACTGACCTTGGCATAAATGACTTTTGTATGAAAGGTTTATATTAACTGGCTCAATTTAAAGTATTATTAGTACAACCGACCTTTGCATGAAAGGTTAAGATAAACTGGCACAAGTTATATTGATACAATTTACATGTAAAAACCGTAATTAGAAGGTGTTCTGAAATCGCAATGATATAATGTAATACAGATTCGGTAGAAGGAATGGAAGACATAAAAGATAATTTTCTGAAGAAATCACGTTAAAGGATCTCTATCACAAGTCAGTCACGAGCTATGGCTACCACTATAGAAAAAATAGTCCTATGCGTATAGTTTTCCTATTAAAAATACTTACGGAAACTCGACAAATAATGCTATCTTATGTACGACAGAGATGTCTTCTATTTTCAATTCTAACACAAGCGGCTGCTTTTCCTATATAAACGTATAGGGAAAAGCCTGTATTTTATTTTACGATAAAATACAGCACGTTTTTCCAAGGACGACGTGCCTTAAAATGACGTAACGACGTGACGTATGTAAACAAGCGCGTCCAATCGTATCTCGCGTTTTAAGGTTACAATGATGTACTACTACGCGTTAAATAAAGTTCGGGATTGTTTTCAAAAAAATGACGTGTTAGAATCGAAATAATAAATTGTTCCCTATATTTTATCGTTGAATAAAATACAGTCAGTCATTTGGATGCGAAAAATTAAATCACTCGTGCTACGCACTCGTGACTTAATTACTACGCATCCAAATTCCTGACTATATTTTATTCAACGATAAAATACAGGGAGGCATTTATTATTTCTTAAATAGACATAATCGAAGCCACTTACAGAAGGAAGACAGATGACAAAAAACAGTATCCAGCAAACACCAGAAAGACGAAGCCGTTGAAGAAAGGTAAAGTTGCAGCATATACATTGTTGTCAATGAAGCCAGCAGCAAAGCTACAGATTGTTTGTACAACTAGTAGACCAGCGGAAAGAGCACCTGATATAACAATATACATGTAGATATAACAATATACATGTAGTCGGTACAGTATAAGCTAATTAAATAAAATGAATTCAAATGATACAACTCTACTATGCACTGGGACTAAAATTTAGACGTATCTCAACTTAAAGGGGATCGTTTATCCTGGTTTTACTATACACTGTAATGGAATGTAGTCATTAGCACAATGGATATCAGCATCGTAACAGTACAGATTTGCAATAAACTTGTCCAGATTTGCCGTGCAGTATGACATCGACGGATACATACACGATAAAGAACATGTTTTATACAGTGCAGATATATTGCAATTAATATAAATCGGAACATTCAGTGGTTTATAACTAGGCTACTAGTATATGCATTACACAATTACAACGATACAACATAACATAACATGACCAGGGTTTCAGAAAGAAGTAGAACAAACGAGCCTACATGTACATTTATTTATTGCCTCTAAAGAAAACATAACTTACTATTCACTATGAAAGTGACTAAAATTTGAAAGAAAGAATTCCATTGACTTATTATGTAAAAGTGTAATTAGGAATATTTACCTTGATTTTGCTTGGAAGTCATCGTTGACAGTGTACTGCGTATCAAAGGTGATGCCAGGTTGCTGAGAGACGCTGGTAAAGCGACTGAAAGAAATAACAAAAACTGTACAACGCTAGTACTTATGGCTATCGTATATCAGAAGATAATTTAATTTGGTATTTCATGCATGAAAAAGAGACAAAACTGTATAGAAACTATACCGCTGGAACATACAATTTTCCATAAAATATCAGCGCTTTGATCTCAATGCTGAACGTGTTGTGGTTCTATCCGAATGGTTACCACTCATCTGTGACAATATTGAATTTTAGGTTAATCATACCGGTACGCAGATTGGTTTGAAATCTCTCAAAATTATTGCAATGCGCACATGAAACCGAGAAACTAAATTTTCAATGAAATATAAAAAATATAAAAAGATATTTATGAACAAAATAGATCAATCTTTATTCATTCAGAAATTCGAAAAAGGCTTGTTGAAGAACTAAATGAAATGCTTACCTAAGTAAAGCATAATATCAGTTGACACAAGAGATTCCATTACAAAGGATGCCGCCGTAGTTGCAAGACTTATCAATGAAATGGTAACACTCGATATACAGTTTTGAAAACCTTTCAGAAAAGACGTTCCGAGTATATTCGCTGACGCAGCATTAACAGCTGCAAAATATCCGATCTTTTGTGGCGACCAACAAAAAGGCATTCCAAGTTGATACAATGTTTCAATAGGTTTACGATTTACACCTGTCATGTCAGCAAATATAAAAGCAAAAAGAAGCATCAGATATAGCAGTCTGTAACCTTTGAATATCTTACTAACATAGAATTGAAAAGGTCTTTTAATTGATTGTATTAAAGGCGGGCGTGAAATTTTGTCTTTTTGTTTAAGAGATTCTGGAACAAAACATATTGCGAATATAAATCCCAGTGATGCAATGCCTGCCGCGCTGAAAGATGGGTAAATAAATCCAGCTCCTTCAATGAAATAACCAGCTACTAAAGCCGCGACAGATCCGGCAACTGAAATTGTTACATACATTACAAAAATACACAATGCTCTTTGCTTCCCTTCAACGGTTATATCAGCAATATACGAATACCCGACTGCAAGTAGTCCGTATGATGTTCCAGTAACTGCATAAACAACGCTTGCCAGAAGCAGGTACGCAAAATCCAAATTGAAGAGAACCACGAAAGAAGATAACAAGAAATATATTGAAATACTGAAAGAACTTAGTACGAATAAAAATTTCCGTCCTATCACATCTGTGTAAAGTGTATAAAGGAATGTAGTCACTAAGGAAACAGGTTTGATCGTCATAGTGATATACATCTGCCAATGGGCAGACTCTTGCTGAACTTTCTCAAGTTTGGCGTAGTCCGGGTTTGACTGATTCCTACATGATGTAGATTTATTCAGCGTCTCGTTTCCAAACATTCGTACTTTAATTGTGTGTTGCATCCATTCGTTTATAGCGTATTGATTAATCCATATTGCAAAGTAACTTAGAAAACATACAGTTAAAGGGGCGATCAGACGCAATGCAATGTGCTGATGCGCTTGCTTATTTTTTTGTAAAAGATTTTCTTTCTCTGAACAGCACATTTTCATAATAAAACAATGACTAAATAACATCTAATCTACATTGTCTTTATATCAACGGATGTATGTGTACTAAATGGAACGAGAACATAACGTACTTAATTGATAAACAAAGTTAACATTTGATTGAAATTTATCTGAGCGAAATATAGAACATATTTAAGTTTATCAATATATTTGTTTAGGTCGGCTACTCAACTGAAACAGAACGTTTTAGCGACATCTTCCACGATAGAGCCATTCTTCGTTTCTGCCCAGAATGAAGCACTTTTACAGTTTCTATTTTTCATTACTGGTACCCATGTAGGATGATTCTATTTTTCATTACTGGTACCCATGTAGAATGAAGCACTTTTACAGTTTTTTTTTTAATTGATCATAATGACAAAATGTATTTATGAGTTTTAGAAAAAATGTGCCAGTATTAAAATAACATTTTTTTTAGATTTTGACTCATAAAACGTTATACAACATTATGGTCAGATAACGGTTTCATATAGAACGCTTTGCAAAAACATAATATGGAATAATTCATATTTAGTTATTTCTGTTATTATCAGATAGCCTACACAACAGATAGATTATCAATTTTTAACTAGGATAGTCAAACTTGATATTCAATATGTATAGGTTAGTGTTCATTTTGATGCATTTACGAAAATAAATTGGTCAGGCGCGGCGCATGCCTACTATTAACTATTATTCTACTTAGTGTTTGAAATTACTTTTTGTAAATCTGCATTGTCCCCCTTTTTACTGACTCAGTATATACGATTATTGATTTACCCAAGTTAAATTGCACCGAATACTGAGCTGCGATTGGGCAAAAAATAATTTCAAACGCTAAGTTCAGTAGGAATGATACTGTTACAGTATTACAGATCCATATATTTTATTCTGTACGTTACAAGTGTAATCTTCATTCTTAATAGTATGATATATCATTGCTAAATATCCTTCTACTAATTATGATGACCAATTTGAAGGGTAATGCGATGAAGGATAATACTATATGTTCATGAATTGTTACTGTAACAGAGAAAACCAAAAATGATACTGGGTTACATTGTAGTTGTAATCGGTGAAACCGTTCACTGGGCCTTGACATGCAGCGTCATCGATAAATGGTGGGTGATTTTGATCACGTGAGTTCCTTCCGGGAATGTACGTAAATTATATCTTTTTTTTAGAGACATTTATTTTTAGGTAAATATATATGTAATCGTTCGTAAATAACAAAGTTGTCAATGAAATAACATCGGAAATTTGAAAATCAAACTACAAACTCTTATATCGAGCTTCGTACGTTTTCGTAAATTTCCGTAAATATCCGTACTTTTCCGTGATATGCATATGATTATCTTCCGTAATCAGCTAACAGCGCATTAATTTCTTAAACAGAAAAAATGTGTAATGCAGCCCATAAGCTATATACCTTCCTGCAGTCGTTTGAAGTTTTATGTACTGTTTTTATTTGTAATATGTTCTTATCATATGCGACATTCAAACAGAAGATTGATCTGGTCTGTCTTGCACTACTTTCGCATAGCGCATGTTTAAGTTGTTATTCGCACATAGCAAGTTAAATTTCTTGCAGTGTTTGAAATGTGGTATACTAACTTAGGCCTTAGCCCTGCGGACTTGCCCCAGGCCAAAAACCATATCCCTTTGCTGCATCATTCTTTATAAACTTCCCTCCCTATCGTTACATTTTCTTGTCCGGAATACAACTCACAATTTAGAAAAAATAATTTTTGGAAAGTCGGTTTTATCAAAGCATTGAAGAAACGTGGCATGAAACATTTTAATATTAAAGCAGTTGATGTATTCAATATGAAAATACAAATTATACAAGGAATATTAAATTATTTACTTTTTCACGACTACTTGTAGCAAAAGTTGTGATGAAATTGTTGTCATTAGGTACAAACAATTTAGTAGCCTCATTGGCCACTTCATACACTATGCATATAACATTCATATCTGTGCATAAAATCATTTTTTTTAAATAATTACTGCACACCGAATGGATTTTTGTGTCAAAATACACTGTTACTTCAAGCGGTTCTGTATAAGTGATTGCTGACCTCTGCCTTTTTGTTTCAAGCTACATTAAAAGAATTGTGTAAATACCGAAGCAAGAACATGTTTTTTTTATAATTAAATAACCAAAACTACCACACAACATTAAATTCGAACTAAATTATTCAAGTGATTCAATGTATTCCACCCATCTTAAGAACAACTAATAAGAAAATACAAATTATATCAAAATTTAATAAAACAAGCAAGCTAGAACCTTTTCGGCATGTTCCGATCACAACACGTTTGCCCTTTATAGTACAGTACAACGTCTATGAAACCAATATCAAATCAATTAATTCAGATTTACTTTAGTTTGTTCCGAGAAGACTCTTTTGCAATTCTATAACAACCCAAGTTCGTCTACTGAACAGTTCGAGTGTGAAATATGTATGTCATTCATGTATAAAACGTTTTAGGTCTTCTGAATGTTTTGATCATCTTGGTCTTCATATCCAATACTGAAATTTCTCCGTTTCTTAACGATGGCAAATGTTCTGCAAAGTAAATGTATATACAAACAGAAAGATCTTTATTGAAAAAAATAGTCAATTTTGACACAGGATAATCACAAAATAAATATCTACGATTCCGTAACTATAGAACAGTAAAAAAAGAAAAAAGACACCCGAATAGGACTATTTATATCAGTAAGTAAACTTGATTTTTTCTAAATTCGGTGACTCTAAATGATTTACATGTATATATAGATGTAAAAGGCATCATTTAGCTAAATTGTTATGTATCAAACTATATACAAAATGTTTCATTAATTTTAAAAATTGTTTTTGATAACTTTGAATGAAACGAATACCAAAATGTATTCATACAAAAGAAATGGATGTATATACATACATGAGAAATAAAATTGTAGCAACACAGTATCCAGCGAAGACGAGAAAAATAAATCCATTGAAAAAAGACAAAGTGGATGAATAGATGCTGTTATCAGCAACACTCCCAACAAAACTGCAAATCGTTTGGATAACAAGGAAGCCGGCAGATAGTGCACCTTGGTACTCCTTTGGTGTCATCGTAGACATTGTACCTCGAATCAATGGCGACATCAAAGCTGACATGCACGCCGGTACAGCAACTGGAGACGATTAAAAATATTAAAGTCAACGAAAAACCATTTTAATTAACTAACATAATATGTATAGAGTATTCGAATTTGTCGCTTTATGTAAAACACAACATTTATTATTTAAATATTATTTTCATCAAATCGGAACATTGAAATACAAAAATAATGATTTAATATATAATTGTGCAGATATGTCAAAATTAAAATCTTACCCAAGTATAGCATTGTATCAGTTGATGCTAAACCTTCTAGGATAAACGACCCAGCTGTGGCACTTGCACTCATTAAAGCAATTGTAATGTCAGATATTTTTCTCTGGAAGATTTTCAAAAACGCGATTCCAAATCCGTTAGATGATAGACCGAGAAATGTAGCGAAGAGTCCAATTTTTGACGGCGACCAGCAGAAGGGCATGCCTAGTTGATACAACGTTTCCATTGTTTTACGATGAATAACAACAATATCGGCAAATACATAAGCAAGTAAAAGCATGATGAACAACAGTCTTGAACCTTTAAATTTTTTACTGAAGTAAAAAGAGAATGGTCGAATAAAGGATTCAAATAGTTTTGGTTTTCGAATTCTGTCTTTTTTATCGAGAGATTCTGTAATGCCAAATATGGAAACGCATGATCCTATAAAAGCAATGCCTGTAGCGGTAAAAGTTGGGTACATAAATCCAGCTGCCTCTATAAAATACCCAGATACTAAGGAACCCAAAATTCCAGCAACGGGAAGAGATGTATCTAGCAAGAATATAGAAAATGTGCGTTCTCTTCCAGGACTCGTGACATCTGCGACATAGGCGTATGACGCAGCGTACAGCCCAACACCTGTTAGCCCATATAACACGTTTGCAAGAATTAGATAGGTAAAACTTAAGTCAAACAGGATGATCAAGCCAGACAAGAAAAAGTATAGAGCATTTCCAAAACTAGTTTGGATAAACAAGTAGCGACGTCCAAATATGTCCGTGCATAATGCCAAGAAGTATGCTGGAAATGAAGCCGCTTTCAGTGCAACAGCATTATACATTTGCCATAGCGATGCTTCTTGCTGTACATGAGTTAGTTTGATATAGTCTGGATCGGAATGATTCGTACATGCGGAAGAATTTGTCTCGAGTGTTGCATTTCCAAATATAGACATTTTTACACGATTTTGAATCCATTCATTGCACGCGTACACCTGAATAGTTCCAGCAAGGTAGACCAGGAATTGGACACTTATAGGTCCAATCAGGCGGCATGCTAGATGTCTTTGCTTCAAATCTTGAGAAGACATTTTGAACACACAAAACATTGCGGAAGAAATAATCCATTTAAGAAAATTGTGTTTACAAACTCTATCACAGTACAATTATCGGAACAAGTATGATACATACATGTACCGTGTGAGTTTGAATGTGTGTGATATGACAAGAAATAGAACATATGATAACATACAACAGTTGACTGATTAAATGAATGGGTACTTGCGTACACGAGTTAATATGTGTGTGAGTATTAAATGAGCCCAGCGGGATGAAATAAGGTATGTAACTTAAACCAAGAAAGTCATGACGCTAACAAATGCTGACCAATTCATTAAAAGCTCTGTAAATCTGTTTCTGCGTTTTGCGACTTTACTTTCATAGGCATGTATCAACAGCCAATTGTTTCCTAGGATGAACCAATGTTAAACACTCTTTGTGATAATAATGATAATAATAATAATAACTTTTTAAAGAAGGTAACACATACAGAAATATGAACAAATATTCATATGACTTAGTTTAAACATGACCTTCTGAAAAAAAGACACGAAAAGGACATAAAGAAAACTTAAATTTCAACTATACACAACTCAGTTATACACCATACAGTATGACAATTATCAATAATTCATAGTGATAATGTATAGATAGACAAGCAAATGTTTGAACGCCGCCAAATGGAGTGGGGGTTGCGATAATTAGTAATGTTGGATTTATTGTATGGTGATTAACCAAACCTAATCTTTTTGCACTCTAATTTTGTATAAGGCTGATCATTTGTTAATGTTTAATGCTAAAAGATGATTCTACGCAATCTATAGCATTGTTTCCTCTGTATGGTTGGCTGCTGTATTTTATTGATTACAAATCAGAAAAATTTTTTTTATTTTCTTGAGTCTTGAATTCTAACTATAAATTTGCTTCAATTTCTATTATTCTTGTACGAAAGAAAAATTATTTCCAAGATATAAATTAATTTGTTCCCCACTATATAAAATAAAAAAGTAATCCACCCGGCGAAATTTCGTAATCTTACGCATGTTAAGCGGGGATACTTGCACTGCGCTATCGTCGCATCGGTTTCACAGCATATAACTGTTATCACCAATAGCGTTTATTTTATGCTTTTCAGTAAATACCGAAAATATCGGTGAAATAAAATTGGTATTTCACTGTTTCAAAGCAGTGAAAATATCATTTTTATTTTATTGTTTTTGAACTATTTTAACCACATTCTAAACAAAAGCCCATATTCTACCCGGATTAGCTCGTCCTCTACAAAATTATCATTCACTGATTGGCTGAGATAATTACGTTAAAATTTACTTTATCCAATTATTCACCTATTAGATACAAATTTCCCCTCATTTATCGGTGAAAGAACGTTAAATAAAATTGAAAAATGAACGAATTTTTATTTTTAAATCGACATAGCGGCTGTTTATTCATTTTTGTTCGATCTTTTCTATCCTCTATAAATTTTGATAAAAAATTGAGAAAAAGTTGATTTTATTTTTTTCCCACATCAATTTTCACGATAAATTTCTTAATACTTGTATGATCATGGTCTGAAACCTATGTCCATAAAAAGTGTAAAAAACGACCCTACATGCCTTATTAAACTTGAATTGTAACAAATTTTGCACTTAGGTCCCCCCTGGGACGTGACGCATTTTTTAATGAATGAACAGCCGATTGATTATTACGCCACGATTCATGGTGTGACGAAGTGCAGACTTATTTATTAAAAAAAATCAATTTGGCCTATATCTAATGAATTAATGTTTCATTTTCGCTTATGATAAAGCTTGAAATGACTTCTTAAACATTTTACCTTAAATAATAAAATATTTTGAACTACTTTTGTTCGTTTTCAGTAATGATGGTAGTAATCATTCTGGGGTTCTCCGTGGGGAATAGAAATACTATAATTCCCTAAATTTTACTGAGAATTTTGCAAAAAAAACATAAATTAAAATACAAGTCAGTTTATTTCATGTGAAATATCAATTTCATTTCACAAGTGAACACCAAACAATGATATTTTCACAGTGGCGTGCCACAGTGAAAATGTCATTGTTTGAGTTCACGAGTGAAATAAGTTATATTTCACGAAACATCCAAATATCCTCCTATTTGTTCGGAATGGCGGTACAATTTTATGTAAACAAACGATTTAACTCCCGAATTTAAACAAGAAGTGGACACACATAAGCTTATTAGTTTCGTAATATATTCAATACTGTTAGAAAAACTTCAGTGGTTTAAAAGACTATCTTCAGCCCTACGTCGGCAGAACCTTCGTTCGTGTTTAAAATCGGCTATTTCCGAAATTTAGACTCGTATTTCGTAAAATTTAAACTGGTTCGCGATCTCAAATCAAAAACCCCTTTTAAAACACAATGTCAATCTTCTACACAAACTAGTTACGTCACCCCATACATTTTACTTACAAATTCAAATACAGCCTCGATATAAGATAAGATAATGAACATTTTTAGTAAAGGACCAATGACCCTCCAGGGCTGACAGGATACAGTGGGTTTTACGTCGTTGTCTAAAATTGTCAATTGTATAGACAGTATCGTTTCGGTTTAGTTTTTTCCCTCAAAAAGATATTTTTGGTGAATCTTTCAACAAAATATTTATAACTTCTGTCTATTGCTTTATTTCATAGTTTGTTGTTTATATACATTTGTATTTGTAAGATACTTACAAGTATAGGTATACATATATATATTCATCTAACGAAAACATATGTCATTTAGAATACCTGGTCTCTCAGCTTTATGATACTTTCAAATTGACAAGGTGAAATCAAGAGTTAAGAATAAAGATCTACACAATCGGAAGCCTGATAGCGCCGACACGAAGAAAACTATGAACAATCTGACATTTGAACTATCCTCTTAACCCGATGGGGGACCAATCAATGGCAACTTTATATCCAACAATTAAGCGATACCAAAAGGGAAATCTAGTAAAATACTTATACACAGGTGAACGGATTGAACTCATTATATCAAGCCGTAATAGAAACTGATCGAGTATGGCAGATTTGTTGAAATATGGAGACTTCATTCAGGCAACGTTAAACTCACCACATGCTAAGAATTTGATGAATGGCTAGATCTATAATCTTGAAAAAAAGCCGGACAGAAAATAACAGCAAAAAATGTTGTCGGTCATAAATTGTGCAGACTGTTTCACACTATTGTTGCAGTGAACAAAGGGAAATAAATGCAACAAGACCTTTCGATAATGACGACTGAGTTCTTGCCGTTAACAGGAAAAACACGACAAATAAATGAGTTCTGTTTTAAGGACATACTTTTTTGCAGCATTCGGTAATGACAGAAGTGAGTCCAGGTCAATATAGGAATCTCCTTGTGCAGACATTGTATCCAAATTGCAGAATATATTAGTAACCTATATTTCTAACTGAGGTTGTGTGATACGTGCTTGAATAATACCGGTCTTTTCCAGAATAAGCATGGCTTAGTCCATTTAAAAGTTCCATTTCAGTAACGTTGAAATTAAAATATGTGATAGTGGAAAAAGGCCATTTGCTTTGTGAGATAATGGACCAGTCTTATAATTCAAGAGTCGTAGCAATGTCTAATGTCACCAGGCCTCAGTGTGCTTGTAGACGAACAGCGAACAGGTACAGTCCGTTTTTCGGCGTCTGAAAATCAAGTAGAATTCATACATTTGCATACTTCAGAATAACGAACAAATACTTCGAAATCCGGTATTCGTATTTAATAAAAGCTTGTGTATAATCTCTTGAAAACGTGCCTAAACAGAAACCGAAATCGAATTTGTCTGGCAAGTGGACTTGAACCCCTATATGAACAAAAAACTGTAGTCCTTATTCAAAAGTTAACGAAAATAATGTTACGTGGGTTTCGGGTTCAAGACTAGTAGTGCAGTATGCTGTCCACATTAATCCTTTATCCGCAATTGTCCAAAGCATTGTTGCAGAAATATGAGTCAGTTCTATATTCATGTATAGAAGTTTACGAATTATGGCAAAATGGCTATGTAATCACAAGCCTCGTCACAATGCTACATGATATAGAGGATAATTGTTGGTTTCGGTGTAAGATCACGTTATAATTTCACCGAGTGGCCACCAAAAGTGATATTTTGGTGTTTACGAGTGAAATTAACGTGATAGGAGACCGATACCAACAATTTTCTGTTTATTTTATGGTTAAAACTCTACTTTTATTGAGTTTGTTTCTATAAAATATCGAAAATCGCGGGAAACGTCATCAGAAACATAGCGCAAATGACGTCATTTAAAAGACGTCATCGTCGCATTGTTTCCAGCATTAATTACGCACGGTATACTTTTTGACGTAAATCCGGGTTAAAGATTGTAAAAACAGTGAAAAATAAAAATGGTAATCCACTGTTTCAAAATTATCACTGGATTTTCACTTTTATTTCACTGAGAAAACTCTTTATTTAATGTTTTTCGGTGCTTTATCGTAATATAACGGTGAATTATATCCCGATAAACTCACTGTCCACTCAGTGAAAATTATCAAAAAATTCTACCCGGTTTAACGTTAAAATATATACCGAGCGTAACGAACGCAGGAAACCATACGGAGCAAACTCCCCGCAGTGGTTACTTCCCCTTACAGTATACAGTACTCAGCGGAGCTCAACCAGTCAAATCGCTGTGAGGAGTTTGCAAACGGAGATGACGTCGTTAAAATGACGTCATGTTTGTTATGCTTTCTGATGCCGTTTCCCATTTTATTGAAACAAACTCAACAAAAGTAGAGTTATAGGCATGAAATAAAGAGAAAAATTGTTGGTATCGGTATTGCGATAATTTCACTCGTGAGCACCAAAAGTAGTTATTTTCACTCATGGCTGCGCCACTCGTGAAAATATCACTTTTTGTGCCCACTCGGTGAAATTATAACGTGATATTACACCGAAACCAACAATTATCCTCTATATAATTCACTGGAAAACATAAAATAAAATATATTACATTTAAACTAAAAAACTGTCTGCAAAATATTTTCTTTCAACCGTTAATCACAAAAAAGACAAGATGCCAGTTTACTCTTAGATGAGCAGAATTTATTGTAAAGTTCAGTGTCATGGTTATTTAATGATGTAGAAGTTTGGCAGACAAGAAGAACAGTTAGAGTATTGACAGTACTATATTCTGGCAATTCTTCCGGGAAATGGCATCTTGAAATATCCCTCAATAATGATCCCATGTCGGTAGTTTCCCCTCGTCAGGTGTCAGTACACGTACTAACAACTCTTTATGATTGTATTGTGGGTAATTATTTGAAAAGCAGACGACTTCCTCTGTATAAGTGTATCTGTTATTTCCATAGATTCCTCAAGTTGCTATCATTCTGACCGCTGACATGCTTCTTATGCTCAAGGGTATATGGCTGTCACAAAAAACGCATTATTATATCGTTTTTTTTTAATTAAATAAAAGAGGTCAATAAGTATGACAGTTCTCTATGATCCTTTTAAAGAATTATCTTCATCTGATAGTCTGCAGTCGAAGTAAAACGTATGAACATGTATTGAGTGAACAAAGCTATGCCTTTATATGCTCCGAATATTCTATCATTGGAATGACACAGGTGGTTTGTAAATAGCTATTAAGGGTAAACCTGCCTTGAAATTCCACCTATACGAGAGGCTATCCAAAACACATACTAGACTAGTATACTTTTTACATACGTTTTACATTCTGTCACAGTGTTACAAACACTGAAACAGTAATCTCTATGAAACAACCTTAAGAAATTTTAATTACAAACGTCTATAGAAACAATGTTAATATGCTAGTTTATGCCTAAGGCAGCGTCCTGACGTATGCACTGCCTGAAATAATAGTTTCTTATGGCAAGCGAAATGCACACGAATCCTTTAAACAATAATTTTTGTTGTGAACCCATAGTTTAACACCTCTTAAACCCATAGTTTTAAGTGCCGTTTGCACATTAATGTCTTAAACCGTGGTTTAAAGTCTTACACCGTAGTTTAAAGTCCGTTAAACTCATACATTTGTAGTTTAAGAGACAACCAATCAAATTAGCTGAAACCACGGTTTAAAGTGTCACGTGACCCATTAAAACGCTGATTACATATATACATGTATTTATACTTTAACTGTGGTTTAAGACTGTTAAACTGTTAAACTGTTGTATAAAATATTACACAACCTCGTCATTGTAGATCATAACCACCTGACAGTCTCTAGAAATCTTAACTATAACATACCATTTTCAAGAACACAGTATCATATGAACTCCCTTTTCTATGGAACGCCAAATCTACATATACTCAAATATTTGAAGAGGTCTTTAAATATTTGGAGGCTCTTCAAATAATATTAGAGGTCTCAATTTCCAAATTGATTTAGAGAGGTCTCTATTGAATTCAAGACCTCTATAAATTAATTTGTAGCCGCTATAAAACATTACGGGTCTTCAATCAATCAATTAGAGACCCCCCCAATCCAACACCGAGCTCTTCAAAAACAGCTGAAATACGCCTTAATTTTTGATATCTTCAGTTGAATTGGAGAGGTCTTCAATTCATTTATTGCGCGCTTTAAATCAATTTTTGATATCATAATTGAATTAGAGAGCTCCCCCAATTATTTAAAGACCTCTTCAAATATTTGAGTATATGTAGATTTGGCGTTCCATACTTTTCCCTCGCACGATCAGATACTGGAACGCCTTGCCTTATAACATCAAGGACAGTGTGAATCTTCAGTGCTTCACATCTGGTCTAGACTCAGATATGGACTCATGTCATCGTCCTGTTTTTATTTTTAACAAAGTTGTTTATAGTACTACTTTTTACTCTCTTAACACATGCATATCATGTATCATGTAATTTAGCATTTTCTTTTAACAACTGCCCCGACCTCCCAGTTATGTCAGAAATTGATTGTTGGGAGTATCCCCGTAGATGTAGATTTTGATGTTAAACATATAGTTTCATCTGCCGTTTGCACACTAATGGTTTAAAGTCTTAAACCGTAGTTTAAAGTCTGTTAAACCTGTAATTTAAGAGACAACCAATCAAATTAGCTGAAACCACGGTTTAAAGTGTCACGTGACGCACTTCTTGACGCACAAAAAAAGGAAATAAATTGAAATTATGATTCTGATCACAGATATACATCTTAACTTGAAAGTGTGAAATGGTAATAACAAAAAGGCCTCCAAAGTCGGAATATCAACCCATGATTAAACTATCTCTGTTAGCACATTTTCTTCCAATCTGAAGAAAGCTAAAATTGTATAGTTCACAGCCATGGTATTATTTATCCGAAATATTGCACTTAGAAATGGCTGCATAAACATTTATAGGATCGCAGAAAAGGATCTGTTACTAAAACAGATTCATCCTAATATAATAGTAAAGTTCTCATATATTGTTAGGTATGGCCTGATACACCAACATTTCAATATATCAGATTTTTTTATTCTTAACAACATTATTGTTTCTCTAACGTTTAAGATTTCAAAAACATTTGTACTGTTTATTTACTTTATTTATTTTACTAAGTTCTCGCCAGTTGTTGATTAATAATCCCAATCCCTTAAACACACCGATATTCTGATGATAGAATTGATAATTAATAGAGTTTTAATTTTGTTATTACGAAAACGAATTTTATTTACACTAGGATTTAGCATTAGTTACGGCAAAATATAGACTTCGTACTAAGAATGAACAGATAAGCCTCGCTATATTTCACAGGGAAGATTTCTACAAAAGTATGCACGAAAACGTGAAAATCGGATGAAGGCATGACTGAATTGCTACGGGTTTGAATTGAAATATAGTTAGACTGGCATTCAGTCCTTACACTTACTATTTCTTACTCAATTAACTTCCTTGGCTGCCAAAAATGTAAGGACTGGTGAAAAGCGGATTTCATATTTCCTAAATTCTGGGAATCGACCTTTTCCTGAGGTCAAGCAATAATCACCTGGCAGAGAGAAACAGCTTGTGCTCAGTGCTAATGTTCCATATCTAATTTTATTATCTACGATCAAATGATATTGAGAAATAAACTCTGGGGTTATTTGTCCTTTCTGTATTTTCCTGAAATATATGAATTGAAACTTCTAAATCGTTTCAATACTTTTTTAACAGATGTAAGTTTATATAACTGATTAATAAAATTTGGTGCTGTAAGGAATCTTGTGTCAGTTATAAGAAATTTCAAGTACAATGTACATGTACATAATTATGCAACCAAAAACCATTTTCTTCAGTATGAAATTATATCTAGGTACAATGTATACTTAAAAGGGAACTTCTAACGCTACCTTTCAATATTTTTGCATATCTCAGACACTGTACCAGATATCTTAACCAAATTTTCACAACATGTGGACTGTTGTATTTCATTGCTTGTGAACTAATGCATTATTTGGTGGTTGCGTAAATACCCATTTACCGCACGTGTAATGTACGGTACACTCGAAATCGAAAGTCGCAAAAATGAACAACACATTTCACAGGTTTAAAATCGATATCTTAATCTGTTATTCCATCTCTACGTTGTTTAACAATAGGAAACTAATAAAATATTAAAAATAAAATCACAAACTCAAATTCTTATAAGCAACGGGCAACAATATCACAAATTTCAAACGAAAAAAGTTGCAACAAATTCACATTCAATTAGACCAGTTGACAATTTGAGCCCTTTGCTGTATAGATATTCTAGCCATTTTCCTAACTCAAATTTCAACATGTATGTAATGGAGATTAAATTAATTATAATAACCTGTGTTCTGAAAAGTGGTAGCGATCATCCACAGGTTCCATGTGCAGAATAGTTTAATTTTCGGACAGTTCAGGATGTGTCATAACAGCATAACGATACCCTTAACCAGAATAATCAGGCGCTCTAATTAATGATTATTGTCTTCCCTGCAACATCGTTTTCGAAAACATGTACATTGTCACCTTATCGGGAATTCAGTCAATGTAGAATGAAACATCGAAGTCCGAGAAAAAATGAAATGTGACCGCACGAAATGCCCAGTAGCAGTGATTTTTAGCTCGTCTGATTTTTGGAAAAAATGACGAGCTATTGTCGTCACTTGATTGTCGTCGTCTTCGTCGTTGTCGTTGTCGTCGGCGTTGGTTAAGCCTTGCGTTTTAGCCGTACTTACATGGAAACTAACAAAGCTATCACTTTGAAACTTGCGAAAGCTTGTTCAAGTCTACATATCATTCTTCACTTTGTATGCAAAGATGCTGATATGACCTGTTTTGTGGGTAAAAATAAGAATTTTGATTGATTTTGGCAAACTTTTGAGAATTGGTACATAGCTTACGGGCTTCATTTTTTGTTAGATTATTTCAAATTTTTCACAAAATAAATGATAATGCACTTTAGCATTATCAAACGGGGTTTTGAGTTTTACATATTGGGGGGATATTTGGATATTTTGGAAATTTTTGAAAAGGTTTTAGCTAGTCGATTTTTTAAGATTTTCGTTTAGGTCAGTTGATTTGCAAACTTTCAACGATGTTACTTTCAAGTTGGAATACCTGTTCACTATTAAATGAACGATAGCATAAAGAGTTTTTACCTAAGTTACATAACCCTGTCTGTATTTTGAATAGGTTATTGCCTTCTTAACTTAGAGTTTCCACACACAAAATTTTGTAATAGTGAACATAATGTAACGCCAAATTTAGTCGTATAGGACGATTTATGAATATTTTTTAAATTTGATTGTGTTTTGGGGCGCTGGAAGGTTACTGTTACTTAAAATAGGAAAACCTAATATATTCAATATTTTTAGTTACAGTTAGACATAATGTAACCACTTTGCTTGTAGTAAGTATTTATGAAGTCTTTAATGGGTTGTTTATTTTATGGGGCTCCTGGGGTCATTGTCATTGGTACACTGTAACTAATTTTAGAAAAACAATAATATGTTCAATATCTTTAGTTAGAACTGACATAACGTAACTAAATTATTTTACTGTAAATATTTTATAAATGAAGACTTTTATTGGGATTGTGTTTGGGGCTCATGGAGTCAAAGCTCAGGATTTTTTTCCTAAAAATAAAAAATTCGAAAACACAATATATCTTTATTTGCGTGAATAATTGTGACCAAACTTATGTCTAGTAATATATTATGAAAACCTTTCGTCCTGTGGCATTTTGTTCCGCGCTCAAGGACACTGTTACTTAAGCATAAAACGTGGTAATAAATAAACCGTATAAGGATAAAATCAGACGAGCGTCAGGCACCCGTAGGCGATGCTCTTGTTATACATGCATTCCGTTCAATTAACACATTGCCAAAACAGCAAATTTTGCGACTTTCGATTTTGGGGGTTATTATCTTTGATCGAGTGTAGTTTAATAATCGTTGGGTAGTTTGCAATAAAAATCATGCAAAATTTGTCTAATATATTATTGATTATTCGTGTGAAGTTTCATGTAAATTCTTACAGCAGTTTTCAAAATAATGAATAACGACTAAAGGTAGCGTTAGAAATTCCCTTAAGTGTATATGCTTGGCATAATTGTTAGAAAAAAATCTTTTAGTGCAATGGAGCCTGTAAATTGAAATCTCAGAGAATTTATTTTTACTCAAACTGAAATGATCAATATAAATAGAATTATTTTAATCTTTGAAAATATAACTTCAGAAGACAAAACATCATAATACTTGTATATTCTTATTGTATTATTGTACGGCTGATGAGAGATCCTGAAAACAATTACAAAAAAATGTAATTTCAAATCAAAGAATGAATTACAGAAAATTCATTAAATGTTGCCATTAGGAATCTCAAAATACCCAATGAATGACAAAGATGCAGTCTAGACACGGACAGGAAGTAAGTCCCTCATCCTTGTTTAGCCCTGCAGCATAGTGAAGTTGGCACCGTGGCACTTAATATCCATACAATCTCTGTTTACCCCGTGACCCTTACATTAGTAGTTTTCCCTCAGCTCGGAGAACTGAGCCCCGTTTCCCAAGTTTAACTGGTTGCAAATTAAGCTCCGTGTCCCTGCCTAGTATCTTTGTGCATCCTGGTAAATCCGTGTTTAGTTACCCGATGAAATGAGCCCATTATCCCCAAGCTTACCCGGACACGTGAAATTAGCCTTTTATTCCCTAGTATCCCTGAAGCCTATTTACGGCGTGTCCCCAGGTTTTGCCGCAGGTCCGTGAACTAAGCTCCATATTCCGTTGTATCAAGATGGACCCTGTAGGTAACACCGCTTCCTGAGGTGTATCCTCAACACTAGTATCAACAAAGCCCGTGAAAACAAGCACCTTCTCAGCGGGGACACATGCAGAGGCAAAGCAACCTGAGGCTGTGTTGATAGTGAGTCAGGGGCTAATTGTTTGGGGTTGCAGGGATATTAACAAAGTCATGTAATCAGATACACTGTTGATACTAGATGACACAAAGCTTAACTCATCACCATTCGGGGATTTTCCTGTAGGCAATGTAAACTAGGGCTGCGCAGATGCTTGGGGACATGGAGCTGACGGAATACTGAAAGAAACGTTTAACTTGTGGCCAAATTGAAACTACGGGATATGAGGCGGAGTTCTCTGGGCTTAACAGTTCAGAGTTATCAGGATTGCATTATTCAAATTTTCAGAATAATACAATAAAAAGGTTGCTCATCTTCTTTACCAATTCACTGCTGCCTAATATTTTATGTTGATACAGGTTTTCTCGTGTTAGGGCTCAAATTTAATGATGTTTTCTGAAACAAATTGCCAAGGAATAACGACCGTACTTCCTCATATGACACCAATACTGGTTTTTCCAGGAAGCGGACTCGAGAGTGACTCGATAAGCTACAAGCTTTCTTCACAATCGAGCTAAAATAAATTAGTATAAACTAAATTAAGGAATAATCCTTTATTCCACTGTACAATAACCTGTTTTATTTGAGTTAAGATTAAAAAAAATTGTTCCGAAGTGTATGCAATCCTTGTGTAAGTCAGTCAACAAAATCATGGCAACACTACTACAGGCTGAGTATACAATTTAAGTACACGATTGTTCTTAATTGGGGAAGATTAAGCACTATTGTTTAATATAACTGGAACTGTCTAAAGACTTTAAATAAATGGTGAAGTACCAACTCACAGATAGTTATCTTCTATAAAAACTCGCTAATTATCTTATTTACCTGTTCTAACCATGCATGGGTTTCAGTCTAAGTGCACTATAAAAGACTCTTCAGTTTCCATTGTATTTTTCAAGAATGCGGCGAGAATGTGGGTAGATAGTCACTATATCTACTCTTCAAAATTAAGTCTGTTTCAACACAGTTAACACAGTTTGCAAGTTTCGGTAGTGGGTCATTAGATACTGCAATTATGCTTAATATGAACATGAAGCATCTGATTGCTATCCTTATTTGGATTCAATTGGGTCGTACAGTACTTCTATCAATATGAACGTTGGCATTATAATTTTTTTTAAGTAAACTGGGCGCCATAGGCATGTAGCTTAATACATGTTTATGCATCTTTTTGCTCATTCCATTTTTGGATTGATTTATCAATCGGGCTAATGTTAACAGAGCATAGCTTCCTTAGCGCTTTACATACAAACAAGTAGTTCCATATATTCAGTTGTTACGAATTATACTGTCTTCTGTTTTAAAAATTATAGAGTAACAGATCTAGATAATATCAAAACATTCCAGAATAGCATAAAATTATATTGTTGTTTTCCTATAATTTGCATCGAAATAAACACAGGAATCATAGATTTTACTGCTAATTCAATAAATATAAGTCCTGCAGAAATCAACTCTTGATATACAAATATCCAATGAAAAAGATTGTCCGTCTGTACCTGGAACTGGTGATTAAGATCTTGTTACACAATGTTTATTTATGACCCTCTAGGCAAATTTCTCCCTGGTCAATTAATGGGCAGTTAGCTGTTGTTTCAAGTGAACAAGGGTATTGAATTTCTTTTGCCTGCCAGATTTCACCAGGCTAGATGATCAAGCCTTGTCAGTAGATATGGGCCAGAAAATATTCTGCTTGAATAATGAAAATATCCTATCATCTAGCCTGGTGGCGAGGCTAAAATATAGTGTACGTACCGACATTTGAATCGCAGTGTACATGCGAGAAATTATAAGGATCTGTTAGCAGGAGTAAATTATAATCAGAGTAATTCCTGCACATTTCAGACGTATCTTTTACTGGAAACCAACTGGTTAATGCTTATTCTGTCACGTCTCGGCTAAATATTTGATACTTTTTCCATATTTTTTAGATTTGAGATAATAAAACTTGTTTTCATGTAACTCTTGTCTGATATTACGTATTTCACAATGCCGTTATTAAAATCACGTTCAGATGACGGCTCATTTCACGTGGTAACGACGCATGACGGATCATTCCGATCCAGGCTGTGCATTATTGTGTTTGTCATTAAACAGTAGGAAGTTCCTTAATTCACGATGACCGATATGCCAGCAACTATGAATCACAGTCTGGTATGCCGGTACTTGTCCCGGTAAACAATTCACCTGCCAGGTGTTCAAACAATCAACGCTTATTTTATCTAATTGTTCATGTTATTCCACCCCAGACATACACTTTCTTTAGCCAGATGGATGTTTTTTCTTTACTAATTAGATTTGAAAAGTCATGAAACTGAATATGTTGAGATAGTTGACCAACTGTCTCTATTCAAAATAAAAGCATATGAAAGCGTAAAGGTACTATCTGCTCTATTTTGTTTACCCTCCTGGATCAGTTACCCACGAACTACATTCATTTTCACTGCAGCGAAATATAGCAGATGTTTCTTCTGCTTTTGCTTAGTCGACGTCCGGTCAAAACAAGGTCTGTTAATTTAATATCTAAAAACTTTAGCTAACAACAGTCTGCACGACATATCACGTTTATCCTGTGATAATAATACAAATAACACAAAGGAACTGAAACAAAACAGCAGTAATTATGTTTGCCGTTTTAAGCTTCAATTATGTTGTCAAGATGCTTTTCCGAACTTTCTATTACACGGAAACGATCTTGGCATGAAATACAATCGATAAGAATTTAGATCAGGTGATCAGATGACCTTATTAGCATCCTCTCTGTTACTTTTTCTTCAATAGATAGATTGTACCAACCATGGTCCAGCCAAACATGTATTGGTGGTCACTATTGTAGATATTAGAGAGTGTTACTTCAAGAAAATCACAAGCAAGTCGTAAATCTATGCAGACTAAATGAAAACACTGTCATTTATATAATGCTAGTGTATTACTGAATCTGGAAAGTTGATGCATTTATCTTAGGGTAGCATTATAGTTTTAATGGTAGTTTCGAATATGGCCATGGAGAAAATTGTTAAATAGAGATCAGTAGCGAAATGAAATGGCTAGTGTGTGTCTAAAATATTTATTTTTCCACGATCTTAGACATTATGAAAATTGGGCATGCTTTTACAATATTTCAATGTGACAAAAATGACCTTTGCTTTTTATGTACAATATTGCTGCAGAAATGCGAATCTAGGACTCGACAGGCTCAAGCAGAGACTGTTGGTAGTACCTTGAGAGGCATAGTGATTATTTAGGATAGCAAAACAATTCAATGGAACATACCAGGGAAGTGTTTTGAGTGATGCACGTGATGCTATTTTTCAGTTTAGTAACAGTATTATACATACTATTGTTGCAAAGAAATGGTCGAGTTTTTTTTTTGGAAACATGCAATTTTGCATACAACTGTAGTAAGATTTTGCAAATAAAACATGCACTCATATAGATGCAAGTTTTCTTAAATAATCCCATTTTGAAAGACCACAATCTTTTTCAGGTAGAGAATATACGCAACCTTTATGATATCATGTCATCGCCAGATAGCAAGCTTAAGTAACAATGTTCGATGAAAAAGCCCCTAGGACTATATGACTATATGAAAAACCGATGATGAGTTTCGATGCATTTACCTGGACCACTTGTTCTGAACAGAATATGCATTTAAATCTTTCTATATTTTGGATGCGATGCAAAATTTTGTATCGTTTCATTCGCAACCAGCAACGTCGTCCCTGAATACCTGCAACAACTTATAAATTGCAATTTAAGATTAACAGGTGTCCAGGAATTTAATAATTAAAACGATAATATTCAGCGAGTTTTGACGGATAGCCAAACGCATTCAGCATAAAAAGGAACGGAAATAATCAGTCTACAAGAGATTGCCGAGAGCTCTCCTCTTTGTTCAGTAAATAGAAATATTTCTTTTACTGCTAAAATAATGGACAAGAAATGTTTAGCTTAATAATTACACAGATCTATTTTGATGTCGTAAATGCAATACAGAAATAGAGGCCGTTACTACTGTCAGCGTAACGGATCTCTAACATTAATTGCCTTCACCTTTCACCAGACAACGTCCACTCTGAGTTTCTGTCCTCTGTATGGTTGCCTCGGGTAGTAATTAACTTGAGACTTACTTTTTGCGGGTGATCCACATGTATTGGAATACGCAAAAACATTTTCTTAAATAATATTAAATTACGGTCACTATGTTCAAAACCCAGTTGCACCGTCTGGCAGAGGTAGAAATAAACTGAGAACATACTCTGTGTTTAAGACAAACTATGAGATTGAACAATATATTAATATGCCAATGATTTTTAAACTAGGTCAGCTCTAGCTAAATTTATATGTGGGATAGCTCTCATTGTAGACTAGAAACAGGGAGATACGAAAACATACCGGAGCAGTTACGACTATGTCCAGTCTGTAAACAAACTGTTGAAAATGAATCTCATGTGTTATTACATTGTCATACCTATGGTAAAGATGACTATGTATATGTGAATCAGTGTGTATGTGTATATATTTCGTATGTATTGTCCTTGTCATATTTGTCATTCTGTATTGTATTGGCCAAAAGCATTTTTATGCTGAATTTGCCAAATAATTGAATTGAATTGAATTGGTAATGTAAGAAATAAGTTGTATGTGGAAGCCAATGCAGTTAATAATGGTTTTAGTTATCTCTCGGATAATAATAAAATGAATTTTATGTAATCTAATAACGCAATTGTTAAACTCACTGCCAAATTCTGCTATTCTATATTAAAAACTAAGAACAACCTTTTATTCAGGTAAAGTAATTTAATATGCAAAATTTTATTGTATATAATATGCATTATCTTTATTTCAAGATGTTACTTCCATCTTTTAATGTATGTGAAGGTTATCATTGCTAATCAGAATATATGCTTCCTTAAGCATTTTTTAATATGCGCAGTAGTGCCCCAGTTCTCCAATTTCAGTTTTTACCCATGTACTTTTACTACAAATTTTAAGTGAAAGATTAGCAATGGTAACCTAACTTTTTACATGTACATTATAGTCTGTGAAAATGATATATGTATCCTATTTTTTAATATGTACATAAAAGTGATAATGCTTATAGATAACGTAAATATTCGTATCATAGAGTCTCCTATAACAATTCCTATGACTCATTATTGAGTGGCAGCGTTTTATTCATATCTAATGTAATGAAAATCTACATGCTGATGAGACTGAAATAAACTATGAAACCATTATAAATTATGATATGTACGGATAAAAAATCAAACATATCTAAAGTTCACCGATACGAACGTTTATCATTGTGTTTCTATTACAATACAACCAGTGACGGCATATACAGAAAATAAAAAGTACCAAAAAAGAAAAGCATAATTAGTTAATTAATTGTGGGGTTGAACCAGAATCTTTATACACAATTGTAACAACTGCTCGCACAGTTCATCAAGTCTATACTCATTAAATCTTGTTCCTATGTAAACAACTACTTTTGCATGAATTATCCAAACATTTGTGAAGCCACAAATTGGCAAAAATGTTTTCAATCCTTACTTAGTCTAGTATAACTTACGTTCTATCGTTTTTGTTTTTAATGGCATCGCACTGAACCAAACCGCATACCATACAAACCCACTCTGCCTCCGGTACATCTATGGTAAATCTTGCGTATCTTTTATGTTACTTTCAAGTTTCTTTCTGATTCTCACCAATACAAAATTGTGTCCCTATTCCTCTATATGTATTAACTTATATTACCTTTCAAAATGGTTGTGCAGTATTATGGGGTAGGATGCCTAAAGCACAACGAATTCTTTGAAAACATAAAATAAATACTATCAATTTGGGTTATTCCTTCATGGCCAGACATGAATGAAACGAAACAATACAAAGTAGGTGGATTATTGTCAGGACATAGTATACTAATTTCAATAGAAACAGGACTGTTACACGGAGTCATATCTTTTAGTTAAAACTTTGGTAATATTTATTTTTCCATGCAACATATCGTAAGCAGTGATCAATTATAATTCTATACGTATATCAGTGTATACGTAGAATTGCTAAAAAGCATACTTTGGCACATTCGTATACTTTTTACACCAATTTTAACGCAGTTCTGATGTAATGTATTGTTCAGGGAAAACCGGTTCGGGGCGAATCTTTTGATCATTTCCGACGACAATAGTAAATCTAATAACCCTAAAATAAGCTGGGTTAGGGATATCTCTATCCTTGTTGTATATTTACTTATGTCTGATTATTTGATTTGTAAAGGTTAAATGTTTGTTTATGTGGGATTATCTTATTACCTTTAAAGTGACAATCATGAAAGTAATTGCATGCTTTTGACACTATATGTATTGATTACAGAGCAATACAATTCGGCAAATAGAATGCATAACACTGTCAAATACAGGGGCGGATCTAGTTTTGTACTGAAAACGGCTTTACATGCATATAATAAACGTTATTGCATAGTTCAGAAGCGTTCAGCCTCGATTCCATATACCTTCTCTTATATAGCCCCAAATACATAAAACTATTGTGTAATATGCCCATAACCCTGAAACTATAAGTTATTATGAGTCAGGTTGTTTTGTTTCTATATAGCGTTTGATGGATTTTAAAGTTAGTCCAGAAAATTCAGATTATCTCCCTTTATTTGTATAGTTCGAAGGCGAGTTGTAGTAATATGCCTTTTAATGCATTACATTCTTGTGTTCGCTTAGATCATTTTCTAAGATATAAAATCGTATCAACTCAGTCGCATCTAATGGGTTGCTTTATGTGTATAATAATAGAGTCAGAGGACAGCGGGATCTACATGTAGTAGTTCGAGTCCAGGCATGTGAAATGTGAAGCCGTATAAATTATTATACCTCTGTTTTCGATGGAGAAGTGAACCGTAATGAATAGGAATCTAGAAACGACTTAGATTAATTGTCCATTGTTAGATGACAAAACGTTGATGACAAATGTGTCCGATACCATACTGAAACGACCGCGGTAAACTGACTGAGAATTGATAACAAATGCAGTAAACACTAACAAAACCTCTTTTAAACTGTAAGTGTACAAAATATGCCCAGATTGCCTCTTACCCTGGCAAGATTTCTTAGGTGCAGTAACTGACATCTTTATCGTTAAACAAAGTCATAAAAGACAAAACTGTGCAAAATAATATATCTCCGTACACGGGATCCGACCGAGAGCTTCTAGCGTTCAAATAATAGAACGCATTGAGGAAGTTTTATTAAATGAAAACAACTTGTTACAAAGAGAAACGTGCAAGTTGACACGAGAACGAGATTTGGTTAATAACGAAAACCAAGTTGCATTCAAAACCATGTAAACTGAGAAATTGCATAAAGTATTTAGAAAGCAAAACCTAACAGTTTTTTAAAGGGCAATCATACGTCTGGAATACATAATGTATACCAGGAACTTTAGCATACTGGTTAACGTTAAAACACGTATCTCTATGTATATGAAGTTTTACACATATCATTAAATGAGTACAAGCCTTAAATAATGTTACGGTTTCACCCCATCAAGATCCGCCCCTTTACTACTGCTGCTTCTCATCGTAGGGTTATAGAGTATTGGTAATTTATTAAAGACTAGCTCCTACACTAAAGCGCGCTTTAACAATATATTGCTATTCTTTATTACAATATATATCACGTTCATTGTAGTTTTATAAAACTGATCAAAAGGAAAAAGTATAGTAATAACATTTTAATAATAGTTTCATAACCATTTTGTTAGTCGGGAAATAGTTTTCACGGCGACTGTTCATTCAGTGGAACGTTCCGTACGTGCGGTATTTTCAATAGTAATATTTCAGTCTTTGTTGTGGAATAACGTTATGACCATACGATAGATGTGGTTTGCAACAAAAGTATCTAACAGATAGTGTATACAAAAAGTAAAGACAAACTATGGAAAATAGATAATGCACCAGAGTGCATGTGGATTTAACGTTGATATAAGCATTCAGGAAAGATTGAATAATTAAAGCCAGAAAAGAGAACACAAAACGATGCGAATATTTGAGTATTAACTACAAATCAGTTTGACAAGTTGACATTATAAATCTTCAATAATAATGAAATTCACATTGTGGCTCGTGCTTTTGAGTTGGCTAAAAACCGTGTTGGTAAGCGGTTACGTGTATGATCCGGATTATTTGGTTCCCCCGAAATGTCAGCCATGCAACGCTACTCTATGTCCCCGGTTGACATTCTGTGCGGGGAAGGAAGTAAAGGATCATTGTGGGTGTTGTCCTAGGTGTTCGTCGGATCTGTTTCAACCCCATCCTGCCTTTCCACAGCCGGGAGAGGAGTCGGAAACAGCGGGACCCTTGGAGGAAGAAAATACTTCAGGTAAATATGGAAGTTTTTTTAATTCATTCATTTTTTTCTGTCTGAAACTAAATGTAACTTAGAACTATTCAGGAGTGGCATGGTAAAAGACAATAAAAGGTCATACATAATCTTGCATAATGCTTAATTGTATGAGAATGGATATCAGTTTTTGTGATGTGAAAGCATTAATCATTTAATACAATACCTTGGAATTTATTTGTCATAAATGAAGTATTTCTTTGGTCGGCCAGAGTACTGCTTGAAAAACTGAGTGTTCACTACATTGTGAATGGCCGTCTTCTATCGTTCCTTTCCGGAAATCTGGGTTGGGTAGACTGCTCGTCTGTATACAAATTAAATACTCTTGTATGATGTATTAAGCCCCAGGAAAGTGTACTTCTTATATTAAAAACAAATGAACTATAATCATGAAAAGTACTTTTGTATAAATTAATACCATTACGCGTACCGACACAAACTGCACAAAGACAGCAGAGTTTTCCCTAATAATTTCTTCAACATTTCACGTACCACGAGTTCATTTACGAATACTGCATCCCGGAATCTACAATCACGGTTAGGTTTGGCAAAATTTAGAATGCTAATTCAGCAATTAAGTTCGGCTTAATGATACTCGAATGACTTTGAAGTAAATAAGCTTTTTAAAATGGTGCTCTTTATTCAATTTACCATGCATTAGAATTAAACATTTGAAAGATTGGAAGCTATAAATTTTATTAAGAATCTTCTACAATTCGGATATGTTTTTACTGTTATTATTAAGCTTAGAGTTTTTTCCCAATCATAAGCTTAAGAGAAATAGGTTTTTGGAATTAACTAACTCATGAACTGGGATGTAATGTAAACCATCTTCCTTTTAATCTTGATAATCAATGATTTTTTTAACATGTGAGTAAAAATAGATATATGTATTCTCCTCTCTTATATGGGCAGGTATAGTAAAACTAATCGCTTAAGCCCGTCACTTCAGATTTGTATTAAAGGGAAACTTCGAGTTTTAGTACGGTCTTCACATAAATTAACTTTAGATAGTGTTAAATTGTGCTATCTTTGGTTGTGGGGGTGCTTTCAAGCAGCGGTGGTTTATGTTTAGACACTGGGAACAGGTCTATGTACCTAAAAACTTCAAACTTGAGGGAGTCTCAACAGCTCTTACACGATCATTTCCGGTTAAAAGTAATGAATACTCTCGAACGAAGCTTTTTGGAAGGCTAACACTTGTGTTAAAAATGTTCGACCAAACTTATTAACCATTTGCGCCATATGAAATTACTTCAGATCACTTGACATTTGCTACTTAAAATATACAAAAACCATGTATTTGTTACATGCAAAATAAAAATACAACATCCTGAATTCAACTCAGAATACTTTGTTCATACATTTATTTTGTTATTCTTACCTTTAAGATAAATTCTGAACTTGTTTTATAAAAATAAACTGACTGATAGGAAATCAGGTGCAGAAAGAAGATTGTACAAAAGCTCTTCGCCTTGAACTTTGAAGACTTTAATTTGTCTCAGTACCAATATGTATCATTATGACAGGGCCAAGCGCTCTTTCCCTTGTGGACGATCATACAGGGCCAAGCGCTCTTTCCCTTGTGGACGATCATACAGGGCCAAGCGCTCTTTCCCTTGTGGACGATCATACAGCAAAGGAAAGCTAAATAGATTTTGGCTGAGAAAAAAACTCTGATGTAAAGATTAGAAAACGTATCCCATAAAATATATTAGCATTGGTATATGATACCACAGTAAGATTACATCACATCATGTTTTAATTCGATTTATGCTCCTTTATCAGACACAACTTCCCTTGAGACACAATCTCAAAGAGTTTGACAAATTTATTTGCAAAAAATCAGATTCTGACGATTTACTATCGACGTGTATATGAACTATTCCGCTTCATTCTAAATAGTTGAGTATTTATGAGTATTTCCTGTTTATAAATAGTACTATATTAAATTAATGGTTACAAGTGTGGCACGATATCCCGTGCATAATTCACTCAGTGTGGCGGTTAAACCTACCACAACAGGTGACGTACAGGTGGATTTTATCCATATCCGTTTACAAATTAAGACATACGTATTCTTTGGGGCATTGGCTGGTTAAGCGCTGGTCTACCACATTATGGGTTCGAAGATCGAATTCCTACAAACTGCGGTCGCTGCTTAGGGCCTGTTAGATATTTTATCCTACGGAAGCCAAATTCTACAACTGAGGAGAAAAAAAAATCTCAAAGTCTAGGCTACGTATAACAAAAAGTCTAAAAGAGTAAAGGTATTTAAATGCATATTTGAAACCGACTGTACGCCAGTCATAGGGGTTCAACTTTTTTCTTTAGTATTGCCGTGTGCTTTTTACAACAATATTAAACAAATGGAGACCGAACATTGTAAACTTAAACAAGCGAAACGGGGTTAATTGCGATTTCCTTAATTTATGTAACCATCTTTTTTTATTACAAACATCTCTTTTCTCATTCCCTGTTGTATAAGAGTATTGTATTTATACAAGCAGTTTTACACTAGGCTATAATACTAGTATTTCAACAAAAGAAAGAACGAAAGAAGAAGCAGCCTTTACTGTTACGAATAAATTGAAATGTTTAAACGCATGCAATAAATCATTCATCAACTGTCTGTCAAAATTCCTCCAGTATTCGAGCGTAATTAATGGGTTTTTGATAAGTGACATCATCTATTCATCTTCGAAACCCTAATCTAATTCCCAACGAAATAAGAGTCGGCCCAAGTATATAACCCGAAATTTAAGTTTCATTTATCTTCTTCAAAGTTTGATAAGCAGAATACTGAAAAATTCAATCATTTATTTATTTACCATTAAAACTGCTACAAGACATTCTATCACTCGGGAGATATGAAAAACAGTCACCTGATACAGATAATAGCTGGTACACAATAGCACGTTAAAGATTATCAAAAAGATCAGCCTATGAATCAGTCCAAACTAAAAGCGCGAGTCGACTATTTTTTTTTCTTGGCAACATATCAATGGCAGCAATAACAAATAGTAAATATGACATTAAAATGATCTTTTCATTTAGCGGTATTTAATACAATAGGGCCATAGCCTTCTCTGTAATAGTTCATCGAACGATAACGTGAATCTGCGAAAACAATGGACCATGCGTAAAGTTACAATGGACGATGCGTAAATTGACGATGGATCGCCATCGTATTTTTCTTTGGGGTTTAACACCCGTTTTCCACAGTCTTGATATCAGATATTTACAGGCGGTCAGTTTATCTAACAATCGTTCATATATTAGACCCATACCTATCTTCCGTAAGAAACTGTAAGTTCTCTCACATAAGGAGACATGGTCGGAAGCGGGGCTCGAACTTTTGATCCTAAATCAATGACCGGTTACCGTGAGTGATTTCAAGTAAGTGGCTTTAGCTGCGGAGACGGTCGGTTCACTATAATCACCTGTGTCACTTCGTAGTCTTAACTTCGCGTTGTTTCCAGACGGATACCTCGTAGATTCAAGGTTCCCCTATGACTAACGGCATGTCACGTCACTTTCTTGTGAACTAGTATATAAAGTTTATTGATAAGAAGATTAGACATCACTACAATCATCGTTATCGTCATCATTGTCATTATCGCCAATTACAATGTGATGTGATTGTTGATAAGTACCAATTTTCTTTTAGCGGAAAACTAATAGATGTAACTAGACACGTTAACATTATTGTATAGTGCAGTCTTCAATTTTCATTGAAATTCGAGTGGAAAATTGTATGTATTAGAAACTGTTTAAAAAGAAATTAAACTTTTGTCACGAATTGCATAATGACTGGGGACATCGAAAGTACCCTCCCTCCAAAAATGATCATTCAGACCGATATATGATAACATGAATTGAAGTCAGATTCCTTTAGTGGGGCTCTATGTTACACAATAGGTTTCTGACTGCGAACAAAATGCCTGGTAAGATGGTTTGAACAGGATTGCAATATCGGCAACTTATCGCTTTCTTTCCTCTGTAAAAATGTATTTTAAAGGCTGAAACTACATTAACATTAAAGAATACTTTCTCAAGGTAAAATTTACCCATTAGCTAATCAATGTTATGTTTAAACAAAACAGTATATATACTTAACACTGCAGTAGAGCTTAATTTAATTATTGTAATAACAAACACATTGTTAGAACTCTTCAACGAATTTCATATTTAAGCATTTATTTGTCTGTCTGTAAACTCTCAATGATTATTGACCCTGCTTAAATTTCTGGAATGGATTTGCTTATCTCCCACTTTGGATTGTACACTTACATGTATTTGTTCAAAGGGTTGCTCATCAAAATGTACAGACTGAATAACGAACTTATTATGTTTAGACTGCACGAGTATCAAGGTTGATCAAGATCTGCACTGATCGTAAACAGTCAGCAATGTGAGATATAAACTCCGCTCGTTGTCTAATAAAACAAGTTATTACAATATCCATGCCTAAGATGTATAATGGATTCGATATAACCGTCAAACCGCTTTTATATTCATTACGTCGACAATCTTTAAAAATATTCATATCTCAGACCAACAAATATCAACTTTAGCATTTTTCTAATCTAATCGTTCTGATTAGTATTGATATCACCTGTACTGTCTTTCGAATGCAACTAACTCTGAGCTTTTAGTAGCACTTTTTCTTGGATATTGCGGCTTCTCTTTAATGGCACAAAGGTGCAAACTTAAAGAAAGAGTACACTCTAATTACTTCTGTTACCGAAGTCGCAGACAGTTTCCCGGAATGTTCGCATGTCAGCACAATTTCTGCATTCAATTATCTAACTTTACAATACGCCGTCCTTTTCATTAAAGCGTTCCTCCGAGAGAGTCTGTCTAGTCGACTTATTTCGCTTCTTTCACAAGCCTTTCAATTTCCTACTTTCTGTAATTGTTTTCTATTGTAACAATAAATGCAATAAATAAGTCGGCGATAATTAGATTTGTTAGTACGGCGAAGGCTTTTGTCTAGTAAATGAAGCAACGCAACATTACGCTGGAATAAATGTCTTTGCCAGTTTTATATCTCTTCACTTCGTCTTGTGAATAGAATTCTTATTTCTCAAAAATATTGAGCTACAATATACCTATAATTAAAAAAGTAAAAGATGAGGATATAATTTTGTTCAACCCTGGTCCTGATATATTTCTGAAATGGATTAATCCATCTTCCAGTGTGGGCTGTACCATTAGTTGTTCAAAGGGTTTCCCGCTGCAAACAGTTACTGACTGCAATGTGCAGATCACAGTCAGACATACTGGGCATGTTTGCCGTCCGCAGGGTTTATTACCTGTGTCTCTTGCCAGATTGAGATATATAGAACCATTATTTCAGGTCAAAGACACACAGAATGCCTTGTTTGTGCAACATAAAATGTCACCATGTCCTCTTCACCTTGGAAGTCTGTCGGAAGAGTTATTATTTCGTATAATTACATATTCACCGGCTTATCATTCATAACTTGATATAATGCAAAAGGACGCTATCTGTTACATATTTCGAGTAGATCTATAAGACCAGAAATATTTCGTATCTGGCTTGAAATTTGCGAAGTTCTTGGTAGGATGATAAAGTAATGGAGTACTGGTTACCTCGGACTAGAAAAAGTATAAATCTATAATAATGCCGGAGTAGCCGTCTTATTCATCTGCGAGTAAATGTTACGAGAAAGAGTTTTACGGAAGCCATGCATCTTGATTTAACTATTGATGTTTATGAATTGATTAGATTTACAATGATTAGAAAGGTTGAAAAGATATAAGTATACACTCAGGATGCTTCTGCATGGTTCCAGGCTTCAGCTTTGAATTTTTCTTTGATACAATTTAAACAGGATGCATAATGGCATTAGTCATATTATGTGTGGGAAAGTGTAGTTCCTAGGGAGCTGAGATCAACAGATACTGTTTAATTATTTTTTCTTACGTCTTTTGGGAATACGGTTAGAAAGAAAGAAACATTTGATTTAGAACTTATATGCAGGAAAAGTATATCCGTTGTACTCAACAGTATCAAATACATCTGCTTGAAAAACTATGTAACATTTATCTACGGAACTATCATTAAAGCTGGAATTCAATTAATGTTATATTGTCTGGCCACATGGTGAAATAATATGATTCAAGTGGGAACTGTAACATAATAAAGAATAGAACACTGTTCGCAACAGAATCGGGCATACATTGTCTACTAATCTAATAGGAAATGCCGCAAAACGCCTCTTATTGTTAAAGCGTGTGAGAGTTTGATATATGGATAGGGGTAGGATTTGAAACCAATAAAAGTTTCATGATAATTGTCTGGGATAAATGCTTTATTGAGTTGGTGCTTTCAGTAACAAGGTTGTGCCTGGGAGGGAGTGGTTAAAAGAACTCACGAAACATATTACTACGATTTTATCTCGTCCGTGAATAAGGCAAGAACAGAACCCCATGTCGGTGCTGATGTGAACCAGTGTTAAACCAAGTGTAAAGACCCATGAGCACGGATGTAAAATTCCTTATAGCTCTTATATTATTACATAGTATAACCAGTGAGAGTAATCGTTGTTTGTACTATAATAATTCCTGAAGTTGCTTTTGAAACCGAAAGTACATGCCATGTGTATATAGCGTAATATTTTTCAATGATAGTACCCCGCCCCCCTTCCCGAAAATGAAACGCTTTCTGACAATGATTTTTCGTGAAGAATCGACAAAAACATGAAAGATATACGTTGCTTTAGAGTTAATAGAACACAGTTCTATTATTATTCTACCAGTAAGTAATTCCACATATATGAACATCTAACGTGATAGACTAAGTGGGACTTTAAATAATGTGTTTTATTATTTGATTTAGTTTTAAATTAAATTCAAATATTTTGATTTGAGCACAAAGCTTCAAGGGCCGACCATTATTTTCGTCGATTAATACATGTACTGAAATGCATTTGACACGTACGTAATTTCGGAGCAGTGTGATATAACTATGCAATATCATCCTATATACAAAAGACGCAGTATAACAAATGATGAATAATGTTATGGAAAAAAATCGAACATCGAACTCATTTTAAACGGATCAACATTATTAAGACCTCCAAGATTTTTACCACACAGCTAGACAACGGGATAAGTGTGTTTCAATTGACGTTCGCAAACTTTTCTACATTTAAATCCCCTCATTTATCTCTCTCAAGAAGTTTTAAAACGTTCAAGTATTAATTGCATGTAGAAGTGCATACATTACGAACCAGACTGAAACAAAAATTAAGAGTTCTTCGGTTTATTACATTTACGTGTATCTCATTTGGGTAATCAGAAAATATGCCGTATCTTGAACTTGATTTTGGTAAAAATATTTTTTTCATAAAACTATCTTTTTTCACGGTCTCTTTAATTAAGGAGCCAGCAGTTTTTGACGATGTTACATGGGTAGTCTGATAGGAGGAAAATATTTATCTCTCTATTCTAAACAAGTTTTTCTACTGTTTCCGATAACGAGTATCATGTTGCCGAAATGTGGACGGTAATGTAAGAAATAATTACTTTTTACTGAAAGTTTTTCATTTCAGGATTTTTGCGATACTAAAGATGCATAAAGTATACTGATAAAAGTATCATTCGGGCATACTCTCGGGGCCAAAACAATAAATATCACTTAAACTGTAAAGTTTATGGATTTAGTTATAATTTCACGCCTTCAACCCCTGTTATTTTATGGATATTGTATGAATTTTTATCAAATATACTTTATGTTTATGCATACAATATATTTTGAATATTAATTATGATAATCTGCCAATAACTTTCGAATGAATAAACCCATGTCTCGGTAGTTTTTGTAGACTTGAATATGAGTACTAGTATATTGCAACAGTAATGTAACTATGACTTTTGTCTAAATTTTTATCTTTTTTTTCTGGCACACGGACATTCAAATCACTATATAGCATCTCATAGATTGGGGGTCTGCTACCGACCATGTCCCTCCCTGAGAGATGTTGGCAGTTTCAGACATTCCCCCCCCCCACCTTACTTTACTTGTGACATGATTATACATGCGTTTAAAGTAGTTGATTATATGGTATTATTTGGTTAGTTAACAATTTAGCCTCATCGAAGAGACTATGTAGTCTTCCAGTACGTCCCAAAACATGACCACCATTCTAGACAAACAATAAAAAGAAACATGTTTAGATTTCTTGTATAAATAATGTACAGTTATGTTTTAACGAATATTGATTATTTAATTATTTTATTATTGTCAGAAATCTGTACCGCACAACAACTGAGGGGACTGTTTCTGCACGTCATTATTGAAATGTATGGGACATGCAACATGTGACTTTAACTTAAATTTTTCGATAAGACTATATCATAACAAGGGCAAAGTCATGAAATATGTTGAAAACAAAACTCAAGTGAAAGATTATACGGACATTTATATAGCACTGGCGTGGATTTATGCCTGATTGTTTAAACCCAGAACCCAGTATCAGCGAAACAGTATTGAAGAGTTTATCAGAATAAATACTGACTTTAGCATTTTAAATTGTACATTGAACCCCCAACCCACGGTCACGAAATAGACTTATCTAAACCTGCATTTGAATAGGATATTTGAAGTACGTGCGTCAAACAAAGACACAGAAGTAGATATTAATTTTGACACTTCTTAAGTAGCCATAGTAAACAAATAAGTGATCGGATAAAGGAAAGAAAGCAGTAGTTTGACACTAAACGCAGCACAACGTTCTAAAATATGCAGAACGCTAATCGGTCGTGCTCGCAATGAATCACGGGAAATCCAAACCGACTGAAATTGGAATGCAGTTTTAATGCAAGACGTTTAAATTTGAAACAAAATTACACGCTTAATAATTCTGTTTCAAGTGTCTCCCCACGGATCCTTTGAAGTTTTAAATTCAGTACGTTCAAATTATCTCTAGATTATAGGGAATGGTGAATTGGGTTTTAAATACTTTAGTATCATCTAATTTGTATTTTTGTTTTGTTCAGACCCACCCGCGTATATTAGTTCAAGAGACAACAATCTGAAACCAATGTAAATGTGATTTATTTTACTATAGTTTGTTTTAGAAAAAATAAAACAATTGTCAGCAAGCACAAATAAGTTTAAGTAAAGAATATAACAAATGATTTCCTAATTCAGATTTAGTGACTTCCAAAGCAAAAGCAAACAAAGAAAAAGAAGAAAACGACAAACAACACCTCATAGACACAAACAAGTCTATAATGAAAAAAATAGACATAAAACTTCCTTTATTAAATTCTGATGAAAGGCTGATTTGTTTGGTGATAACCCGATCTCGTATGAAGCAGACTTCAACACTTTAGTGAAAAGGAAATATAACCATATTACTGAAATATAAAAATACTGTAGAGTGAAAGCCACATAACACTGAAAAATTAAATAACGCTGTACGTGATACTATCCATGCATGCCAGTGGGTTACGCTAACTCATTTCGTTTCTCAGGGTTTAATGCCCTTTTCAACGGTTTCCCAGTCATTTTACCCAAAACAAAGTTTTGGAGAAGGGTTATATAGGAGTCAGCCTGTTGGTTGGTCGGTCTGTAAGTCTGTTGGTTTTCATGGCAACGCCTTATCTCCGAAACCTCTTGAAGGAGTTGCATTAAACTTGGCTGAAGTGATCATCCCAATATGGCAAGCAAAACCAATGCAGTCTGCAAGCTCCAGGTCAGGGTCACACTAATGGGTCATTGGTTCTGTGTATCCGCTCCATATCTGTTAAACCCTTAAAGCATTCTCAGGCAAATTTGCCCAACTATTCATCTCACCCTAACGACGTTCCAACCCCGCTAGGTCAAGGTCAATGTAATACTTAGGGGTCATCGATTTTATTTGTGCCCGCTCCATATTATCTAAACCCCGTGAAGGATTTTCATGAAACTTTGTCAAATTTTAATATCATCAAGATGATGTGTATAACCCATGTTTTAACCCTGACGGCTCAAAGTCAAGGCCACACTTTAGTGTTCATGTCCGCTCTTTATCTCTTTAACACCTTGGAAACTTAAGTCGAATGTTCTTCTCATCAAGAATCCATGTTGTAACCTCGCTGTGTCAAGGTCAAAGTCACACTTAGGCGTCAGTGGTCACAAGTTATCGTTTCCATTTCATATCTACTGTATCTTAATGAGTTTTATGAAACTTAAGTAAAAGCTGTAAAATTTCCTCCGTTAGAAACTGCGAACTTCCTCACAGAAACACCTTGAACCTCAATTAGTTGGCGCCCGTTAAGTGATTAAAAGTCAGTAACGTAGGCAGGCAGGGTTAAAATCATCAGTGTTAAAAAATTTATCAATTGTTAATGCTGAAACTATCTATGCTTCATTTGATTTGTTGCCCAAGAAAAATGAAAAATTACAAATGACATCATAAACTCGCACATTTCAGTGAACAAACCTATTTGAAAATATTTTAGAACGCAATAAAGAATAATCACTCATTTTATTACAACATTTACTTGTAATATTTCAGGAAGCAGAAAACAATGAGGTAGGTAGTATAGAAAATGAGTAACAGACCAAAATATCTTCCTGAGATAAATATATCTCATAAAAAGCATTAAAATTTGCATGTCAGAGATAATGGCCGGAATGCTGGAAAGTTTTATGAGTTATTATAACGTTCAGCTTTTACATAGTTCTAAACGGAATCAGTGGGGTTAACAGACCTTAACTCTTTAAATTTTATATAACTGTTCTCTCTGTGGGAACCATTAAAATTTAAATATTGATCTCTGTCACAGATTATCTTGGGGTTTAACGTGCGTTTCAATCGTACTTCAGTTATTTTCACAGGCTGACAGTTTACCCAACCTTTGTTCTAGGGAAGGACCAATAACATCCTCTGTAACAAACTGCCAACTTTCGCACATAAAGAGACGTTAACGGGGCTTTAACCTTTATAATGCAATGAGCATCATGTTAGACTGGCCTAGTAAAAACTTGAAAATCCACTCAAATTTGTTTTATATTTCCATTTTTGTCAACTACAGGAGATAGTCAGTATAACTAGTTTTTATTTTTACGTAGTTTAAAGAATTGAGTTTCTTCAAAACGTCTTTAATGTCTTTACATTAGGAGGGACCTATGAAAATGATAATGGATAAACGTTATACATGTAGATATAATCGCTGCTACATGAAAATATGTAACACAAAATGACATAAAGCGTTGCAAACGTTGTTATTAAATTCAGTGCAATTTCGAAGTATTTCAAGTTGTTTTTCGTTATATTTTGATTTTAGGCTTCGACGTGAAATTTGATTTTTAAATCCGTTGAAGGGGAAAATGTTAGCAGCTTTGAATATAATCCTTTTGAACAGTAACATTTCCCAAGAAAACGTGTCTAGTTATTCAGTCGAGTAATAAAGATAAGGTGAAAGTGTCTTCCATATTTTGCTTAAAATAGTTTTCTTTTCAGCAGTTTAAAAAAACGTAATGAAGTACGGTTTTGTTTTCTAAAAAAAGTACTTGTAGAAAATGTGAGATTGTGCCCTTCCTGTTTGTTGACAACATCGTAAACTTGTTCATGTGATGAAGGTATTTAAAAAATTAACGTCTTTTAGAAGTAGCTTCATTTGTGTATTCCAATGAATATGACCAATTTACTTCCACAAATTAACATATTTACTGAGGCTGTGTTACGATAATTAGGGTTGGTATGTGCCGTCATTATAAAATTGAAAATTGCTGGCTCAAATGACGGCTATTGCATTAGCTTGTCTAAGTTAAAAAAAAATTAATTAATTATTGTCATCACCTGAGCGTCGTCGTGAGATTTGGGGCACCTTACATTTTGCACGAGTCGTTGTCGTTTGGTAAAGGATTTTGTTAATTTTCTGTTGAACTATGAAGGTTATGTTGTTTTGAAAAATAACATCAATTCGTCACCATTAATAGCTGTATATAACTCTGTCTTGCATTTTGCATGAGTTATGAGTTCGTTGTTTTGAGAGCTATGGCCCTAAAACTTAAAACACTTACTGAAAATGAGATGCGATCACAAGGATAAAACACTGAATAATTGTTTTGTCTTCTATGGAATTTATAGCATTATGATTTTCTAGAAGCATGTGTTGCTGTCGTGACACAACTATCTTCGTAAGATTCCGTCCTATTCATTCCAGTGCTAAGGGCGTACATATCCGCCATTACATAACAAACTTTAAAAGCAACATATACTCTGGCCAAGATTCGATAGAATAGCCAAGAAAATCTACCAACTACTGTTTTTTCTACAGGCACACGACCGAATAATTAAGTAATTAAAGTTAAACTTCCCTTATATATTTTCAGACAACCCTTGTGAAAAGAGACAATGTCCAAAGTTCAAGGTGTGTATGATTAATGTACAAGGTCTGCCGATCTGTACGTGCCCAAGTTCTTTTGTATGTAAAAGTCATGGCAAAGAAAGAAAAGGTATCTCCGAGAAAGTCTGCGGAAGTGACGGTATAACATACGACACAAGGTGTCATCTGCGGATCGCTAGTTGCAATAGTGCCCGCAGAATCAAACGATTATATGATGGTGGATGTAAAGAGGCTGAAAAGAATGGAAACAGCAACACATTTGGCGGGCAGATAGAGGAACCCGACACAAATGAGCTTGAATTTGGACGGGGTGTAAATAATGAAGACGCGGGGTATTTAGCGGTCGTAAACCGAGCCAAAAAACGCCGTCTGAGGCAGAAAAAGAAGAAGGAGAAGAGAAAAAGACGTCAACGTAAGAGAGAAAAGAAGGAAAGGAACAAAAAGAAAGGAAACAAACGACAGAAACGAATGAAGAGGAGAAACGAGGGTTACAATATGTATTCGAAACGATATGGGTATTTGATAGGAAAACATACGAAGTGGAGTCGCAGTCAAATTAGAAAGAGTAGAATATAGGCAAACGTTGTGTAGGTTGAACAGAGATTGTGATTTTATTGTGTGTTTTTGATATTTTTATCGAACACGAATGTTGTAAAACGTTTATTTATCATGTTGTAAAGTATTGTGCCACATTGGCAGTGATGCAGCTGTCAAAACTTATATAGAGTGTCCGTGGCGTGCGATAGGTCGCACGATATGTCAACAAACATTTTTTTGTAATTTGTGACATTTCCTCTTCGTATTCACTATTAAACTCTGTATAGACATCGGAACGGCAAATTGCATTACCAGTACTGTTCGTACTTGATAAATTACAGAAACAGTTTATTGATAAAGTTAAGGACCATATAATATTATTATTTATCTTGAAGAAATCGAAATAGCTTGTAGACACAATTTACCGGACAGCATACAAATGAACCGTTGCGAGTTTGTGACACAAAATTAGAAAGCTGGTCCCCTGATTATAAAAGTTTTTCTGTAAACTTATAATCACAGGGCTTGGCGGTTAGCTCAGTCGGTAGAGCATTTGCCCTGTAAACCATGGGCCCCGGGCCCGCATTCCGGTCAGGTGCACGCTTTTCTCACCCTGTAACATTTGGCGCCTTCTTGCTGCTAATTATATAACTTGACAGGAATTTTAACTATGAAATCTAGCTATCTATCTCTTTCATATACACGAAATCATGTATATGAATTTTAATCTAAATGACGTTCAAAACTGCTTTTCGGTTGTTTTTCATATGTACGAAGCAACATGTTAAAACACATTGGCCGTGCTCTTTTCCGCTCTTGAAGAATTGTTGATTAACTATATCATTTACTAAATATTACATTAGAAATATTTCGTTCTTTTAAAAAAGAAGATTTGTCAGGAAAGACAAGCAGTTATTAACTATATCTGAATTAAAAACATTTAAGCTGTCTGTAAATTTTGAGGACTGTATTATGCGTCATGTTTGCGGAATTCACAATTGTCACATGTAACGATTCATCATCAGAAATCAGTTTTGTGTAAGGACAAACAAATTTGAATAATGTTTTATAGATGTTAAGCCGGAAAATCCACTTTATTTCAGCCAACGTTTTAATAACCACTTGACCCATGCCTGTACCCACTTACTATGACATTTTGATTCATATTGCGTAACATATCGCTCATAAGGTCTTCACTATGTTTTTACTGCGCAATATTACAAAATACTATTTGGTTTACTTTATTTATATTTTAACCGTTCAGTATTTAATAAAACATAAACCAACATAAGCTTGCGCATTATTCGTATAGAGTGAATTCTATCGTCCCTGAACTTTCATATCTAAAACTGCACAGTTTTAGCCCCAAAAGATGTTTGTATTTAAGTGTGAGGGGAAGTAACCCTTGCGGGTTGTTTGTGGTAAGTGAGGCCCTTTTGCATGCACATGAATCTATTCATTATGACGTCCGTTGAAAACCTAAACAAATGTAGGGATCTTATTTTCACAATCTGCGGTGACGCAACAGTTTCAACAAACTTATGAATAAAAATCTTGTAAACATTATTCAGCACTTCATTATTTTTATGAGACAAAAGCAGTTCAAAATTTAATTTGGGAAGAGACGGAAATTTATGCCATTTAGGTGTAAACACGCTTTGTTAATCTGTTTATCATTCATCAATATTAAATGCTTGTTCAGTTTGGCCACGTGACAGGAAATATCAGCATGCAGCGAAGAACAAACGCTGTTTCTTGGAAATATTGTTAAACTGCAAACCGCCGCGCATTAATGCAAAAACCAACAGCTATTTAACTTTACATTGTATTCTAAGAAATTTTCTCGCACATATTTAGTTGATCATAGTAGGAAGCATAGCCTGACCCGCGTGTTGGTCTGGTCTTGAACTTAGTAACCGACTTTGACTTAAACTTTGGCTACCCTAACCATGTCCTGTTAAAGATTTCGTCCATGCACTTGCGGTAATTATTTCAAATAACCCACAGTACATCGACCGCAAATCCAGCCGCTTTGAAGATTTACTTCTTTAGGTAAGTTTTAAAACAGTTCTAATCGTCTTGTTAGCAGCAGGAACAAGAATATCAACTAAACTAGTTCGAGTTCGGTGCAATTATACAAGTGATTATTTCTCATATTTTGGAATTTAGCTAAAGACAGTTGCTACTTCTACCGATATTTGAAATGTAAATTTTGTGTATTTTTTCGAAGCGAATGGAATTTGTTACACAAAAACAGTTCAAACAACTTTGCTAGATAAACCAGCTGTCTTTAAATATTGCATAAAGTTTTATAACTCGACAGACGGATTGGTAATATTTGGGATAAGCCTACTTTGATAGAAATCTCTAACTTACGCGATTTTCTATCATTAATCCTTTCATTATTTATTAGTTGTTTTTTAAAAATTATTTCGTGAGAATGTTTAAAGCAACTACAAACTGGTTTCATGTCCTACCTTTATACGCCGTCTATTCGAAACGTTTTACGTGATCACTTGAGGCTGTCATGATGTATCCACCAACTGTCCGTTCTTTTACTAAATTTTATTGGATCAACAACACTTACCACATAACAAAATATGTGTGCAAATTCTTATTTTCAAAGAAATGTTAACTTTTCAACAATCCTCATAAAACCTTGTCAGAATGTTTATGCACATGGTATTTCGACCAAATTCGATAATTAATAAAAATGTCTCGAGTAACTGGCTTTGTCGAAATATAAATATTAAAGGAGTCTCTTGAACGGGGCACGTTCTGCATCTTGCACTATCCCCGAAACCAATATAACTAAAACTCTTTTGGGGGCATTGGCCATATGGATTATCCGGAACCAATGACAAAAACCCTCTCTCTCACATGTATTGAGATTATCCAGAAAAAGGTGCGAAACCCCCAAAACATTTAAACTTGTTTTCAAAACAGCATTGTCCGCATTTTATGACTGTAGCATCACAAACAAGAACGTATGTCAAAAAGTCATAGTCAATGTCACTCTAGTTAGATATTAAAATTTGTCTGCACAACTGTACACATGGTTCTAATTATTTTGCTGTAGCTTCAAAAACATGGAAGTAGGTCAACAGGATAAGGTCATTTCAAATAAGCATTAAACTTAACACTTGACTGTGGTTAAGACGGCCCTATATCGCTCTGCTGGAAGACATTACTCATCAAGAAAGATATTCAAATACATTTTCATGATGAATTAATGATTTTTCGACCTTTTTTTTATTTGCCACGGTGACCTACTTATTGACCCCAGGTGACCCAGATTCAAAACATAAAGACAAATATTCTGATAAATTTTTACACAAATTGCAAATACTTGTGACCTAGTTTGTGACCCAGTTACAAATTTGTCCTAGATATCACAGAGTCAATCAATTTGACCAAGTTTCATGATGATTGAGGGTCAGATGTGACATAGGTTAGCCAGGGAGACCTAGTGACCCATTTCGAAACTGACCTTGATCAAGATACCCATCCTGACAGTTACACGCGGATCCAATAAAAATGAAGCCTCTATTGCATACATACGTTTTTTTTCTATAATTTGACTCGCTGGTCTAGTGTTGATCTTCGACATCGACCTTGATTTCATCAAGACACTCATTCAGACCAATAAAAATGCAGCCTCTTTTGCATGCACAAAAATTTTCTATTATTTGACCTGGTGACCTAGTTTTACTAGACGACCTATTTTTCGAACTCGATCTAGATTTCATCAAGACACTCATTTTGGCAGAGTTTCACAAAGATTCAATGAATAATGCAGCCTCTATTACATACACAAGGGGGTAATGATTTGAAATTTTTTGGTACATTAGGCAATGCTTAATGCCAATATCTAAGTTCAATGCCTTGTGGTTTCAGAGAAGAATACTTCAAAAGTTTTTCCTATGTAGGCATACGTAAAATCAAGCGACCCCCGGGAGGGAACAATTATGACCAGGGGGTGTCATAATTTGAACAATCTTGGTAGAGGTATGACTAGATGATGCTGCATGCCAAATATCTAAGCTCTTTGCCATGTGGTTTTTGAGGTTTTATTCCATTGTCGTGGCAACTAGAGTTCTGCATAAAATAGAATTATTTGAACAGCTTTGATAGACCTTCATGCAAGGAACATCTATGTCAAGTTTCATTAACATTGGCCCAGTGGTTTCAGAGATGTCGTTTGAAGGAAATTATGAACGGATGTACGACATATGCCTGATGCCGGACGGTAAGCGATCCTAATAGCTCTCCTTGACACAAAGTGAACTAAAATTGTAGCCTCTATTGCATACAAAAGTTATGAGTGGACAGATGACAGATGAAGGACATCAAACTATCACAATAGCTCCCCTTTAGCTCACATGGGCTAAAAACAAGGAAGTAGGTCAAAAAGGGCAAGGCCATTTTTAACCTGTCAGGTCCACAATTAGAACATAAGAGCGATATGACTACTTCACAATGCTACATACAAGGTATATGTGCTCTATACCTTGTAATTATGAAGGAGTTTTCAAAATATTTCTTATATAAGTCTATATAAAATGATCAATCTCAGTGTGTGGCCGAATATGACCCCATGAGCATAATTTGAACAATCTTAATTGAGAATAACCAGGAGATACTAAACACTACATATCAAAAGTCTATGCCTTAATATCATTTTGGACAAAATATAATTCAAGTTTCTTATGTCATATAAGTCTAGATAAAAACAGGCCCCTGGGGCAGGGCTAATTTTAAACCTAGGGTCATTATTTGAACAATCTTGGGAAAGAATCTAAAGGCAATGCTATAAGCCAACTAGCTAAGCTCTAGGCTTTGTGGTTTTGGTTGACAGGAAGATTTAAAAGTATTTTCTTATAGAAGTCTATATAAAACAACTGAACTTTGAAGTGAGGCTACTTTTGACCCAGTTCTATAAATTAAACATACTTAGTAGAGGACGATTAGGTGATGATACATACCAAATATCTCATGGTATTTAACAAGAACATTTTGAAAGTAACTATATAAAACATGTGACCCTTGGGGCAGTACCAATTAGACCCCGAGGCATGTTTTGAACAAACTTGATTGAGGACTACTGCAGAATGCTACATATCAAATACCCAAGATCCAGGGCCTACAGTTTCTGATGAGATTTCTTTGTATAACATCCAAACCCCCTCTCCCCAGCCTGACAATTTAGACCCTAAGGGCATGGTTTGAACAAACAAGAGGGTCAAGATGGCCCTATATCACCACCTGGCTACCACTGGCTATAATATAAGGTCAACGATTGCATCACAGGAAGGGTCAATTTTGACATGCTTATGGTTTCAACATTTTATTCGTAGAGGTCAACTGAACAATGCTACATGCCAAATAATCTATATATTAGCAATGGGCCTTGTAGTTTTAGGGAAGAATTTCTGATAATATTCCTATATAAGCCTATGTGAAATCAATTGAGGGGTCATGATTTAAATAACTTGGTAGAGGTCCACTAGTCAATGCTACATGCCAAATATCTAAGGTTTAGGCCTTGTGGTTTCAGAGATTTCGAAGTTTTTCCTATAAACCGATGCAAAATCAAGTAAACCCCTGGGCAGGATCAGTTTTGACCTAGATGCTATATTTAGGCAGGGTCAATTTTGACCTAAGGATTATGACTAGGACACTCATGGTAGAGGTTAACTATGCAATGCTTATATCTAAGCATAAGGCCTTGTGGTTTGAGTGAAGAAGATTTTTGAAGTTTTTCCTATACATGTTGTATAAGCCTATCTAAAATCAACTTTGTGGCTTCAGAGAAGATTTTTGGAGTTTTTCCTTTTTCCCTATTTGTTACCATAGCAACCAGAATCTGCATGAAATGGAATTTTGTGAACAGTTTTGATAGAGCTTGATGCAAGGAACATCTCTGCCAAGTTTCATCAACGTTATCCCACTTGTTTCAGAGGAGATGTAGTTTGAAGGAAATGGTGGACAGACAGACGATGTATGACTGACGCTGGATGCTTAGTTATCCTAATAGCTCACCCAGTCACTTTGTGCTAGGTGAGTTAAAAATGATAGGGATTCAATAGACAGGCACTGTCACACACGATCCAAGCTCTAAGCCTTGTGGTTTTAGAGATTTTCATTTTTCACCTATTTGTTGCAATAGCAACCAGAATTCTGCACTGAAAAGAACTCTTTGAACAATTTTGGCAGAGCTTCACACAGGGAAAATCCCTGTCAAGCTTCATCAACATTGGCCAAATGGTTTTAGGGAAGATTGCATTTTAAGGACATCTTGTGGATGTATATTGGACCATGAGCTATCCTTTTAACTCATCCAAAGCTAATATTTGACCAAAGAATGCTGCTGACAATGGGCCTATCTTAATATGCAAAATTAGGCTTTATACCAGTCACTCATGTGAAATTTCATTGAAAATGAACAAATGATTTGGCAGAACAAGCACAGACATCCTACTAAGTTTTTATACATTATTTATTTTTCACAGATGACACTGCTTAGAATTTCAAGCCAACATGTTTTACTTAATACAATAAATTGCACTATAAATTTATGTGCAAGAACTTAAGGGTGTGTCTTGTTATAATATCAGAATAACTCAGCTTCAACACTTTGTTCATACTTAGGTTAGCTAAAATGTGATGAGCATGAGTTTGACAGAAATAGCTATTACTGTATAGGTTCAATAATTGTTCATACATGCACTGTGACCTTGACCTCTATAATAGGAACATGGTTATGTATTCACATTTAGAGAAAATATGACTAAAATTAAATAAATCTGTTTGGAGATAATGATCAGAAACCACAAATTTGCTCAAATATAATTTTTGGATTGTAACAGACTGTATTTTATGACCATAAACCTACATGTAAAAGCTGAATTAAATCCATGCAACCTTTAAAAAGTTATTGATCTGAAACTACCATTTTGCTAACACTTAAGTAAACAAGAGCTGTCAGTAGGACAGCGCGCTCGACTATTTTAGTGCCTGCCAATAAAACAAAACTTTGACAGTTAAGGGCACACAAGACTTTAACTAGGAATTTCTAAGTACAAATCAAGAAACATTTTCACAGAGTTATCTTCTCTTGCTTACAGATAGGTCTCATGATGGTACATAAGTACTCCAACTTTCAAAGTAATATCTCAAATGGTTAAGTCAACAAGTGGACAAGAATGAAAATTTTAACTGAGTTTCTAAGACAAAAAGGGCCATAATTCACATAAAATCCTTGACAGAATTACCTTCTCCTGCCCATGTTTTGGGATCATGATGGTAAACAAGTATTCAAACTTTCAAAGTAATATCTCGAACAGTTTAGTCAAAAAGTGGACTGATACGAAAAACTTTACCAAGATTCTAAGTCGATAAAGGGGCTTAAATTTTTAAAACAAATCCCTCACAGAGTTACCTTCTCTTGCCTACAGATGGGGGTAATGATGTAAACAAGCATTCAAAGTTTCAAAGCAATATCTCAAAGGGTTAAGGCAATAAGTGGATTTTACCCATATTCAAAGTATTTTCTAAGTAAAAAAGGGGCATAATTCTGTCAAAAACCTTGACAGAGTTATGTACTCTTGTCTGTTGATGTAGGTCATGATGGTAAACAAGTATGGTTAGTTTCAAAGCAATACCTCCAATGGTTTTGAAATAAAGTGAGGTGGTACGAAAAACTTAACCAAGCTCAATACTCTAAGTCAAAAAAGGGCCATAATTCTGCCAAAAACCTTGACAGAGTTATGTACTCTTGTCTGTAGATGGAGGTTATGATGGTAAACAAGTATGGTAAGTTTCAAAGCCATACTTCCAATACTTTTGAAATAAAGTGGGGTGGTACGAAAAACTTAACCAAGGTGTGACGCCAACGCCGACGCGAGTAGGATAGCTTCCCTTTTCATAGAAAAGTCGAGCTAAAAAGGGGCCATAACTCCTTTACTAATTTGTGGACAATGACCAAAACAGATCTTCAGCTGTGTTTTATGATAACTAGAGCTATCACTAAATGTGATTAATACCCCCAAAAGACTGCTTTATAAACTGAGAAAGTTCGTAGTAACAGAATACCTTGCAAACAAACTAAAAAGAGATATTGTTCTTGGCAATAACTCTGTAATTTGTCAAGATAGAGTTATGGTTCTTGTACACTCCCCTTTCTTTCTTTTTGGGCTTGACCATTGTATGAAGTTGTATTGAATTCCAACCAATAGTTTTCGAATAATGCTCCGGACAAGGAAAAGTAACAAAGGGCAATAACTCTGAAATGAGTCAAGATAGAGTTATGGTTCTTGTACACTGCACTTCCTCTCATTGTGCTTCATCATTGTATGAAATTGTATTGAATTCCAACCAGTAGTTTTCAAGTTATGCTCCGGACAAGGAAAAGTAACAAAGGGCAATAACTCTGTAATTAGTCAAGATGGAGTTATAGTTCTTGTGCACTGCACTTCCTCTCAATGTGCTTGATCATTGTATGAAGTTGTATTGAATTCCAACCAGTAGTTTTCAAGTTATGCTCCGGACAAGGAAAAGTAACAAAGGGCAATAACTCTGTAATTAGTCAAGATGGAGTTATAGTTCTTGTGCACTGCACTTCCTCTCAATGTGCTTGATCATTGTATGAAGTTGTATTGAATTCCAACCAGTAGTTTTCAAGTTATGCTCCGGACAAGGAAAAGTAACAAAGGGCAATAACTCTGTAATTAGTCAAGATGGAGTTATAGTTCTTGTGCACTTGCACTTCCTCTCAATGTGCTTGAACATTTTATAATTTTTTATTGAATTCCAACCAGTAGTTTTCAAGTTATGCTCCGGGACAAGGAAAAGTAACAAAGGGCAATAACTCTGTAATTAGTCAAGATGGAGTTATAGTTCCTTGTGCACTGCACTTCCTCTCAATGTGCTTGACCATTGTATGATAGTTGTATTGAATTCCAACCAGTAGTTTCAAGTCAAGTTATGGGACTCCGAAAAAAAAACTAAACAAAGGCCAATAACTCTGTAATTAGTCAAGATGGAGTTATAGTTCTTGTGCACTGCACTTCCTCCTCAATGTGCTTGATCATTGTATGAAGTTGTATTGAATTCCAACAAGTAGTTTCCTCAAGTTATGCTCCGGACAAGGAAAATGCAACAGACCGCCCGACCGACCAACCAACCCCCCCCCCCCCCCCCCCACCAACCACCCCCCCCCCCCCCCCCCCCCCCCCCCGACCCTCCCCCCCCCCCCCCCCCCCCCCCCCCCCCCCCCCCCCCCCCCCCCCCCAACCACCGGGTGACTCCTATATACCCCCACTTCGTTTTGGGGGTATAATAACATACAAGTAAAATTTGGAGGCATTAAACAGGGGGATAATTTGGAGTAAAACATAAGGTGAGTTATGCTCCTTTATAAACTAAATGATCCAATGACTCTGTTCCTCTGTACAGTCATTGTACCTACTACGTAAGTTTGAAAGCAATGCAGCAATTTCTTAGAATGTTGTACTGATCAAGAATTATGTTTTATAGTGTATTAGGTCTGTTAATGAACCTTAGATCAGCTTGGAATTTGTGAAATATGAGTTCAAAAGCAAAGCAGCTTATTATTAGTTATTGTATAACACCGAGTATGATAATGTTTTGGACCAATGATATGGCAGCACTTGGCAACCTATTTATTTTCAATTTCATGAACAAGGTGAAATTGTAAACTTAGTTATTAAAGGGCACACTTTTCATAATTAACTCTGCAAACAAGAGAGCCATGATGGCCATGGGTCCCTAACCTAAGAAACATTGCTCAAAATATTCACAGAGTAGTGACTTATTTTTGACCTCAGATGGGCCATGTTTGAATTGACCCAAGACTGGGTCAAATTTCAATGAAAATAGGTCATGGTCAAGGTCACATTGCAAACTTGGCCAAGATTTCAGTCATACATATTCATGGTAAATATGATTCTGATTAGGGAAGAAATGGAGGTGCTAGAATGTAAACTTAATTAAATATTGCACATTTTCTACGTAAGTGTTACTTTGATCAAGCCCATAATCAAACATACCAAGATTTTACAGTCATATACATTCTGAGCAAAAATGATTAAGATTAGTGAGGAAATGAAGGTGCTTAAGTGAAATACAGAAAAATATTGCAATTTTTGTTAAATCAGGGACCATAACTCTGAAAATATTCATTCAATCACACATACAATCAAACTTATCCAAGACCTTATAGTAATACACATTTTGTAAAAATATGATAAGGATAAGTGGAGAAATGAATGTGCTACAGTGTAAACATGGTTAAATATGGCAAATTTTGTTAAATTAGGGGCCATAACTCTTGAAGTATTAATCCAATCTTATAGTAAACATACCAAATGTTGACAGACAATAACGGACATCAGGTGATCACAATAGCTCACCTTAAGCACTTTGTGCTCAGGTGAGCTAAAATATCAGGTAATATACTAAAATAGAATACTTCATGATTAAGCAGCTGAAGTCAATCCCTAAGTTCCCTTCCTTATGGCATCTTAAACATGAACCATACTTTTTCTGTATTCTATTATTAAGTAAAAGTGATTGAGAAACTGGAATTAGGCACAACAGATGCACCCAAATCTTGGAAGTACGATAAACTTAGCTTTCATTGCCAGTTACCCTCTAATTGAGTACATTTGTGTAAACCAATTAAATACTGAATACTGACAAAGTGCGATTGAGCACTCATCAAACAAGTTAAAGCATAAACCACATCAATCACACAATTTATTAAAATTTTAGAAATACAATGTCATGTACATTTCATTCAAAAATTCTTCACAATAAAATTTGGTACCATTGTGTGTAAAATGTTTGATCTTCTGTGGCAGTGCTGATACTAAAAATGAGATGTGTAAACAAATACTGAGACAGGGATGTAAGAAAGTGTTAAAGTCACTACTTGCTTTTTCAAGACTGTACCCACTTTGTTCAAGAAACTGCGGTACATTAACATTGTCTTTAAACACATTTTATATGATAAACATCACTGGTAAAAATATCTTCAATACAATAATTCATGACTATGCTAAAAGTAACATTCAGCCATCTACGAAAATTATATTACCTTTAAAGAACACAAATTCACACAGGATAACATTGGAATTTTATCTAAACAAAACAAAAAAGAATCCTAGTGTTCTATAGAGCCCTGTATCCACATTAGCTTTTAGAGTACAAAGTTATGTAACTCTTACAACTATAAAAATATGCAAGATATAAAATTCAAAATATATTCATGCAGCATACTTCATACAAAGAGAAAGTTAACTGAAAAGTTTTCTATATGCAGCAGTCTGAAGTGACATTTACCGGTACTGCTTTCATTAATATTAATCTCTAGACCATATTTCCAACTATAAGCTTTCTTCTGTTAGCATACAATGTTTCAGCAGAAGCTATAATTTTGTACTGTTCAAAAACCTTTTAGCGCTGGCATTGCATTTTTCAAAGAGACAGCTTCAGGTACGAGCTGATCACTGGAAATGTTTTCTTTTTTACTCTAACCGTTCTGAGGATACAGGGCCCATGTTTAATCTAGGTCCTCTGGTCGCACAGGATGGGCAAGAGGTATTATGGACTTTTGGTCAACATCCTTTGACAACGCTTTCCGCATATCTGAAAGAAAAAAGCAAATTTCAGCAAACTGTTTTAAAGGTCTTTTAGTGACTTAAGGCCTCTTTGTGCCCTTCCATCAAACTTCAAAAGTAATAAATAAAACATAAAAGACATACACTGCTAAGAGATTTAAAACAATAGACAGAACATAATTTGAGATAATTAATCTTGCAAAGACAATATCACAAAAGGAACAGTAATTTACTTGTACTTGTTTAATCCACTAGAGTATTTCATGGTCTGACTTTCTGAGTTTGTGTCAAGTTATGACTTGACTGTTTTGCAGAATATGACAAACTGTTAGAATAGATGTATCAAAAAGATTGCTTGTAAACTAAGTTTCATTAGGTCAGCAAGGGGCCATGCTATCAAGTGTTATGTTACGTGATTTGATTGTCTGATACCCTTGAATACTCTAAATATATATATAAAATTGTCCCAGCACTCTTATCGCAAAGGTACATGTATAAAATAAAAACACTTTAAAGCTGCTCGCTCTCAGTTACTGTTGAAATTTTTTTTTTTTGAATTGATATACTAATACAACTAGAACTATCACTGAAGGTGATGAATACCCCTCAAACTACTCACTGATCCAGTATATAAAATTTATGTAATATTTGATGCTTTAATTATTGGACCTGCATAACTTGAGGCTTCTGTGAAGTATAATTAAATTCTGACCTGGGCAGCACACAAAATTTTACTATCTCAAGCCCCTGTGACCTTTTACCCGAAACATGGACCATGCACAACTATGCATGTTGCTTATAACTTCTGTGAAGTATCATTAAATTCTGAACAGCGGTTTTGGAGATTTTGCTTCCACAAGATTTTACTATCTCGAGCCCCTGACCTTGACCTTTGACCTAGTGACCCGAAATGTCGACCATGCAACTTGGCATAGTACTTATCACTTCTGTGAAATATCATAAAATTCTGACCTGGGGTTTTGGAGATTAAGTGTCCATAAGATTTTACTATCCCACACCCCTGTGTCCTTGACCTTTGACCCGAAACATAGACCATGCACAACTAGGCATTGTATTTATCACTTGTGTGAAGTATCATCAAATTCTGTACAGGGGTTTTGAAGATTTAGTGCCCACAAGATTCCATCTTCAGACAGACGGACGGACAGGCAACCTGAATCCAGTATACCCCCCTTACACTTTGTGTTTGCGGGGCGGGGGAAGGGTGAGGTTATAGAAATATAAAACTCAAGGCTAGAATCAAAATAAATGTATAAGCAAAAATCTAGGTAGGAATTTGCATAAATTGATTGAAAATGTTTGTTTTACAGCACGGCTACACTATATGTTTATATTGGAATGCAACGCTTTAATATTTGGTAGCATATTATTTGAAATTTACAGATATTCGTGCCAGGAATTCATACTGGAGCCTTTTTATATGACTACAATGTATATGTTCTAAAATACAATATTTTCATACAGTTTGAAGAACTTAATTTTTTTACCAAAATCTGAGCGCAAGCAGCTTTAAGGCTCTAGAAACAAATTCAGTTTTGCCCCCCCCGCCCACCCCACAACCAAATACACGTTGTTGAGCATAACAATCATCATTGTTCTTAAATGCAATGTTACAATGCCACCCCTGTTACAACATGACATTGTAATTAAACATGTCTGAGAAGTAAACAAATCAAGCCCCTGTTTGCTAATTAAATTGGCAACACTGAACTATTTTCAATTAACGTACATTTCTGACTTAAATATAATCAAATAAACATTACAATTTAATGGTACAAAATACTCAAACCCTGGAACATACACAAAAACATTTTTTCAAATCCAATTAGTGTTTGACACCTGGTTACTACGTATACCTCTTAAATACAACTGGATGTTGCCTTAAGCACCTGTAGTAAACATGTGCATGTAATTGTTACATAATTTGCAGCCATTTATCACACCTGGTGTAGACCATTTTAAGTGCAAGGCAATTGAAATAGCTCTTAAAGAATGTGGCAGAAAGATATATATCTGCTGATGGATTGCTTACATACACACTTTTTTAGACACACCTGAAGCATCCTACCAAAATATAGCAATTTGAACGTGCAATGTAACAATAGGTGGTTCCTGGAAGAGTTACCAGTTCACAGGCCAGTGAGGCTACCCCTACTGTTCATACATCTTATCTTTTTCAAACATGATATTGTAGTGCAGAGAATAAAAAGAAAATATGGACATGTAGTACTACATGTAAAAGGGTCAACTTTTGGATACATTTCATATTATGATGTAAAAAGGAGGTTAAGCAAAAACCCATAGTGTAGTGTCATAATGCTCATAATTGGAGCTAGTACAGTATAGATAGATAGACAGAGGGACGGACGGACGGATGCACACACCCCTGCGATGGTGGTATTAGGTGGTATTTCCATTGTTCTCGAACAATAGAGTGACCACTTAAGTAACAAAAGAATGACCACTTAAGGGACAAAAGACGGAATGAAGACAATAGATTTCTATTGTCTTAGACCACACCTCCTACCACCTAAGGTACCCAGCAAGCGTGCGGACGGATGGATGGACAGACGGACGCCCATACGAAGGTGATATTAGGTGGTATTTCCATTGTTCTCGAACAATAGAGTGACCACTTAAGTAACAAAAGAATGACCACTTAAGGGACAAAAGACGGCATGAAGACAATAGATTTCTATTGTCTTCGGCCACACCTCCTACCACCCAAGGTACCCATCATGCGTGCAGACAGACGGACGGACGGACAGACAGACAGATAGTAGTGCCCTTAAAATATTTCCTTCACATTTTCAGACAATGATATTTACTGACCAACACAGACCATGATAAAACTGCAGATGATGGTCACAATTGGTCACAAAGGCAGACCAAAGATGATACAGAACTGAAGATTCAAAATCCTCAGCTCTGCCATCTCATATGAAGTCAGATGGGTGGCCAACATTATTCTCATATTTCACACTGTTCTTGACAGAATTATGCCTCTTGCAACTTCCTCTAATCTATCATCTTTGTATAAAGCAAGCTCTATCTGAATTTCACTGACGATGATTGAAGTATTTCACAAACAAATAAAATTGTGATATAACTCAACAAAATATGTTTTAAAATTTATAGAATTAAGTATCTTACAAACTGCTGTTCCTCTTATTGCCTTCCATTAAAACTACATGTATCAAGATTACTAGGGTGCCGTTAAAGTCCCAGGAGCACAATTACACGTGGCTCTTATCTTAACAAGAAAGAGGCTTACCTGAGGAAATGACCTTTACTTGTACCAAACACATTCCTAACTTTACTTTTTAAATCGTTAAGTACATGTAAGAAATAAAGCACAGTATTTTTTCAATGACATTGCAAAAAAGTAAGAAAGGTTTTCTGGTAACTCTTTATTGTGAAGAAACGACTTGAATACAAAAGAAAGACATATGTCAACATTGTTTTAGAGTGAACAGAACATAGTTCTATCTTTATCCTATCAGTAAATTTAAACTATAATACTGAACAAATTATACCCTAACAATTAAAATCCACAAAGGCAGATAACCTCGTGTAAGAATAAAGGTTCTTGTGAGTTTGTCTTTCACTATTTTTTGTGTTCAAGAATAATTTTTCGTTTATCTTTAAAAGTAAAACATTCGCTAAATTTGGAAAAAGGGGGTCATGATGGTACTTTTTTTGCTCATTTGTCAGAGTACTATTGCCCTTTATGCCAAGGTTACAAAGTCCAAATAACTAGATATGAACAGTAACAGTGATTCTATTTTTAAAACAGTTACATTGACTCTTAAGATTTGTGAAATAGTTTTAAAAAAATGGGTCAATCCTTGCCAACAAAACATTTTTTACAGTCATAGTCTAAGTAAAACATGTGACACCTCAAGGCGCATAATTTGAACAAACTTGGTAGAAATCTGCTAGACAATGCTTCATATGAAATATCTAAGCCTTGGAATAGGCGGTTTAAGACCAGTTTCTTTTAAGATTTCCATATAACAGACTTCAGACACCTGGCCTATTTTGACACACACTAAGCAGACACTCGTGTTTTCTCTTAAACACTGCACAACAGGTCAAACTACCTTTGGTGTAATTGGATATGTTGTAAACAGATGCAAAAGAGGCCAAAATTCAAAAACGCATACAATTTTCATTGGTCCCCTTAAAGGTGTCAAGCGCAGGGGTCACCCAGTCTGAAAACTTGCGCACAGAATTTTTTGCTTACAAGAGGTCGACTTTAAGCCTTCTATGAAGGTGTCAATATAAATGGGTTTGAGCACAACATGTTTGCTTTTTGTCTATGAAAAAATATTTCAACGAAGGGTCTGTAATTGAACGAGGGTAAACGGATAATTTTCAAATCTTGTAAAATCGTGTCTTTGAAAAGTGTCACCATTTGCATGATTTTCAGTATTCAGGACCCGTCGACATATCATTTTAATTCACTGAGACAATACAAATTCTGTAGGGTATAAGTGTCAATTCTATGGAAAGCCAAACACGTCTTAACTTGGTTGTATATGTAAAAAGGATATTTAACTCTTATGTAAAGCAAGTAACCTAGGGGCATGATTTGAACAAACTTGAGAGAGGACCACAAGACAATGCTACACAGCAAAATATCTTAGCTCTTGGACTTGCTGTTTTAGACAATAACATTTTTTGAAGATTGCCCTACCAGTATATAACTATGTTAAACAAGTGACCATTTAGGCACGAGTGCTAATTTTGATCCTAGGGGCATGATTTGATCAAACTTAGTAGAGGACCACTACATAATGTTACATACCAAATGCCGGTATCTAACCTGAGAAAATTTTCAAAGATTTTATTTTTTAGCTCTGGTGGTCATGTTGTTCAGGCAACCAGAACATATTCTATGAAGCGGTTTATCAGATGAAGTCACATGAAGCAATTTTGGACAACAGACCTTTACTGATCCTAAAAGCTTAGCCTATCAATATCCTCATACAGCATCCTCTCATTACAGAAGAATGAATCCTCCAATTAGGAGAAAAGGCAGCAGACTATGCACACAATGCAGCCATAATATCAACTATATAAGGGCAATGCATTAGCCTTGTGCAACTAGTAAAGAACATCAAAAACAGAATATTGTGGGTATGCTGTAATGCACAGAACAAACACATAGTTGAATCCAAACTTGTATCGTAACTCTAATGGCAGTTCATTCTGCAGTTTTGGACCAATTGTACAGAAACTTCTGTCTTTAAATGTTTTGCACTTGTTGTAATATAAGGTTAACGAGCATGTTGGTACATGCAACTAGGGATGTAACCCAGTTTATAGTATACTATTACCCCTCTCAATCCTGACACTACTCTTATAATGATAAATTCAAAGCAAAGAAGCTGTTGGTACCATTTTTCATGTATGACATAACAAAGCCAGGGACCGAACCCATTACCTCCCACAAAGGAAGTGAGTGGTCAACCAAAAGGCTATTGGAAGCGTTCCAAATTAGTGACCAGGCAATATTTCAGGAGTTCTTGAGTGACTGTCAGCTTAAACTAAGTTTCTCTAAAATCAGACTCCATGACATGCTGATGAATATTCTAAAAAGATTTTCTAGCTAAGTGTGAAATGCAAAACAATAGTCTTAGTTTTATACAGTAATCTACTTTTTCATCCTTAGACTATTGGCAAGCAAAATGAAGCAAGCTTTAATTGGAAGGTACCGGTACTTTCTAACAAAGTATATTTTTGTCTCAATAAAAGCTCATAAAAATTTAACTGGCGCATGTGAATCCTGTCAAGAAACATAAAGGCAGGTGTTCTATCAATTCTTTCATTGCTTTTGCATAGTTATAGTTCATTAAAAGTGAATAAAATTTATAATGTACAGTGTTTGTATTGCAATAAAGTTTTAGAAATAATTTTGTCAAATCAAAATTCTTAATTGACATTCATGTTAGCAGAGATCTTGTAAACATGATCTACTGTCTTCTCTACTAAATCCTGATGTAAGCTATCTCACTTTTTTGGTGATAAAATAAATATTTCAAACAAACTTAAAAGTCTTAGCAGGAGGTGGTGAAGAAGTGAATGTTGCAATCCACCAGCTGTTAACTCTGACTGTGGTATACAGTCAACTCTGTATATAATAAACTCCTTGGGACCATTTACATTTTTTTTCTCTTATTTGTTATATCCATATAGCTTTCATATTAGGTAAGATGGGAAAAAAATCGAGCCCAAAAATTGGTTTCTTTGTGTCTGGAATTTTGCTATATCCATAGCCATTATATACAAAGTTTACTGTATTACACTAAATATCTGTTTCAATGATCATAATGAAACAGATGGTAAAATAGTTCCAGCTCTGTGAAAAAGCAGATAAATATTTTTAAGAAATTCTTTGAAAAAAAAAATAAACAGCTTACCAAAAGCATCTTCATCCACCTCCCCAGAGTAATATTCTATCACTCTTCTGTAAACGCTGTATCCGAGTTTATTGTACATGTCCACTGCTACTTTGTTAGACACACGTACAAAGAGATCAACAAAGTAACATTGCTTTCTGAAACAAACACACACATTCATTTAAATTGTTAAGGAGCCCTATCTGTCTTCATACACAGCATAATTGTTTTGTTGCTCTAAATGATTAAGACAGATTTTATTAAATGTATGGGTGGAACTTCTGACCTTGACCTCCAAGTGGGTAAATATAAGCTAAATGAGATGAACATGGACCCAAGTTTGACATGAAAATCCTGTAAATTATTCAGAAGATAATTATACAGTGTCTCATTTAAGTGAACATCAGATGCTCTGATCTAAAGTTTGACAAAAATCCAACAAGAAATTTACAAATTATGGAGCAGAAAACAAATGTAATGGACGAAGACAATTCCTACATCCCCTTTCCCACATGCTTTGGGGCAGTATATAATTATCAAGTACTGGTATGTACAAAATACAATTGTTGTACATAAAACCAGAACGCTTTGATATGTTCAACATAAGGTGTCTATCAAGCAATTTAAATACCAATCAAATAAGTACTTTATCTACAATAAATAAATGCAGTTGAAAAAGGTTTGAATGGATTCTTTTGTTATATAAATTATACTTCAAATTATACTTCAAAATCAACAAACGGCTGAAATAGTGCTAATTTTAATTTAACGTATTTAAAATTTTAAAGACATGATGTAGACGAAGTCTTACTTTTCTGAGATTTCCTCCAGATTGCTCATCAGTTTTGCTGCAAGGCCCAGACGTCTAAATTCTGGTGCTACAGTAAGCGCCGTGACGTGACCATGCCATTGGTCACCATTACCCTCTGCCTTACCCATAACTGAAAACATACAGATATTTTTATGAATATCAACTCAATCAATTCATTTCATAAGCATAGGAAAAAAGTACATTTAATGTAATTCATGTAAGGCATCTGGCTGACTTCAAACCATGTTAGCATGGTGGTACTGCCTAGTATTAGGAAATGTTTCAGAAATTTAGACTTGAATGTTACTTCTTGCATACCCCCGGGGAAAGTACTGGCGGATCCCAGCACGCAGGGGGAAAAGATCAGCCTATACTTTCCCTAGGGAAAGTACATCTCTGGCTTACTTGACAGCATCCAAACTACTTTTGTGTATTCAACTCTTACCTGGTTCCAAGATACGTTTCACGGCGGTTTATATGTGAATGATAGTAAAATTTTTCGTAAATGTAAACCAAGGTCTCATAAGAAAACACACACTTTAATATTTTTCAAGTTAATGTAACAGGAATTTCATTTTTACCGTGGAATGGTTCGAATTTTCAAGCTACGAAGTAACGGTTCAAATTACGAAAATTGTTGGTCACGAATATCCACGTAGTTTTGAAGCGAGAGTTGATTGCGTAAAGAAATGGTGCTTTTAATGGTGTCACAAGCAAGAGCATCAAATTTTAGAAATGTTTAGCAACAGAATCTACTCACATTTCAAAGAACAAACCTGCATTCATACATTTTTCAAAACAAAAAATGGTGGTAAATGACGTCACAGTTTCTCTTGATAAATGATGTCACTGTGTAAACAAAACCAGTTCATTAAGTCAATGTCGATGGTATAGTCGCATTAATCAAGTAAACTGGACGCGCGTCAGGAGAATTTCTGTTTAGGATTTAATTAATATTTTTTGTTTCACAACGTAAATGAAATACAGTTTTGGATGCGATCAAGCACTATTTTTTTAGTGCTAGATACATAAACAGTGTTTAATTCACGTGTGAACCTACCAAATTTCCTACGCAAAGGGGTTCCATGCGGGGAATTATATTTAATCAACATGAAGTTTTGATTTACCGCTCAACATAGTAGGGCCTATTAAGCGGTTTTCTTGTAGGAACTGCAATGAAATCAAATAAAGTATGCAAGAAAAAGGATCTTGCATGGCCAACTATGGAGGACTGGGTTGTTCCGACCTTCGGGAAAGCAGATCTTCATAAGTATCCTGTTTTTTAAAAATAGAATATGCCCATAGCATCCAGGAATATTGTCATTTGTAGTTTGAAGAAATCATTTCTTAATCATAACTTAAATTTTGTACTTATACATGTACTTAAACACTTTTTTTCAGATCTGAACTGAAACTGTGTTAATGTTACACTTCTATACTTACTGTAACCCATTATTTCTCCAGATGGTGATTCTGCAACTTGAAAATATTCTGGCCAGTGTGCCATATACTGCATGTAAAATGGAAGTCCATACTATAAGTGTTAAGGAGAGAGAACTCAAAATTAAACTCTAAACATGTTTGAAAGAGTAGAATATTGTAGAGCTTAGAATTCATCAGATAGCAGAAAATAAAATGAGACTTGCAATAATCACTAGCACAAATAATACAAATTTCCATAAAAGTAAAGAAAATCAAATCACAATTTTGGTAGTTAAACATGTACAGAGTCTACCAACTCAGATACTAATCTCCTTTAAAACAAACAGTTCCAATTTTGCTATAAATTGATATAATCTTAAAATTTTCTCTAAAATCTACATATCTGCATAAATTTCCCTAGTGTTTTTTAATAAATTGATTAAAGACTTCTTTCCCTTCAAAATGTGATGACAGATTCCTGCAGTTTGTGCTTGGAGAAGGAAAGTAATGGAATTGGTAATTGCGGTCTAATTCTGACAGCTCAAAAGCAGATAAATCCAGTATCTGTAAAACACAGTAGCTTAACAGTCGGTTTAGTCTCCTTTCTGCCAGCTATTTAAAATCAGCACTGGAAACAAAACTTTCCAAAGGATACAGTCTCTGTCAGTGGGTCCAAATTCCTGAAAATATAATATAGATCTATGCATCATGTACATTGTAATTTACACAAGTACTAAGCATGTTAAGTCTTGATGTTCTGCTTATTTGTAAGAAAAAAACTAGAAAACTTTTCAAAAAAAATAAAACGATACATGAAATGGTAAGCAACTTGATGTATCACCTTAGTTTGGTTTTTCTTTCATTCTAAATCCCATACAATGACTATAAACTGGAAGTTTGTTTAAATCAATTCATAGTACATCACTTTGTCCATGTTGTCGATAACCACACATGTCATGCTATTCATAAATTACATGTAGAATACAGAATTTTGATTTGGCAACAGCAAAAGCTTCCCACTAAGAATTTTAGTGTCCATTTGTACTAATACATTGTAGAGTTTCCAACCACTACATTCCTATTGAACTTTCTATTTTCTAAAGAATAGTACAGACACAGAAAGGAACACCAGATTGCAGTATCTAGCAGATAATGCATGAAATGTTTTGTTTGTAACACAGTTTAAAAGCAAAACAAATGATGCCTCTCTTACACCAACAAAAATTTAAACAATCAAACAATATGTCACTAAATGCAATAGGATGGAGTTCTCATGTATCCTGGAACGAAGGATTCAAATGAAAATGAAAATAAAGGAAAAGTCTTTCTCTTAATTTATTTCTGTTTATCCCTATCCTCCCACCTTTCTACAATAAATTGTCCAAAATCTTATGTGTAACAATTGTTGGAATAAAGTTGTAAATGTGGGAAGTTACTTTTTCTCTCTGCGGTTATTCTTTTGGATGTCGACCAGGATTGACACCGCACAAGTCATTTCATTTGCATACATCACAATCATGCTGGTGCCTCTTAACAACTAAAGCAATAATAAAATGTTTGTAGAAAAGGTTAGTTTCCAGGTGTTAATACAAGTCAAAATAAAATAACTGCAAGACACTTCTTCCAGTTAAGAAAATCAAGAGTGTTAACAAAAGCTGTCCCTCACAAGTGACAAATGCCCCCGAAAGAAGTGTCTTACAGTCTGTGCCCTCTCCATGTGCTCAACAATTGTACCATGTAATTTTAAAATCTTTCCATGCATGACACATTTACCATGCATAAAGTATTCCATTACTTTTAAACTCTAAGTGTGACCTTGAATTTTGAGGTAGGAACGTGGGTCTTGCACGCGACACGTCTGCTTGATGTGTTGAACATTTGTGCTAAGTTATTTAAAAATCAATCAATGCATGACAAAGTTACAGTCCGGACACAAATGTATGCATATATACAGGATTCCATTACCTATAAACTCTTAGTGTGACCTTGACCTTTGAGGTAGGGACGTAGGTCTTGCATGCGACACGTCAGATTGATGTGTTGAACATTTGTGTCTAGTTATTTCAAAATCAATCAATGCATGACAAATTTATAGTCTGGACACTAATGTGTGCAAATATAGGATTCCATTACCTTCAAACTTTAAGTGTGACCATGGCCTTTGAGGCAGGGAAGTGGGTCTTGCACGCGACACGTCTGCTTGATGTGCTGAACATTTGTGCTAAGTTATTTAAAAATCAATCAATGCATGACAAAGTTACAGTCCAGACACGAATGTGTGCATATATAGAGGATTCCATTACCTTCAAACTCTGTGACCTTGACCTTTGAGGTAGGGATGTGGGTCTTGCAAGCGACACATCGTCTTGATGTGCTGAATATTTGTGCCAAGTTATTTCAAAATCCTTCAATGCATGACGAAGTTAGAGCCCGGACACAAAAAAATGTAAGGGGGGACACACAGTGCGATTTTAATATGCCACCTTTCTGGGGTATAAAAAGTGTAAAAGAATTAAAGGTTTTAAAACAACGTCTGTACAATTATTTTAGCTTTTGGTGGAGAATATACAACCATTTGGCTAATCAAACTTCAAATGTTTAATAAGGAATATGTTTTCCTCCAAACTAATCATTTTCATTAAAAGTGAACTATATTGCACCTGAAAAAAAAATGACAAAAAAGAGCAGACCTCTCGATTTCTCTTGATTTGCATAGTGTCACGTCAAAAACAATTCTGCAACGCGAAGATGGGGAAGTACCTTTGTGAAAGACAGCTCTGCTTAAACAGAACGTTGATCTTTTGACACTTTGACATTTTTTTGTTGATTTTCTTTCGATAAGATTTAATGTTTTGTGACATCTTGATCAGTGTGATGCTAGACTGTGCAAACAAAAAGAATGAGGAAAGCGCCTACGTGAGAAACAGGTACTTGGAAATGAAAAATCCCGTCGTCGCATCCGCTATTGAATACAACACAACCCCATATCGTACATCCTACTATTTTGTGCGACATCAATTTTACTTGACATAATCTCTGGTGAGGGGGAATTTTTTGCTTAAATGGGGGAAAAAACATACTTTTCAGAGGTGGGAATGGGGCCCAATTTCGCCAAATATTTAAGCCCAAAAAAACCCCCCAATTTTAAAGAGTTAATAAGTCTTCTATGTGTCATCAGTTCCATTTAAGCCTTTAATGTACTGGTGGCGATACACTAACAAAGTTCTTTGCTCCTGCGTTTATGAATAATTTATGCCATAAACCACCATAATAGAATTACGGTAAGAGCGCTGTGACATGGTGGAAAACAACACATGTTCTTTTGCAAAGCTCGCAACGTTAACAGTTTTCTTCCATGTAAGAAAACTTGATGGCTTTTGATTGCATATATTGAATGATAAATAAAACAAAAGAAATGTAATGAAAATTGAGAATGAATAATTGTTTACGAGCTTTATAAAGTTCAGAAGTTCATCATAGCAACTGAGATTCTGTCGCAGGATAGGGGCTGAAGATAGCTGTTTAATAGCCGACTTAGAAATTTATTTGAACTTGAAAACAATTTTTTTCTAACAGGTATTTGAATATTCTTTACGATACTACCATGACTACCAAGTTTATGAAGTGTCCATTTCTTATTTTAAGTGTCTGGGAAGATAAATTTGTTTGTTTTATACATATAAAATGTACAGTCATTTGTAATGATCTGAAACAAATGACTGTTTCAGTATAATATGAGTTTATACGTCAGTGTTATCAGAAAACCTTGATAGCATAGAGGTAAGTATCCCCGCTTGTCACGCGAGAGATCGGAGTTTGATTCCCTGTCGGGGAGCACAGTTCTTTTTTTTGTGTGTATACCTATAGTTTGCATGCAGTCGTAGCCTACGGACAGAGTGCTAACTTTGTTAGTGCGATAAGAAACAGGCTGGGGGTAAGTTGATTTTATATCTTTATCTAGTCCAACTATTTCCAATTTGATGGCAAACCGATTTTACAGGTTGACGTTTTAGAGTTGTCCGCCTTCTATGTCTCACTTTG
>JAFMSR010000001.1:59274286-59553108 GCA_022818135.1 Saxidomus purpurata
AAAAAAAAAAAAAAAAAAAAAAAAAAAAAAAAAAAAAAAAAAAAAAAAAAAAAAAAAAAAAAAAAAAAAAAAAAAAAAAAAAAAAAAAAAAAAAAAAAAAAAAAAAAAAAAAAAAAAAAAAAAAAAAAAAAAAAAAAAAAAAAAAAAAAAAAAAAAAAAAAAAAAAAAAAAAAAAAAAAAAAAAAAAAAAAAAAAAAAAAAAAAAAAAAAAAAAAAAAAAAAAAAAAAAAAAAAAAAAAAAAAAAAAAAAAAAAAAAAAAAAAAAAAAAAAAAAAAAAAAAAAAAAAAAAAAAAAAAAAAAAAAAAAAAAAAAAAAAAAAAAAAAAAAAAAAAAAAAAAAAAAAAAAAAAAAAAAAAAAAAAAAAAAAAAAAAAAAAAAAAAAAAAAAAAAAAAAAAAAAAAAAAAAAAAAAAAAAAAAAAAAAAAAAAAAAAAAAAAAAAAAAAAAAAAAAAAAAAAAAAAAAAAAAAAAAAAAAAAAAAAAAAAAAAAAAAAAAAAAAAAAAAAAAAAAAAAAAAAAAAAAAAAAAAAAAAAAAAAAAAAAAAAAAAAAAAAAAAAAAAAAAAAAAAAAAAAAAAAAAAAAAAAAAAAAAAAAAAAAAAAAAAAAAAAAAAAAAAAAAAAAAAAAAAAAAAAAAAAAAAAAAAAAAAAAAAAAAAAAAAAAAAAAAAAAAAAAAAAAAAAAAAAAAAAAAAAAAAAAAAAAAAAAAAAAAAAAAAAAAAAAAAAAAAAAAAAAAAAAAAAAAAAAAAAAAAAAAAAAAAAAAAAAAAAAAAAAAAAAAAAAAAAAAAAAAAAAAAAAAAAAAAAAAAAAAAAAAAAAAAAAAAAAAAAAAAAAAAAAAAAAAAAAAAAAAAAAAAAAAAAAAAAAAAAAAAAAAAAAAAAAAAAAAAAAAAAAAAAAAAAAAAAAAAAAAAAAAAAAAAAAAAAAAAAAAAAAAAAAAAAAAAAAAAAAAAAAAAAAAAAAAAAAAAAAAAAAAAAAAAAAAAAAAAAAAAAAAAAAAAAAAAAAAAAAAAAAAAAAAAAAAAAAAAAAAAAAAAAAAAAAAAAAAAAAAAAAAAAAAAAAAAAAAAAAAAAAAAAAAAAAAAAAAAAAAAAAAAAAAAAAAAAAAAAAAAAAAAAAAAAAAAAAAAAAAAAAAAAAAAAAAAAAAAAAAAAAAAAAAAAAAAAAAAAAAAAAAAAAAAAAAAAAAAAAAAAAAAAAAAAAAAAAAAAAAAAAAAAAAAAAAAAAAAAAAAAAAAAAAAAAAAAAAAAAAAAAAAAAAAAAAAAAAAAAAAAAAAAAAAAAAAAAAAAAAAAAAAAAAAAAAAAAAAAAAAAAAAAAAAAAAAAAAAAAAAAAAAAAAAAAAAAAAAAAAAAAAAAAAAAAAAAAAAAAAAAAAAAAAAAAAAAAAAAAAAAAAAAAAAAAAAAAAAAAAAAAAAAAAAAAAAAAAAAAAAAAAAAAAAAAAAAAAAAAAAAAAAAAAAAAAAAAAAAAAAAAAAAAAAAAAAAATAAAAAAAAAAAAAAAAAAAAAAAAAAAAAAAAAAAAAAAAAAAAAAAAAAAAAAAAAAAAAAAAAAAAAAAAAAAAAAAAAAAAAAAAAAAAAAAAAAAAAAAAAAAAAAAAAAAAAAAAAAAAAAAAAAAAAAAAAAAAAATTAAAAAAAAAAAAAAAAAAAAAAAAAAAAAAAAAAAAAAAAAAAAAAAAAAAAAAAAAAAAAAAAAAAAAAAAAAAAAAAAAAAAAAAAAAAAAAAAAAAAAAAAAAAAAAAAAAAAAAAAAAAAAAAATTGTTAGAGGGTTAGTGATGAACCGGTATCTGCGGAGGAAAAATGGCGGACATTGTTATTTGAAAATGAAAGTAGGGCCCCATTTTGACGTGTAAGTAGACTTGTAACATACTCTGAAATATTTGAGTACTTTCATCAGGTGAAGAAATATATAATCTTCAATTGGCTTTTTGTTTTAGCTTCGTAGGTGCCATACTTAGCCTGTTTGCTTGAACATTGTCTGCAATGATTGATGTTTACAAATGCAAAATGACCGACTCCCGGTATTCTTTCATCATTTCCAAGGCAAAAACAAGGACTATGTACTTTGTTATACAAGTTATCATTACAGCTAAACCCACTGCCGGTGACAGTGACTTTATGGACTGTATCGCCGAAAAAAACAGTATCACACACTTTTTTTGTCTCTGCAGAGAGTATTACGCAAGTTATGGTATCTGCCTTCTTTAATTCATAATCGCTATACGTACCTGTTTGACGACTATTTACGCATAATGTCCATCATACTCAAGCTCTTGCAATAACATGGTTATAAGCAGATTATAAGAACATTTTGAACTGAACATACATCCTTTCTCTCATGTACAATGTCAAAAATAAATATGTTATAAGTACATTGTACAGAATTTATAACATCCGTTGTAATATGTCATTTAAATATACGTCTGAGTTTTTTAAGATATCAACAACATTTAGAGTCTGTTAGCAACTTAACTAAAAGTCTAGTGACAACATAATAACGTTTTGTTCTTGTTGATTTTAGGTGCCATGAACAAGTCGTTAAATACTAATAATATTCATCAGTACGTACTTTTTTAAAACATAATTATATCCACAATTTATGTTTTTCAGTGGGTTATCCAATTATAATGGTTGACTTTATATATCGACAAACTCACTGTGATAGTTATAAAATGTTCTACCAGGATTAACATCTAAATGTATACTGAGCGTAATGGATGCTGGAAACCACGACGATGAAGTCGTTAAAATAACGTAATGTTTGTTTTCTGATGACTTTTTCTGTGATTTTCGACATTTTATTAAAACAATGTTAACAAAAGAATTGTAACTGTTAGTCTGTTACAGATATAAATTAAACAGAAATATTGTCGGTATCGATGTAATATCACGATAATTTCACTCGTGAACACTGTTGCGCCACTCGTGAAAATATCACTTTTGGTACACTCGGTAAAAATATAACGTGATATTACACCGTAAAGAACAATTATCCTGTTTTTATAATAATATCTTTACTTGTTCCAATAAACATGACATTGAAAATTAAAATAATGTTTACCTCACCCACAAAGTTATTTACATGCATTTTGGACACCTAGTAACTCCAGAAACATGTTGTTGCTCTACAATGCAAATTGTGATGTTGTATTTGGCTTTAAAATGCTATTAGACTTTGATATCTCTTTTGATGTGCATAAATGCGTTAAATTATGTACTTATAGCATATTTATTTTTGACATTGTACATGAGAGAAAGGATGTATGTTCAGTTCAAAATGTTCTTATAATCTGCTTATAGCCGCGTTCTTACGAGTATGATGGACATTATGCATAAATATTCGTCAAAAGGGTATATATAGCGATTATAAATTAAAGAAGGCAGATACCAAAACTTGCGTAATACTCTCTGCAGAGACAAAAAAGTGCGTGATACTGTTTTTTTCCGGCCAAATAGTCCATATAGTCACGGTCACCGGCACAACAATTTACAGTGGGTTTAGCTGTAATGATAACTTGTATAACAAAGTACAGAGCCCTTGATTTTGCCTTGAAAATGATGAAAGAATACCGGGAGTCGGTCGTTTTGCATTTGTAAACATCGATCGTTGCAGACAATGTTCAAGCAAACAGGCTAAGTATGGCACCTACGAAGCTAAAACAAAAAGCCGATTGAAGATTATATATTTCTTCACATGATGAAAGTACTCAAATATTTCAGAGTATGCTAAAAGTCTACTTACACGTCAAAATGTGGCCCTACTTTCATTTTCAAACAACAATATCCGCCATTTTTCCTCTGCAGATACCGGTTCATCACTAACCCTCTGAAGAAACGGGGCTACGTTCACCCCTCTGATTTGATCTACTGACTACAATATAGATAGGAATGTTCTTCTAGTCATGACTAACAGGTCGGCTCCACCAACAGCAAAGCCCTAGTCAAAGTCTCATGTGCCAATATATTACCTTTAATGTCCTAGTGTGACTTGCTCTTTGAGATATCAACCTGGATCTTATGTGTAACATGCTGTCCTATTGTGGTAAACAGAAACTGTTGCCCAGTGATTTCAAAATCATTAAATCTTGAGGATTAGTTACAGCCAGGACCTTGGCCTTGTGTCAATTTTTTACTTTCAATCTCTAAGTGTGACCTTGAACTTTGAATAAAGACCTGGTTCTTGCAAGGGACAAGTCAATTCAAAATCATTCAATGCATGAAGAAGATACAACCTGGACAAGGTCATATGTGTCCATTTTTAACCTTTATTCTCAAAGTGTGATCTTTGAGATATAGGCCTGGCAATGTGCCGGCCAAGCGTGAAAAACTGTGCCGAGTCAAGTCAAACTCTTCAATGCATGGGAAAGTTACATTCTTGGAAGATTTTAAGTCATTCATACCGGTACCCCAATAAAATTGTATAATTATGCAGTAACATAAACAATACTAATTATTAGAATTTTTCTCAGTTACAACGCGTTGCAGTTGGCTTTGCCTGCATGCTGTTTTAGCAATCAATACAGTTACAATCTTACAGCACACAAAGGCGAATCTAAAACTATTAATAGAGTATGTATATATTGGTTAACTCCTCCCCTCCGCTCTTTCAATGGCAAGACAAATAGGGGAGCATGCATAAATATTTAAGCTCCAGCATAAATATGATTTAAGCCGCAGCAAGAAAATGCATTTTTATCAGAGCTAAAATATATTAACTGCGGCATAAATATTTTTTTATGCCGGAGCTTAAATATTTATGCCGCGGCTAAAATCATATTTATGCCAGAGCTAAAATATTTTTACCGCAGCTTAATTAATTAATCCATGCGCGGGGATGCAATACGAGATGGTGTGCCATCAACAGATGATCAACAAAATTCTAGTTTAAAAATTCTTTTTCAAATAACCCCTCAGTGTATTAGAAAAAACAAACATGAACCTTTATGTATTTCAAAAGCAGACTTGCCAATGAATAAACCATACTAAGACTGAACTGATCATAGTCTACACTGGTCACAAGGGCAGATCTTGTGCAATTTTTTGGAACTGTTCTTTTTTACATATATAGAAACTTTTCAAATTATTCTTGAATTACAACAATTAAGTTAAATACAAACATGCATATTTGGAAATTGTATAGAAATTTTATAGAACTGCTAATATTACTATTCCAAAAGTGACAATTCCAACAATAACCCTTCTTTTTTTAAATTGACCTGATTTAAGGAAAAAATTAGGAAATCAGGCTATGTGTGATGTGTCTTTTATTCACAAAATCAGACATAAATTCTGTTTTGGCTAAGCAAAGTAACTCTATATAATAATTATTATGTCTCTTATATTACAATCACTTCTGTGTAGTATAATAAACAGACATTAGCACCTTTGTGAGGGGGACATTAGCCATTTTATTAAATTATTTTGCAAAAGTTGACATAAGCCACATCATCAACATAATGTGGTTCATGTGAAATATTCAGTTTAACTTTCCTTTAAATGATTACATCTGATTTATTAATTTTGAAGAGTGAATGCCGGTTTATGTCCGCCTTTGCAAAATAAAAAGGGGCTAAAGTGTAAATGAAATCGTTCATTGTTCCCGAAGCATGCCTTATACGGTTACATGTTTTCAATTTAAGTCTTAGCATGTTAGAGTAGAGTGGCTAATACATAATACTCCACACTGTAAAATATCTGACTGCACAGTAAATACTGGTCTAGGTATTACTTTTTCTTCATTTTCTCATTTAATATTTAATACACTTTTAAAATACAGTTTAATTAAACATCATTTATACAAAATAGAAGACTGTTCTGTGGTTCAGATCTGTTTTAGCCATACTCTGACAACTAGAATTGATTTAACACTGATTGCCTCAAGCTATAATGAAATTTTTGTTTTATGCTGTCTTATCAGTATGTTATGCAAGATTACAGAACTACTGTATATCACAGGATTAAATGCAGCAGGGGAAAACTATTAAAACCCTGTGACAGAATGCAATCTCTTTGGCAACCAATCAAATTCAACCTTTGGCTATACTGGCTGGAAATTGCAGTCAGGTAAATCTCTCCTATTTTGGAAACAGAAAAACACTTTTGATAGGTATAGGCATGATGGGAGACATGCCGAGGTCTAATAATAATAATAATAATAATAATAAATTCTCTATTTCATGAAGGTAAACACATTAAGTGAAAGTACATACAAATTGCAAATTACACTTATTTATAATGTGGCCTTCAAACAGCAAATGAAACAATAAAACAAGAAAGAAAGAAAAAAATAATAGAAGAAAAAAGGCACATATATCAGTCATTCTAAAACATACACGAAATAGCACATACCTGACAAACACTCTGAGATTAATGTATTTATGGTAACAATACAATTAAAAGTAAAAATCTAAAATATAAATTTGCATCCACAAATTCAAGCTAACATAATTATTTGCTCTTATGGACGGACCTTTATAAAATTTGCTTCAAATCAAATCAAGCAAGTTTTAATGCAAACTAAAGTTAGTCACTGTCTCCTACTCTGTAAAATGATTTCTATTACTCAAAGATCTTTCTTAAAATGCTGATCCTGCTCAGACAAGGCAAGTTTACCATTCTTTAAGAAATATTTATTAATACATGAATGTATTATTTAATCTTAGAGGATGTAAATCAAAGCACTAAAAGAACTGCTTGCCATAATCGCATTTAACCTTTTTGGTTGCTGCATTTACATTAAATAGAAATTTTATGATGAAGAATGTTTTTAAAATCTGCAAAAAATCAAAATCTTTATTGAAAAAAGGGGTCATACTTTGTTTAGTTTTTATAATGTGTATAGATTCTGTTCACTGTGCATTAAGGTGGGGGGTGGAATGGAGCTTGTTCAGGGGGTCATTTTGTAAGAAGGGGCCATTTCAGAGAAAACTGCCTTGACATTGTCCAATGGGTCATTGTCCCGAGGGGGGGGGATGGGGTTGTCCAAGGAGTCCCTGTCCAGGGGGTAATATTTCAGACAAAAGTGCCTTCCATAAGTTGTCCAAGGGGTCTCTGTCCAGGGGGGGTCTTCACACACGGTTTGTCCAGGGGGGTCATTTCAGACAAAAGTGTCTTCCATAGGTTGTCAAAGAGGTCCCTGTCCAGGGGGGGGTCTTCAGACACGGACTGTCCAGGGGGTCATTTCAGACAAAAGTGCCTGCCATAAGTTGTCCAAGGGGTCTGTGTCCAGGGGGGGTCTTCACACACGGTTGGTCCAGGGGGGTCATTTCAGACAAAAGTGCCTTCCATAGGTTGTCAAAGGGGTTCCCTGTCCAGGGGGGGTCTTCAGACACGGACTGTCCAGGGGGTCATTTCAGACAAAAGTGCCTTCCATGCATAAGTTGACCAAGGGGTCTCTGTCCAGGGGGAGTCTTTACACACGGTTTGTCCAGGGGGGTCATTTCAGACAAAAGTGCATTCCATAGGTTGTCCAAGGGGTCCTTGTCCAGGGGGGGTCTTCAGATGCAGTTTGTCCAGGGGGTCATTTTGTAAGATGGCTTGTCTAGGGGGGGGGGGGGTCATTTCAGAGAAAGTGCCTTCCATAGGTTGTCCAAGGGGTCCCTGTCCAGGAGGGGTCTTACGACACGGTTTGTCCAGGGGGGTCATTTCAGAGAAAAATGCCTTCCATAGGTTGTCCAAGGGGTCCCTGTCCAGGGGGGTCTTCAGATGCGGTTTGTCCAGGGGGTCATTTTGTAAGACAGCTTGTCCAGGGGGGGGGGGGGGTCATTTCAAAGAAAGTGCCTTCCATAGGTTGTACAAGGGGTCCCTGTCCAGGGGGAGTCTTCAGACATGGATTGTCCAGGGGGGTCATTTCAGAGAAAAATGCCTTCCATAGGTTGTCCAAGGGGTCCCTGTCCAGGGGGGTCTTCAGACACGGTTTGTCCAGGGGGGTCATTTCAGTGAAAAGTGCCTTCCATAGGTTGTCCAGGGGGTCATTTTGTAAGACGGCTTGTCCAGGGGGGTCATTTCAGAGAAAAATGCCTTCCATAGGTTGTCCAGGGGGGTCATTCGTATACTTTAGTGGCATTAATGGTTTGTCCAAGGGGGGTCTTCAAAGGGTTTGTACAAGGGGGGGTATTTTAGGTTGAAGTGCCTTCCATAGGGGGGGTGCGGATATTTTCTGGAATAGCCCAAGGTGCTAACAACTGTCCGAGCACTAGTACAATTTGAGAAAATCTTAGTTCCTGAGGCCCTGTCAAACAATACAATTTTTGCTATAACTTACACGTTATTAAATCTAAATAGGTCATCACATGTAAACTGTCGGATAGTAGTCATTTTCTTTGTATTTATTGACTTGATTTTTCCCTGTCAGTCGATAATCTCACATTTTGCTACAGTTGCTCCCCCTGCTAAGAGGATATACTAATTGACGGTCTACGGTCTTCGACGGTTTCCAGTACTGTCGTTATGTAAAGAGGAAGAGCCTTATTTAATGTCGCATATAACGTAAGATACAAAGCTATATTGCAATAAAAAAGGGTATCCAGTAACAATTAAGTACTGGAAACTTCTTTTTATCTGTTTTCTTTACCTGATACTCCTTCTTAAGTCGTTCAAAAGCTATACATAACTTATGTTTATATATGATAAGTTAGGTGTTGAATTACACCATAAATAACATTGTTTACATATTCTGGCCGCGTCTGTAAAACGAAAAATTTATTTTAAAGCTGCTCGCTCTCAGTTACTGTTGAAAATTTTTTTTTTTTATAAAAATTGAAATTCTTATTCATAAATATAAAACTAAAGGCTAGAATAAAAAAATAAGCACACATCTAGGTAGGAATTTGCAGAAATCGATTATCGATTGAAAAGGTCGGTTACACAGCACCGCTACATTGTATCTTTATATTCATACAGTTTGAAGGACTTTCTTTTTTTACGAAAATCTGAGAGTGAGCAGCTTTAATGAGGATTCTCAAGAAAAATTTAAAGGTTTTGGTAGTATTTTATGCAATCATTTGATAACCGAATATGTTATGATTTGTTTTGTAGTTTGAATCAACTCACAGAGCACCAAATTCAATATTTAAGACAAAAATCATATGGTTTTTAGACTCATTGAATTGTACAAATGAAAAACAAGTTTATTTTGAATGTTATAACCCGTTATTATGTAGGAATTATTATATGTAAGTTGTTAATTGCATTCATACAACTGTAATATCATTACAGCACATTTACAGAAAAGCATGTACATGTATATACACCAAAGATCTATACATAGTATAAACTACTAATGTACATGTTCTTAGGTCACGTCATAGGTACACGTCACAAATGATTATATCTCTTTCATTACAGTATGGTGTTTGCGGCGAAGATACACACAGTTAGTAATTGTCTTCTTCTTTTTTATATACTGATCATGAAGTGTCTCAAAGGTTTTTAGTCGGTTCACAACTACACACCTTCGTCGTTTTGTAACAGGCTGGCTCATTAGGCGGCAGGGAATACCATGGCTGCATCCTTGTTCAACACTCTATAACCGTCCGTAGTGATACATTGACATACCCAGCCAGCTCTCCAAAATCATCATTCCATCCTTATCAGACGTTATTCGTTTTGGCATGTCTTGCCATGGTGGCATTGTGAACAGTTTAGGTCTCTGGTAATAATCGGGGGACAGTTTGCGCTGTTCTGTGATAGAAGTGCCCAGCAAGTGAAAAGAGAAAATGCTGTATTGTGTTATTTTTCTACATATTGATTAATTTAATTAATACCACTACAGACTTAAAGTAAAACAAGTAATGATAATTTATGTTATTTCTGTATCATGCATCAGTTGTGAACTACAGAGAGTTTAAAGGTGTAATTATTTAAAATTTTATGACATTATTTTTGTATATTCTGTTAGATATTAATGAACATGACCCATTACATTTAGTAGACCTACAGAAATTTACAGCGTTTTATTAACTTTTATGAAATTTTGTTATTACTCCCTTTAATATGAAAGTATTTAAAACGTTGAGTATTTCTTTTTTATTTCAATAAATTTTACTTTTACATTTAAATGAAACCTTTACAATTATCTTAACATTCTAAACCCAAATGCAAGTTTTAAACCAATGTGTAGTTTTGAGATATTCCAACCTGTTTTAGGTGCGCCCCAAGATGTAAGGGGGAATTAAATTCAAACTTGAATTTCTAATGAATTCCTCTAATATATTATAATGCTTGCACTTATAATAGGTCTTATATATATCTTTCCTTAAATTTGTAGCAAATTTTTCTATGGTAAAATAACTCTAACTTGGTTGGGCAACCAGAAAAAAAAAAAAAAAAAAAAAAAAGTGAAACTTTCTTGATAAGCGCTATGAACATAAATAAGTGTAAATGATCATGTTAAAGTTTCAAACAAATCTGTTACATGGCCAAATTCCAAAAACCTGTTAAAGCGCGTTATGCTTGTAAACAAACATATACATTGTATAACACCATTTTTAATTTAAATTAATTTCATTTTTTCCCATTCCCCTTTAAACCTCCCCCTTTTCCCCCCTTTTTTTGTTCTTTTCCCCCCCCCTTTTTCCCCCCCCCCCCCCCCACCCTGTCGCATGTACAAACAAAACAGTAACACCATTTAGCAGAATCGTCTGTATAGTCCTTATAAATTATAAGACCATGTCTTTTGTCATCTTCTTAGATTAATGGACAAAGCTCCACCTTTCAGACTTTTTAATGGGATGGTTTGTCAAGCGGTACTTGTACTTGCTGGCTTATGTAAATGGTTGGTCGGTCGGTCGGTCCGTTGCATTTTTCTTGTCCAGAGCATAACTTAAAAACTACTTGTTAGAATTCAATACAATTTCATGCAATGGTCAAGCACGATGAGAGAAAGTGTAGTGTACAATAACCATAACTCTATCTTTACTATTTACAGAGTTGTTGCCCTTTGATACGCTTCCTTGTCCGGAGCATAAGTTGAAAACTACTGGTTGGAATTCAATACAACTTCATGCAATGGTCAAGCACAATGAGTGGGAGTGCAGTGTACAAGAACCATAACTATATCTTGACAAATTAGAGAGTTATTGCCAAGAACAATATCTCTATTTTTTACAAGGTATTCAGTTACTTATAACTTCTTCAGTTGATACAGCAGTTATTCGGGGGTATTAATCACATTTAGTGATAGGCCTATTTTAGCGAATAGTGGAATGACAGTGTTTTACCTGATTGCCTTATAATTTGTGGACTTGTACACAATGCTCTAGTTATTATTCTTGAAGGTCCACTACTAAGCGAAAATTAAGTGACAATTATTTCAATGGCAATTACATTACCTTATGCAAGACACTAAATAATGAAGATTTGCAGGTTAACATTTACAGAAAGTGTTTGGAACACGAAGAAAAGTATGTGTATTATGTTGAAATCTCAGTGATTCGACAAAATGACTACCCAGGTCTTTTTAACTTTGTTCATAATGCATAGAAAAATAATTGTTCATGTACTGGAGTTTATTTAGAATTTCTACATACCAGCTTTCATTTTTCATTAAAAATAACTTATTTCTGTGTTTTTTAAAGTATATTTGAATTTTCGCTTTTGTTAGTATTGGACCTTTAAGGCCTGGCTCTGGATTTAAGCCCGCATTTACTGATTAGCCCTTTCGGCCATTATCCAGGCTACGGAACCATATTCGAGGTTGGGTATAGCTGTTCCAAAGTAAACTGTTTTTCGGTATCCTCCCAGTTACTCTCCAGTTCAAGCCAGCTAACTTCCACAATATCTTTAGCTTTTTGCGGGCCTAGTTTCTAGCTGGCTTAAGAGGGCTTCCATGTTATTCTTCTGTCAAAGGTTACACCTAAAATGTGACCTTTTCCACTTTAGTCAGAGAAATACCTCTTACCTTGAGGTACGAAACTTCTGCTACGGTGATAGCACAAACTATATATATATACACATTGTAATCCTCTACCTATGCTGAAAGCATTTCTGCAGTTTGCTGCATCCTTACAATAGCAGTTGATACAAATCTTCTGAACACCCAAGCTCAAGGTACACATTTCTGCAAGAAATTTGACAGTCCATATCTGGCCCTTCGAAAAACGATGGTTTGGTTAACTATCCCTCTGTTGCATATTGCCTACCTAAGTACTACACGTACTTGGTATTTGGTGAACACTTGGACAGAAAATATGTGTATTTATTGAATTTTATTGAATACTGAAAATAATGTATGACTTCACATAATTTTCACTTAACGAAGTATTTTCTTATTCTATCCTTCATTTTCGATATCATAAAAGTTTTGTAAATCATCTATCCTTACAGTCATCAACATATTAAAGGTCCATTCTTAAGACCAAATCGAAGTTTCTTTTAAATCTGGAATTGGGCGTCTTCTCAGAAGAAAAAGTATGACATACTACATCGAATGTGAGCATATTGTGTTGAAAATTTGAGTTTAACAAAATAATTAATAAATTACATTTTGCCTTTTCAAAAACGAAAGTAGGTTTTCCAGTTATCAAATATCCTTGTATGTAAACAGGTTGTATATGAATAAGCATTCCTATTTTGTATTATACTTTATTGTTGAAAGAACTTTACTTCCATTGGTGTGAAACGTATATCTCTAACTATTTAAAACATGTAATAAAGCGAAAGTAAGACAAAAAGACCATCCAGATCAATCTAATTAAGGAAGTACAAAAACATTCACTCGTTTTTATTCAGCAGTATTTTAAACAGGGTAAGTACTCCACGGCTTTTGTAAAGTTTTAGAAGCCAGTTTCAAACTGTATTCCTGTTACAATTCAAGATTTAAAAGAAAATTTGATTAGTAATGAACCTTTGATATACTCATAATTGAAAAGCACAGAGACCAGAACACTCAAACATGGGTTCTTATTTGGTCAAAAGCAAATTGGGTGTTCTTTGGCGGGCCTTTTTTCCCATCACCATATCACAATCATAACTGAAATGTTTCTAGCACTTTAATTAAAAAAGTTCCAATGATAAATCTTTGAATCATTGCTGATTGCATTCTGCGCCATCATTAGCTAAAGCTGTCAACCAAAATGTATACGAGCCGTATAAGAGTTTGTCCAGATATGGTTGGATTTCGATTACCGAGATGTGTTTGCACTGTCAGCATAGTGAAATATAACGGTAAATGCCGAGGTGTTATGTCTTGTACACGGCTAACTACTAAGATCGAACTAAAAAAGGCAAATTTCAAACAAAACATGCAAACAGGGACTGCAAAAAACTCATCGTGAAAACTTAATAGTTCTATTTGATGTAAATCAGACAAATACTGTCATCTTTTAACCTAACGTGTGTTATCAGTAAATATATAACATATCACGTCTGAAAAGTATACCTAAAATATGCTTCGACATACATTTGAGTAGACGATAATATCATGACCCTGTTGATTAAGTATATGAACATATACATAACTCGTATATATTTGATTTTAGTTTCACCGGCTAGCACAGCTCGTATAGTTTTAAGTCAAAATGTCGTTTGATTTTGAAGATTTTTTGAAGAAGCACTATGTTCACCCAGAAACGATAGAATTTTTCAAAGCGAGACTAGCAGATAATCCACAGCCGTATTATGAAATAGGCGTCGAAGGAGCAAGGAAAACGAGCTTAGAAGTCGCTAGTAAATATGCCGGCTCTGTTGACCTTGAAGGAACGGAGACGGAGCACATCGTCCCATCACCATACTGTAAAGGTAGGCAACTTTCTTTATTGTATCAAGTCACTCAGTAAGCGAAGAATGAAGTCAGATGGCTAGTATTAAGAGCAAAGTAAACGATAACATGAACTACTTCAGAAAACTCGGGAAGGATACTCACATACATACGATTTTTTAAGACTTACATTTAATTTTAAACAATTTAGGGGATAGTTGGAATGACATTTTCATATATCTATACAGTTTATATACATGTATTTCAGACGGTATACCAGTAACAGTGTACCAGCCAGCATCTTGTGACAAACTTGAAGCACCTGGAATTGTTGTGTATTACCATGGCGGAGGAAACACAGTGGGATGTCGTAAAACACATGAAACTGTCTGCAAAATAATTGCAAGGTTCTTGTTTTTAGACAATAACTTTAAATTCAAAAGTTAAGTATTTGTATCCTGAAGGGTAGTTAAAATTCGTACAGATTGATAATGGCCTACCTGTGTATCTAAGGTAAATGATAACGGTATTTATAACAGTTACTATCTCGGACTAAAGATTAATCGTGCTTTTACATTTATAATGAGTTCATTGAGGAGCAATAATTTTTTTATTTCCTTATATTCTTAGAAATTAGAAACTTTACTCACCTTACCAAAAGAAAAGAGTAGAGAGCGACAATGGCCTGAATCGGAATGGAAACGCGCTATTTACCCAAAAAATATAACAACATAGCACATGAATGAAATATGATACTAGCTAAATTGTATGTTGTAGTTAATTGCTATATCTCCATCTTTTCTAGTGATACGCCATGTATAGTGGTAAACGTTGAATATCGCCTAGCTCCTGAACACAAGTTTCCGGCGAACATTGACGATTGTAAATGTGTCGCAGAATGGGTAGCCGCTAACAAGACAACCGTCGGTATGTTTATGTCTTGTGTACTAATGCATTGTATTGTAAAAATCTATTTGGTCATTAAATTGTTGCTTGAGCTATTATCTTGATCTTTGTCATTTGTATTAATTTCAATATTAAATGGAAAGTGCTTGTATTTAAGGAGGAAAACCCAAAAGTAAACTTGGCGTGTCTGGTGACAGTGCCGGAGGAATATTAGCGGCAGTTGTTTGTCATGAGTCAACAGATTTAATCGATTTTGCGGTATGTGTCAGTTAATACAATAAAGATGGCAGTTGTTATCTGTACGTTATCAATGACAGTTAGTTAGTCTTCGCTGTGTTTTTTTTTAAATTTCAGTGGCTAAGTAACACAACACATTTGTACATTATGCATGTGGTTATAGTATATGCAATTAGGAGTTTGTTGAAGAGAGAGAGAGATTATATTTGGCAATGTAATATATCATTATGCTCTGTGCGGTATACGTCATCTACACTTGTTTTCAATTTCATTTGGCTAAAATACTAGTAGAAGATTTGTTCGAAGTCCATAATTATGAAGAATGTTTGAATCGAATTATTTTTTAGATGGCGATGTACTAAACAATAAACTTCATTACAATCATAAGTGGTCAAATCGTGTATTGGCATTTTGGAATGAACACGGTGTTTTTCTTCTTTTTAGTGCATCCATTCAATTTTAACAGGTTTTGATATACCCAAATGTCAGCATGCATTTTGAACATTCATCGGTTGAGGAGTTTAAAGATGGACCTCATCTTTCAAAAAGAATTATTGACTGGTAAGAGTTAAAAGAAGGCAATTACACAAAAAGTCATTTATTACAGGTGCTAGTTTATCCAAGCGTTAGTTACAAGGATCGTTTCCCATCATTTACAGAGTTTGAGAACGACCCTGTTCTTTCAAAAGAAGTAATGACATGGTGGGTTCCTTGTTTTTTCCCGTACCCTTATCCTTTCCCATAAAAATACATTAAAAAATGTGTGACTCAAATAAAGTTAAATTCTTTCAAATATTCCCCAGGGAATAATAAGTATAACTGTTTTTCTGTTTAAAACTGCCCTTTTCAAGAAATTTGTCTGCACATAAATTACAATTTACATGTTGATCATCTTTATAACAAGCTTACGTGTATTCTTCATGTGATTGGACATCTACTGGAAAGTACTGGAAACGTCATTTCGACGTCTGGTGTAAATTTATTCACCTATCAAACTATGATGCATTGTGCATAAATTTAGCAAATTTAAGTCAACGATTTAACTTCAGTTCAATGTTGGAAACTCATGAAAACAAAGCATGTACCACCCAATAATACTTTTTAAATGCAACTATATATATGGTTGTGTCGTTATGGCCTAACAATTACATTTTTTACTTCTTCGTAACAACAGGAACATCTTTAGAGAAGTTATGCTGACTTTAGATAATGATATTTGTGTTCTAACTGATCATCACAATTTCAAGAAATACATTTAGCACGATATACGGTACTCTTTTAGAAAAACGAATGCACCAAAGCTAAAATGCTAGTATACAAATCTCTTATAGTTTTATTTCTAGTGAATAAAAATTATAAATCAATTTTGTAAACTATTAGCAAGTAGGAGAAATAACTTAATACAAATTGTAACTTACACATTTTGAACTTGTTCGAAAGGACATTAATGTTTACCTTGAACAACTAGCAGGTTAAATTATCTATTCCCAATAAATAAAATGGCATAAATGTACGTTTATCGAAAAAAAACCATAATTATATCGAAACTGTGTCTTTTGCAAACAAAATGCTCATAAGACGACCTTTTAGTAGTGTGATAAATCGTTACCCTTTAAAATTGTAAAACAGCTGTTCACAAATGATTACCATCCCCACTTAAAATGTAAACCGACACGCATTATTTCAATTCTGTTCTTATGTTATGGTTAAATATATGTAATTTTCACTCGTTCACATGTTATTACAAAATGTACGTTTTTTAATCTGTGTATATGAATAAAGGTACTGTTCTGTTCTGTAAAATGAGTTTAAACGTTACTACAAAATGTTACTACACTATTGCTTAAACCTTTTATGTTATTTAAAATTGCACCCATTAATAGAGTAATTAGTATGATGTTTCATATTACTAAGTGAAAGTTGAATATACTTCGACACATTCTAGGTTTACAGAGCAATATATCACTGACGAAGACAAAAGCAATCCAAGAGCCTCAGTGATATTGAACAAAGACTTTTCATACCTTCCACCGACCCAGATTATCGTAGCTGATCTTGATCCTCTCCGAGACGGATGTTATGGTCTGTATATACATGATTGGGCTGCTGTTTATATTACTTGAATAGTCACAGTCATTTACGTCATTATTTTGATGAATGAACCCGATTAATTAACAGTTTCCTCATTTCCAATTTAATAACAGATAAGGACAGCGCTGCTTGTCTTGTTTTATAGATAAAACCTTAAAGTCATGTTTCTAGCTACCCCTAAACTAAACGTACAATATTAAGAATGTTGTTTTTCGATATTGCTTCCACGGGAATGACTCTGTTCGGGCTAGATACTGACATTATCCTTGAGGCATGGTAGAAAGGATAAGTTTCCAATGTTGGTATAAAAACCGTGTATTTCAATTGGTTGGCAAATGGTTATGAAGCACTGATGTTTCGATCCATGTACCAAAATATTTTCTGTAAGTTCTGACCCGGGAAAAGAATTATCTTGTTATAAAAAGGTTTGTCAATGAATTACATGGTATTTCTATGTAATTAAGTACATTCAGTATGTGCTTAAGAACTATTTGATCATGTAGCAGCGATATTTCAGAATTTAGAACTCAATGCGGTATTAATTTTAATTAAGTAAATATTCTTTATCTTATAGCATACTATGAGAAACTTAAGGATGCAGGAGTGAAAGTTGAGCTTAAGACAATAAAGGGAGTGCCGCACGCTTTCTGGAGTCTTCCAGGTAATGTTCAGTCATTCGACACTCTTAATCAGAACTTCAAATACTATAATATATTATTAACACCATAAACATTTGTTTATAATTTAAGATGTATCATTGTGACACTTTTATTTTATCCGAAGCTTCCGTGTTGTCAGAGTATTATTTTACAATCAGAAGAATAATCCCTGAACGCCATTGGACACATATCAGACTCTCAGTTGACTGAATTCACCAATTTTGAGAAAAGAAAGCAAATGTAGCACACATTACATCTCTAATATCAAACTATCCAACCGTACATTTTCGCAAAGTACAATAAGTGAATAATACCAAAAATGCAAAACAAATAACACGCCTCAATGTACAATAAAATACATTTACATATAACCGCGTAATTATGTGTACATATTCTATAACAGTGTATATCTATTAGTCATTACTTGTATAAGCTAAGGACGCTAAAAATATTCAGATTTCTCTTTTACAGGGGCATATAAAGAGACTTGCAAGGAAGCTCACGAAGCTGCAGTGAAATTTATTAGGGAACAATGTTCCTGAACAGTCTTCTAAACATTGGTATAGCACATTGTGTATCGACACGCAGGCAGCAGAGCAGACGAAAATTAAACACAGAACAATTTCTAGTCTCCAAACTGATTGTGACTGGTTTTTATTTATTAAGTGTCATTTTGATAGAAAATAAACAAGTTTGAAGGTACAGAGACTCAATTTTTGGCCTGGGGACTGAAAGTCCCCAAGGCCTAAGTTAGTATACCACATTTCAAACCCTGCAAGAATTTTAGCCGTGCTATGTGCGAATAACAACTGTAAGCATGCGCTATGCGAAAGTAGTGCACAGATCAATCTTCTGTTTGTATGCCGCATATGATAAGAACATGTTACAAATAAAAATAGTACATAAAACTTCAAACGACTGCAGGAAGGTATATAGCTTACGGGCTGCATTACACATTTTTTCTGTTTTAGAAATTAATGCGCTGTTAGCTGATTACGGAAGATAATCATATGCATATCACGGAAAAGTACGGATATTTACGGAAATTTACGAAAACGTACGAAGCTCGATATAAGAGTTTGTAGTTTGATTTTCAAATTTCCGATGTTATTTCATTGACAACTTTGTTATTTACGAACGATAACATATATAATTACCTAAAAATAAATGTCTCTAAAAAGATATAATTTACGTACATTCCCGAGAAGGAACTAACGTGATCAAATTCACCCTCCATTTATCGAGCCCAGTGAACGGTTTCACTGATTACAACTACAAGGTAACCCAGAATCATTTTTGGTTTTCTCTGTTATACACATTGTACAGTACTGTATTTATATTTCATTGCTGGTATTGCTTTGTTTATTTCTGTTTCAAGGTCTTGTCATTGGTACACAATAATTTTCGATCCACATCATCAGATCATATCGCTTGAAGTTGTACAAAGCGCAGATCGAATTATTTGTACTGGCTTAAACATTTTATAATGTTGACTATGTGATTATTTTTCATTTAACGTACATTTCATAATAAAACAAACTTCCCTGTCACCCATATATTTGTGAATCATTCATTCTGTGTCATATATTGAATTTCGTCCTCTGCACATTTCGACCCGCGCTTTAGGTAAGATTCAACGCAGAACACGTAGGTGAAAAGTTGTTTTTCGGGGAGTTAACCTATAGCCCCAGGCCTTCAGCGCTCACAGCGCTTTGATAACTATATGTACCTGTATGTTAAAAAAGCAACGCAATGCAACCGACTATTCCACTGAACTGTATGCTTTAACACTATACTACAGATGGCAATTGGATCACTTTGATTACTGGCTAAATTCAGGTTTCTCAATTTAGATAAGCTTACCAGACATAGCAAATGCCACATTATTTTAGCTCGAAATCTAATGTATCGTTGGTTTACATCCTGTATGAGTATGAAAAACCAAAGATGTCTGTGCAATAAGAGATTGAACGAAAATGGCAAACACGCTTCACTAAGAGACATTTATATGATTGATCGGTGACAATACTACAAACACGAAGTCGCGCACTGTATCGAGGAACCGGGACTGACTACCTGTAGAACAAAAATGCAGGAGCATCATTACATCCGTAAATTGACCACTCGTTATTACTATTAATTGTACCCCTTTAGAACATATAATTATTTTACTATATTCATATAGAATATATATATAAATATAAAACAGAGAAGACGCGTATAATGCATGGACTTGTAAAAAAAAACAAAAATAATATCAAACAGGGAATGCCACGTACCAAAAACGTAGCCTCCCCAAAACGAGCCCCACAGCACCCAGAACACACACACACACACACACACACACACACACACACACACACACACACACACACACACACACACACACACACAAAAAAAAAACACACACACCACACCCCCCCATCATGTACACACATAAACATACACTACCAACACATACTAGCATACAAAGCAAACACACGAGGACAAAACGAACAATTAAAGGAACACAGTGGGGCACCGCCTTGGAACGGTCAGTGGCAAAAACACCACTGGGGAGCTTAAACCGGTTTATGGTGCGCACCCAACCTCACTCTTACCCCCACCATGTTCCAAAGTCACAGGACAGTGTAAATAAAAGTAATCCCTGCTAGGTGAATCTCTAACACACGCAATGGAAACAAAAGGCATGGTATGTAAAACACAAAAATGCTCGTGTATAAATATATAAAAAGCAAACCTTGAGAACCAAAAAACGTATGTACTCAATGCCTTTGCAGAAGGCAGAGCACCAAGAGAAACACCCTTAAGGGCCCGACGAAACAGGCCAGAGGACAGAAATCAAAACAGTTTCGTCCCAGTGGGATTTAAAAACTGCCCATCACAGAGTCCTCCCCCTCTTCCGTCAGACACAATCAAAGAGGGAAGCATAGCGTCCAACTGTAAACGGGTTGAACACCAAACATGCGGTTAACAAAACGTTTTATAATTTTAGCAAATACAGTTGGAAAATTGCCATGACCCAAAATCTTACGAAGTTTGTAAACCACATCCCCATAAAAATCGGGTTTTGAAATACCTTCTCGCAGAAGAGTCTTTAGATTAAAGTTTGCGAGTTGATTAATTAACTGGGGCTATGAGTAGGTGTTACTGCTAGGAATCTAGGAGAGAAAGACAAGAAGATATATCAAAATGAACATGATGTTTCGAGATAATTGTGTTAAATTGTATAATGAAAAGCTTTGAAATTTTAGAATGAAAGATCTGTTTATATGCAAAACATTACATGCCAAACAATAAGCTTGAAAATCGAGCCATAAGTACCCATTTTTTATATAAGACTGTGTTGCGGCAAAATAATTTAATATTGTTTGCCATGCATGGTATTTGTTTATAGGTCCAGTTCGATAACGTTACTATTATCGGAAAATCCCATTTCAACGTTTTAGGTTAGGAAAGAGAATTTATAGATATATTGGATAAAGAACGGTGCACATTCGTAAAGCCGCCATGGCGTAAAGGATAAGGTGTCTGAATTCGAACCAATTTATGAATTGTCACCGGAAGACAACGTGTAGCCAGTATGCATTTATTTTAAGTATCGGAATAAATATTCTTTTTAAATTCCCATTCAAATTTTCAGGCTGTTTCATTACCATTCTACTTTTTATTTATCATGATTATAACTTAATTAAATTATTAATTTTCGAACTTCTCATTTCTACCCTAATGTATGTAGATATAATTCTGAGATCATTTTACATTTACTTCTAGTAAAAACCCGTGCAATTCGTGAACCGTTAAAAGACTAACATGGATGAAAAATTTGAAAAAAAAATCTTACGCAGCCAGGACTCGAATTCGTGATACCAAGTTTCAACAGCCGCCGATGTATCCGCTGCGCTACACGTCTGTGGTAGAACATGAAGGCTATACTTACGTACATATGACTTTTCAAACAAAGTATACATATAAAGGGATAATTTTCACCTGACTACACCTTATACCTTGTTTATGTAAACATGATAATAGTAGAAATAGCGAATTTTACCTGTACCACTGTTACCTGACCTAGTCATGCATATGTGTAGGTTATCGTGATTACATATAAAACGCCGTAACACAAATGTTCGTGTAGAGTTAAGAATATTTCAGCTGAAATGATAAACAATGACTTTCAATTTGGAAAGTTATGTTCAACATTATGACGTGCACCAGGAAACAGTCGAATTTTTGAAGGCTAGAGCAACAAGTGGCAGTCGTCCGAGTTATGAAATAGGTGTTACAGCTGTTAGGGAAGCGGCTGTGAGGACTACAGCTATATTTGGCGGCAATGTCGACTTCTGTGGAACGGAGGAAGAGTACTTCATAGAACCCTCTGATACTACAGGTAACATTTTAATAGAGGAAGCACATTCTGTTATAATAAAGTTAACATTTCAACACTTAGACTTGATGAACTGTTTAAAACGTGTTTTACAGAACAGAAATAAACTAGTTATTAGACATTACATAGAGTGACGGAGATTTTCCATTTTTCTTTGAAAACCATTTGTCTTTATAGTCACATGGACTTTTATTTGATCGACTTTACGTCTAGTTTAAACGTGAAATAAATCAATTAAATGTGAATGATTTTGAATAAGATCTTGCTCTATACATTTTCGTACGACATTCCCATGACTGTTTCGAAACGTTAATTTACGTTTACTTCAGACACGCTTCCGATAACGGTATATAAACCAATAGCATGTGATCACTCATCAGATATCCCTATTGTGGTGTATTTCCATGGCGGCGGTAATGTAACTAAGAGTAGAAAAACTAACGAAAATGCTTGCAGGATTTTAGCCAGGTATTTGTTTTTTTTAATATCAACTACTTTAAGCGATACAATTGTAGGTACTGTCTGTATTTTATTATATAAAGGCAGCTTCATTCATTTGTTTCACGACCATCTGAGACAAGTAGATAATATGATGATTGCATTTGCTTTTCAGGGATACCCCATGTATTGTTGTAAGCGTTGAATACAGGCTAGCCCCGGAACATATGTTTCCTGCGAATAACGATGACGCAAAACGTGCTGTTAACTGGGTAGCCGAGAATAAAGAACGAATTGGCAAGTTGGTTTTGTCTAAACTTATTACATGTTTTGAAAGCTTTACGTTCACAAACAAGTAAAACATCTGGAAAAAGTCTAAAAAATATTTGCAAAGAAACTTACCATCTGATTATACTCTGTTACTGAAATTGGCTTTTAAAGTTCATTCATTACTCCTTAATTTATATCAAACTAAACGGCATACTCGTACTTACATTACAATAAGCTAATTATCATTGTATTGGACATTTTCAAAAAATTGCTGTTTGCAGGAGGAACATCTGATAGTAAAGTTGGAGTAACAGGCGACAGTGCAGGTGGTCGTCTGGCTGCGGTGGTTTGTCACGAAGCATACTCTACCATACAGTTTGCAGAAAGTGTTTCTAGCAACTCTTTAGAAAGACAATTTGCATATTATATTGTTCTCATCTTTGAAACTGGTTATGAAAAAATGATAAGTTGCTTCAGATCTATTAATTTAACATTGTCATCCTCCTTAATATTAAACTCGGAATAAAAATAAGAAATTCTATTCCTTTCCTACGTCGTAGACAATGGTATCAATATGTTACGTTCAAAATGACCTTAAATTTGTACCTGATTGACTAAGAGACAAATATTCTCTACATTGTTTGAACAGGTTCTTGTGTATCCTAAAGTAGATTACACTAAAGCGTACAAATCAATAGAAGAATTTAAGTTTGGACCTACGCTTCCAAAGAAACTTTCAGATTGGTGAGTAACCATCTACCTTGACTGATTGGGGGCTTTCAGACTTACAAGAAAACATGCATTAGTTTTCATATACACATGTATTTAAACTTTAAGACAGATATTGTTTCTAATCTCTGCTAAGCTAGCACACTCCGCTTATTTACTATTTAATCTAATTACCCCATTGTTTGGATGTTGTTTTTTTGACGATATAAACCGATTACTTCTACAGAAAACTGATATAGGGGTATTTTATTACGAATGTACATTGATGGTTCTAAAGTCTGGGTAAATTTTAAGTTTGTATTAGCTACCGGTATAGAAGATTTTGATTAATGATTTCACGAAAAGGTGAGAGGAAAATGATCTGGATAAGAATACTGAACTATTTGTTCACTTTATTTCTGCTTTAGCTAATTTTTAATTATCAGGGTCACAAATACTGTTATGTTCCAGGTATGCAGACCAGTATATAAAAGAAAAAGACAGATATTTACCAAGAGCTTCGGTGATTCTGAATAAGGAATTTTCATACCTGCCACCGACATTGATCATAGCTGCTGAACATGACCAGCTACGTGACGGTTGCTATGGTAAGTAAGCAACATTAAAATCTATATTCATTACTGTCGTAAAGCTTTCTTGTTGACGTGGCTGCATAACATTGAAAGTCTCAATGCTGTTGCGGTAGACCAATGACATCTTACCCCGGTGCTCGTTGGTAAAATTGCCAGACATCTTATTCTTTATAACTTACTTCTTAAATTTATGATATATAGATATATTTGATTTTGTCTAGAAAGCTTTACCTATTTCAAAATAAAATTAATGGGTAAATGTCTCCCATAAACCTACAGCTAGGTTGAACAAAATTTTAAACCTTTGCTTGCTAAATTTCAGAATATTATGAGAAGTTAAAAGAAGCTGGTGTGAAGGTTCATCTAGAACTGATTAAAGGTGTTCCTCATGCATTCTGGGGTCTTCCAGGTATTTGTCAGAAATATGCATAAAAGCTTAAATTTTCTTACTTTCATTTTTTCAAAACGTTTTTTTTTTTGTTAAGGTCTGTCCAAAACAGATAAGTTTTGAGAAAATCACCAATGAAGATTTAAATGTTTCATATTATTTCACAAACATGTTCCATGTAGAAATGCCCTTAACATTTGCAACAGTACTTTATTTCAAGGTTTAGTCTCCGCTATTTACTTTAAAGCTTGAAAGAAAAAGTAGTAAAATGAGGCATAGAATTGTTCTCAAACCCAAAGAGCAACGGTGTTCTGAAGAAAATATTGATTTCGTTGTTAAGGTAATATTTAGTTTTGTGAAAATGAGTAAGTTACCGTAAGGTATTTCAAATTAGTACAAGAAAGTAAACATGACATGCATCTCAACCAAAGTTCTCATTGTAGTAATTTTTATCTCCAGGAGCGTTCCAGGAAACCTGCCAAACAGCATACAAACTGGCATCTGACTTTATCAGAAGACATTCAAATTACAACAATTATTCCACGGATCAATCTTAAAATGCATTTATATGATATGACACACACGACTAACTAACGATATGTAATCAGTTTTTTGAATTCGTTTACTACTTATACTTAGTTTTGATACTATTCAATTGGTGTAGTCTTACTTATATTACACGTATTTCGTTGATTCTAAATATTATGCAATCAGAAAAAATGAGCAAAGGAAGAGAACAGATACTTGGACAAAGAGTCAGAGTCACTGAACTTGACTGTTTCCTTTTATACTATGCACTGCTGTGTTTACAAATTGATGTAAAGATAAAGCAATTTAACTGCGAACAGTCCTACCATCTGACTACAGCCACATAGGAAACTGGGAATATATGAAAAGGAATAAAATGAGATGAATTAAAACTAAAAATGCTGTCATTCCTATGCATCGTGTCTTTAAATTGCATTACCTCACGAATGTTAATACTGCAATGTCATTATCTATGATGGAAATTTTTGTAGTTTCTGTTGTAACAGCTCATGCATGAATTAATTTTTTTCCATTGTATTCACATTGACTTCCTTTACCTAGTTATCTGCGTCATGTCCTACTTTATCTACCGCGTTGTGCAACAGACTAGACTTCCTGTTTACACATGGGAGAAGGTCAATTAACAGCCGATATAATTTGTACACTGTGATTGGTAATTTAAAGTAATGAAAGAATTTCGATATAACAAAAATCCGAAAGTCTGTACTTTTTTAGATGAAAAGGAAAACTGATATTTTGGAAAATATATCATGTACACACAATGTTTTAAATATTCCTATTTTGATTTAAACCGAAAAAAATCTTCAAACTGATATTTATCAATCATTCATGACGAATTCGATTATAATAAGGTTCCTACCGGGTTGCATACAACTGCAAATCGCTGTCGGGGTCGACCACTAGCCTTACAGTAACTATGGTTGCATTAAATCTACTAAAGTCCATAGTACATGATTTTAAATATTAATAGAGCATGTTCTTAACATTTAATTTAGAAAACTCTTTTCTTCTGGCATAGACAATTTTACTAAATAAACCATGTAGGACTTTTTAATAATACGGTACAGATTACTTTTTCTGTATATGTCAAAGCTGAAAACATAATGTCTATGTCTATTTTAATCCTACTCAATTTCTCGTGAACAAATCGAAATAGTATTAGTACCCATGCTATCTAAAACAAATTTCATCATTTCTTTTCATTAAGATCCAGTTAATTCTTATAAATTAATAATAAGCTATATCTACCGATTTCCACATAGATATATTTTACTTAAATTATATGTTTATATGCTTTAATAGGAGTGAATATTACGTCTAATGGTTACCTATGCTTAATAGTTATATTACATTTTAAATTATCACGATAATACGAGTTAAAAGCTCTTCTAAACGTATCGGGATTACAACGGCACAAACACCACTAATCATTTTTTCAGTTTCACAAACGTTCTTAATTGCTTTTTTTCCCGCAACATATTTCACAAGTTTAATCAGTGTATCTCAAAGAAAATTCATTTTGCCACTAATTAAACTGAAACTTGGCATGCCAAATAATTGAGAATCTGCTTTGATTTTAGGCATGTGAAAAGGTCACGTTAATGATATAGATGCAGATCAATCGATTCAATTAATCTAAAATTGTGAAATATATCAAAGCAAAGTAGCGTTTTACAAACCGGTTTACAAGAACTTTACTTATTAAAGACCTTTTAAATCAATTTAAATAATTCTAGAACCTAAGTTCCATTGTAAAGGGCCTTTAATAATACCGAGATATTTTTGAGTTAGTTTCATTAAAGAAAAACAGTAATGATGATCGTATGGAGACTTGCCGTGAAACGAGCTATGCCCGAACACGAAGTCTTTTTCTTGCACAGCAAACGCTGAACTCATACATTGTATCAACTCTGTGAACTCAAATACAAGCTAAAGTTTATGCAGTCCAAGGCTAACCGTTGAAATTGACTAAAATCCAATTCATAAAGTGAGTCTACCATGTCCATAGTAGATTAAGGAAATCCCACCCGAGGATTGAGATGCGTCCCAAAAACCGATGTTCTACCGAGTTTGTTTGGGACGCATCACAATCCGAAGATGGGATTTTCTTATCCACAACTCAATGAACATGATAGATTTATTTTTTCACCGTTTAAATCGCATGTATATCGAAGGGGAAATACTAATTCTTTATCGTTATTTCAATGCGGGCCGCAGCAGTGGCCCGCTATTTTTAATACGTGGTTGGAAAATGATACATGTAAGTGAAGTAGTGTATAGTTCTTTGAACAAAATGTTATGAAATGAATGAAAATCGCATAGGAAGGTACGAGGAAGAATGGGTTAAAGCCACTGTTCATTGTGTAGCTATAAAATGGTCAAAAAGTTGATATTTCTATCTTTTATCCATGTAAACGTCAAATTATTTTATATGCTGATGTAAACGTTAAATAAGTAGTAAACAGTTCTTTTTTCGGCCAATATAAAAACCGATATCTGTCAAACATATCGGTAGCTTCCGGTATCGGGTAATGTAGATCCATTACGTTACTATAGCCTAGTTTGGACAAGACGAATTTTGATGCAAAGCATCAAAGGCACCGCGCCTATTTTTGAAGCATGACTTAAACGAAGCAGATGCATTTCAGAATGTATTCATAACTTGTGCAGTCTAATCATGATCTGCACTGTTCGATACTAGCTCAATGCATTTTCACTAAATACCTCGAAAAATAATCAATGGTACTGTCCAAATTGATAGGTGGAGGAGTACATTTTAGAAATAAACAGGGTACTGGTAAGTCTTTAAAGTGTTTAAAGTTAGCAAAACAACTTCCGATACTTTTTTTCTGAGCGTTGTTGAATCTGGTCGTAAGGTCCGTAAACAAAGCTATAAAAACCGAAGCCTTAAAGTCTGTGGAAAAGTTATCAAATTTCCTTTAAATTTGTTAAAAGTTTTGAAATAACGATCGAAGACGTATGTATTTGGTATCGTATTGTTTGTAATCAGTTAATACAATTTATTGATTCATTACAGGGATTTTATTCAAACATAATACATAGTTTTTATTTACAATAATTATGTTGGCTTATTCGATTATGCAACCCCATGGTGCAAAATTGAAACCTATTCAATACTGGCACAGCGTTCCCACGCGGCGCCAGTAATGTGACAGTTACGTAACAGATATATGTGTACACACAAGTTTACAAGCATTGCGTAAACAGGTAGAGCATGTATATAGGAAAGAGTTATAGGCTTTAGAATTCACGAACATACGATGAAGCTGTGCGTTGGCGCAGTGGGTTGGGCGCTCGTTATCTACAAATAAAGACTTTCAGGACTGGTTCGATACTCATCGGAGCTTAATATTGTTTCCATGGCATTATTTCAGTATTACTTCAGGTAAAATTTTAATGGTGTTGATATGTTTTTTTCAATCGTTTTATACAAACAATAAACAGTAAATGAAAAGACATGACTAAAACTTTGAAACACTCTATTACCATTTCAAGCACGAACATTTCGTGCTTACTGGCATCTTGTGTAATGGAATATGTTCATTGAACTATTATTACATATATAATTTTTACATGTATAGTTGCGATAAATAAATATGTCTGAAAAGACGTTTTCAAGTGATAGCGCAAATAGTAATAATTACTAAAATGACAATTCTTTAGCAAGTGATGAAGGTACATAGTTCCTTTGAAGTGTTGCTGTTTGATGAATTGTCAAATAAAGGCAAAACTTGATCTTCATTCGAGTGTTCTATGTACAATCAGAAAAAAAGTCCTTAAATTCTTTATTTGTAGATAACGAGCGCCCAACCAACAGCGCCAACGCACCGTTCTATCGTATGGTCATGAATTTTAAAGCCTATAACTCTTTCATATATACATGCTCTACCTGTTTACGCAATGCTTGTTAACTTTTGTGTACACATATTTCTGTTACGTCACTGTCACATTATCCAAACTAGGCTTTTTTAAATATCACTGTACAGTCACTGACAGTCTATTTTAATTAGACATTTCATGTTAGAGCAATAAACTGTAGCCAAAGTTAACTAAATGAATGTACGTTCTATTTTTGGCCTGGAGACTAAAGTCCCCTAGGCATAAGTTAGCATACCACATTTCAAACACTGCAGACAATTTAACTGTGCTATGTGCGAATAACAACTGTAAACATGCGCTTTAGGAAAGTAGTGCAAGACAGACCAGATCAATCTTTTGTTTGAATGTCGCATACGATAAGAACATATTACAAATAAAAACAGTACATACAACTTCAAACGATTGCAGAAAGGTCTATAGCTTACGGGCTGCATTACACATTTTTTTCTGTTTTAGAAATAACTGCGCTGTTAGCTGATTACGGAAGATAATCATATGCATATCACGGAAAAGTACGGATATTTACGGAAATTTACGGAAACGTACGGAGCTCGATATAAGAGTTTGTAGGAACGATTACATATATATTTACCTAAAAATAAATTTCTTTAAAAAAAAAGATACAATTTACGTACATTCCCGAGAAGGAACTCACGTGATCAAAATCACCCGCCATTTATCGAGGACGCTGCATGTCAAGGCCCAGTAAACGGTTTCACCGATTACAACTACAAGGTAACCAAGAATCATTTTTGGTATTCCCTGTTATACACATTGTACAGTACTGTATTTATATTTCATTGTTGGTATTGCTTTGTTTATTTCTGTTTCAAGGTCTTGTCTTTGGTACACAATAACTTTCGATCCACATCATCAGATATCGCTTGAAGTTGAACAAAGCGCAGATTGAATTATTTTTATTGTTCTCTCAAACAATTGATATTGTTGACCATGTGATTATTTTTCATTTAACGTACATTTTATAATAAAACAAACTTCCCTGCCACCAATATATTTGTGAATCATTAATTCTGCGTCATATACAAAATTTCGTCCTATTCAAATTTCGATCCGCGCTTTAGGTAAGGTTCAGCGTAAATCACGAAGGTCAAAAGTTGTTTTTAGGGGAGTTAATCTATAGCCCCCAGGCCTTCAGCGCTCACAGCGCTTTGATTTTCAGACTGGTTTACCACTGATTTACAGCAATAAACTGACAGGTATCCAAAGTTAATTAATTGGGCGGGATGCACTTTAAAATAACAAGGCTTTTCAGTAGTCGTGAAAATTTGCTGCAAACGATTTTGTGAGGATAGAGGTAGGAATAGTATTGTATATTCAAGAACCCCTTTGATTAAACTTAACGTAGAACATATTATAGTATTGCTGCGTTAACCTTGTTTTAATTGACGCTGGATGAAAACAGGGATCGTATGGACAATCTCATAAATCCTGATGAAAAAACCCCCAGGAAATATTGAAAGCTTTTTCATGAATATGTTTTTGTTTCTTTTTAAGTCATAAATGATTCTCTGATATTGAGAAGCAGTTAGTAAATTGAAAATGCACTAAAAAAGTAGTCAAGTATTTGCTTTACACGAAACTAGAATATAAATTTATTCTGTCTCTGTTATAAAGTCTGTAAAGATATTTTGCATCTCCCATTTCAAAATATTTACGCTTTGTTTTTAGGCCCGCAGGTTTTTTGTTTTATTCTATTCCATGCAATGCGCAGTAATACTTACTTGCGCCGAAGCACTCTTTCTCCGCTACACAAAACAATTCAAACATATTTCCCTGTTAAAATGCATTTAAGGTGAAAGCATACTACAGTACAACCTCTGCAGAGCAACACCCTTTGGGAGACAAAGATTTTGGTTGTTGTTGAGAGGTGTTGCTCTAGAGAGGTTAAATTTATTATGAAGCCTTACTTTGGGAAAAATTTAAACTGTTGTTGTAAAGAGGAAATTGCTCTACAGAGGGCCGCTCAGCGGAGGTTACACTGTATATAAAAATTCTCTAAAACTTGACGATATTTCTGATACAGATCTATATTTTATTTGACGTTATTAATGTACATAACGTTACCATGACGTCGCAAACATGACCATATCGAGCCATTTTTACGTCTGTTGTACGGAGACAAATGTTGTCTTACACTTACTGTACTAAGATCATTTGTTGACGTAAAGCAATACAATTGACATCAAAATAAAGCTATTAAAATTGCCTACACGGTTATTTACTCTGAATTACTTTGCATATATGCTGTGTAAAAAGACACTGAAAAAATAACATTTTTTTCTGAATTTATCCACAAAAAATAGCTTCGCTCGAAATTTAAAATAAATCTGTCCGTATTTTTTTACCAAAATTTAATATGTTTTTAACTAAAATGTATTCTAAATATCAGCCAAAAATTAGAAACTTTTACAGTTTCGTATTTTATATGCAGGCGTTTATGTATTGACACATAGTCGTCAAAATAATGTTTTTTCGACGTCGCCGTTTGAAAAGTGTATTACTGGGCATTTTAAATTTATTTTACGTCCAAATAAACCTTGAATAACAGGATTATTATTTGGTGAATTTTTAGCTGATTCATGACACATACATTTAACAACACATCTAGTAAAAGAATAGTCTTTTTAACACGGCTGCTTGTATTCCTAAGTTTAATGAGAAAGGGGAATCCTGGAGAGTTAGCCTAGCTTACATACAAGTTGCCAGTTCGATTCGAATTGCGAACTGCAGACTAATTGCCAGTCCGCGCTAACTATAAACCAACTTTACCTATATCCATTCTACACGCGCAGATGGTCCAGAAGGTACTAAACAGAGAAGTAGTTTTTTATCAACATTTACCTCATGCACGTTAATCTTATGTCATTTTGTGAAAGTAGTTTCCTGTATTTTGGATCTTTTTTAACACAGGTTTATTTTCGTATTCGAGATACTGTACAGACACACTGTTTAACATACCCAAACGACAACATGCAGAGAAAAATGATGAAACGCATTTAACTGCAAAAACTTTATAATCACTAAATTTGGGGGAGATGGTGCGGTTTATCACCGATTCATCAGTTAACCTAGCCATCGTTTCTTGGAAGAACCACTTTTTGATCCAGCTTTCTTACATAACATGTCACATCGGTATAGAGGGGCTCGAATCCTGACATTTGAACAATTATAGGTTTAGTGAGTACAAGTTATTACGCTTAACCACTAGACCACGGAGACAGGTCTACAAACAAGTACATCCAAATACCACAGAAATATCGAGAAGTTTTAATTGCGTGAAACTGGAAAAAAGGACACTCGCCAAAATATAGTGTATATTTATTATGATCACTTTGAAATAGGTATCTAGTATATAAAAAGGTTGTATTTTGACATGCAGGAGTATAGAACCCGGTCAATATGATAACCAGTTAAACATAATAATGAACCCATTCTTCAATTACACAAGAATTACGGATAGTTACCAACATCCCCGTTTTCAAATTTTCTTGTATTAGAATAGGGTCAGTCGGTATTTTGTTATCCGAGATATAAGATGTATGTATAGTAATAATACTCATGTAATTCCGTGATTATTATGACGTATAATAAATTTTCAATGCCCCGTAAAACACTTTCAAACGGCGACGTCGAAAAAACGTAATTTTAAGCCTATTTGTAAAAACATAAACGCCTGCTAATAAAATACTAAACGCTAAAAGTTTTTAACTTTTGGCTAATATTAAGAATACATATTTATAAAAAAACATATTAAATTTTGGCTAAAAAATTACAGACAGATTTTTTAAAAATTTAGTGCGAAGCTATTTTTTGTGGATAAATTCAGAACAAGAAAATTTTCAGTGTCTTTTTGCACAACATATACGAAAGTAATTCAGAGTAAATAACCGTGTTGGTAATTTAAATAGCTTTATTTTGATGCCAATTTTATTGCTTTACGTCAACATATGATCTCAGTACAGTTAGTATGATCATCATAATTTTAAGTAAAACATCAATCAGTGATTCATACTCCTAGAATAATAAACATTGCCATAGCTATAAACCAAAAATAACAATCTATATAAGAGTTTTATTCGCATAAATATACAGGAAATCTGTAAAATTCTTTTTTGACTATCCTAGTCAAACTTAAAACATTCACCTATCGGTTATGTATACCTTAGTATTTATCTGTCAATAACAGAACTAACTGGGTAAAACTTAATTCTTATATGTTTTTTAAAGCATCCACCATTCTTGACTATAACCAAATGTGGACATTTTGAAGGGTAATATAACTTTAAAGTGGAAACTTAAATTTTTCATGAGTCATTGCTTGTGTATTCAAATGACAATGTCAATGTTTGGATTTACTTGGAATTGCAGATATAGAAGATAATTGTTGGTTTCAATGTAACATGACGTTGTAATTTCACCAAGTGTCGCCTTATCTGAAATACTGCCATGCACGTTGACTTATTTGACGATCTATTACATAGACTAGTTCTAACGTATTATTGTTGTTATCCTTGACACAATACTTATTCCCTATTGTACATTCTGTTCTGCGCATCATTTATTCTGCACTGTTAGACCGTATCTTCGCGCTCGTTTATTAATATTGATGATGCTTTTACTGCATAAAGTCGGTGCATACTCCTGAGAGCCGTATGCACGTTAAATATTTGCATTGCCGTTTGAGAAAGATCTACATCTCTAAATGAAACTTGACTAACAAACACAGATACAAGTGGTGAGTAGATTGTAACCGTGACGTACGGAAACGCATATACGACAGCATTTGCTAGTTGCTACTTGTTAATTATTCTGTCATTGTGCGATATTATTCTGCCAGGAAGCCATCTTTTCTAGTCTTGTGACAATGGTTTATCGCTTAAACACTATACATTTGGCAATATTACTGAAACATAAAAGGTTAATATTATGCATATTCAGTTTAATACTATTTACATGTGTATTTTAATGCCGAACGTTACAGTAAAGCACCATGCAGTCGTTAAGCTATAATATCGTCCGTTGTTGTACGAAAACGCCACATCAGGATGCTATATTCTGACATCGCGCAATAATTTCTCATTTTGACGTCAATGTCTTTACGGTATCCCGAAATGCACGTTTTTACTAGTAAAGCCTGAAGTTTAATTCTTTTCTGTCACGCCCATAATTATAAATGAAAATATTCACAATATTAATGCCTTAATTTCATCAGTCAGAAGCGTTTTAGCCAGAAATTATTGCTATACGTATTAAAAACATTGCTTCATTTTAGATAATATAGCAAAATAACATAATAATTAACAAGTATCAACTAGCAAATGGTGACGCATATGCGTTTCAGTTGTGGCGTGGGAAAATAAATACAGGTTAGTTTTTGGTCATGATCACCCGTTTAACAAAAGTTAACAAAAACCCTTTCTGTTTAAAACAGTTTTAAAACCCGATTTTACGGAAACTTATCTACTTGCTAATTATTCTGACATTGTGCGATATTATTTTGTCATGAAGCAATCTTTGCAATGTCCTAACAGTATTGCACAATGGCTTAATGAAATCCCAAAATGTGTGTTTGACACTAGTAAATGCACGATATTAACGCCTGAAGTTTGGTACTTTTCTGTAACGCTCGATTTCAAATAAACATGCAAATAAAATTACTGAATGAAACATGTTCCATTTACACTTGACAATATCCATACTGTCAAGTTATGTCAAAAACAGACTAAAGAGGCATGAAATTTTCCGCCGAAATTGATTTTTCTTTCGTAATATTTTCGAAGAAGAAGTCATTATGGGGACATCGACGTCAATTATCAGGACATTTTACTGGTAAAAAGACTTTTGATAAACGAACAGAAAAATAACACGTGCTGAACTTGATAACAAAGTTTCGTTAAAGCATAACATTTCAAACAGTTGAAGTGGCTGTATAAATTATAATCACGCATTTAAAGAGAATATATTTCTTTGTAACATTTCGGCCGTCAATCTAACATGTCACATTTGATAATTTCTTAACGAAATTCATTGAACAATATTGCTACATAAACATGTTACAGTGAAATACACGCATTTAAAGTGAATATATTTCTTTGTTACATTTAGGCCGTCAATCTATGAAACATTTGATAATTTCTTACTAAAATTCCGTTAAGAATCTAGCTACATAAACAAGTTATAGCGAAAAAATAGATCTGCTACGAGAAGAATATTAAAGGAATTTTTTAAAGTTTTTTTTATCAAACAAATTTATAAGGCTTATGGTACAATTTACAGTACAGTTAAAACGGCTGTATAAATTATAATCACGCATTTAAATAGAATACATTATAAGGCTTATGGTACAATTTACGGAACAGTTGAAGCCGCTGTATAAATTGTAATCACGCGTTTAAATAGAATACATTTCTTTGTAACATCATTGAAACATTTAATAACTTCTAAACGAAATTCCGTTAAGAATCTTGCTACATAAACATGTTCATGCGAAATACTAGAATGACTGTGACGTGAGCTTTCTGGAAATGTATTAACAAAATTTTGTTAAGGTTTTTATCAAACAATGTTATAAGGCTTATGGTACAATTTACAGAACGGTTTAGGCCAACTTCATTTGTGATAAGGGTAACGGAACGATGTCTTAAGCAGAAATCATATTTTCATTTTATTCAATAGAAATGGAATATAAACATTTGTGTTAAGTGTCACATTTATACTCTGAAAGGATCAAGGAGGTAAAGTCTAATAAGATTTGACTCCCAAAATGTGACAATGGCCTTGGTCGTGGCAATATTTCGACCCAACTTTCAAGAAAATCGTTCAAGAGGCTTAAGAAATATAGTATCATGACCTTTGACCATTTAGTGTGACATTTACCGTGAGGTGCCGGGTCTTGGTAAGACGAACATTCATATCAAGTTTCATTAAAATCCTTTAAGGGGTTAAAAAGACATGGAGCAGACACTGAAAATGAATCACCCCTAAGAGTGTCCTTGTGCTGATGGGATTGAAACCTGTGTTATGCATGTCATCTTGATGAGTTAAACATTTGACCAAAAATCCTTGAAAATCCTTCAAGGGATATAAAAGATTGAGTGGGCACAAATAAAACCAAGGACCCCTAAGTTTGACAATGTCCTAGGATTTGGACATGGGTTCTACACGTCGCCTTGATGAGATGGACATTTGACAAAACTTTCATGGAAATCCTTCAAATTGAGGGGACACTAAAAACCAATGACCTTCAAGAGATACTGAGCGCACATGAAAAACCTATGACCCCTATTAAAAGTGTGACTTGGAACCCAAAGGCTTGGATTATGAGTTCTTTAAGTCTTCTGGATCAGATGAACATTTGACCCAAATTTTCAAAAATATCCTTCAAGGTGTTCAGGACATTATGGAGCGGTCCGACTGACTGATCAACATACAAACTGTCTGACCAACAGACCGAACGACCAGCTGACTCCTATATACCCCCTCTCCCCAAACTTTGTTTGTGGGGGTATAATACACTTACTGCTGCGATTTACTAATGCTTCCTTACAATACATTTGCCTGTTCCTGTAATTCAGACCTATAACCTGTACATACCTGGCACCAGCATTTAACAGGAAACCACATTATGCAACACTGCCCTTTGAGCCATAAAAGCCAGGTAAGACCTGAATAGGAATGAATAAGATCTTCTCCGTTTTAAAACTGTTTTAATGAACAGTATAGTGTGAAATTGTTATATTGTATGATGAATATTTTAATTAACACTTAGTCATCATTTAATTTTGAAACATCCTAGCATTGAACTAAAGGAACTCGTCAGTTTTACAATTTCCACACATAACACTGTAAGCCCTAAACATCAATAGCAGGAATATCATGATGGTCATCTGACTGTCTTTTCAGTTCTCTCATGTAGTCTATATATTAATTTGTACATAGTGTATTGCAAAGATTCTGAGCCACAAAAAAAAAGAAGACAAGTGTAGCGAAAATATAAAATCCAAATTTCTCAATTTTGATTTAAAACTTTTGTCAGTAAATCATATATTGAGACAGTCTTACCAATGAGCATGTAGAGTATACTTAATAATACAGTATACTTTTTTGCGAAATTTCACAATTTTCAACCTGCCACCTGTAGGTTAATAGTAAGTGGAAAAATTCGTACTCGAGGTTACATAATGCTTATAGTCAGTGTTTTGAAATGTATGCTTGCAGTATTTACTTATTATAGGCATCAGTTATTAAATAAATTTGAAAAGACTTTCACAAAACCAAAACGGAAAAAATGTAAAAACCCTTCTATGTGTATATGAATACAGTTGTCAATAATGTTTCGTTTTGAAGTTGAACAGATTCTATATAGCTCTAGTAGAAAGAATATAAAAATGCTTTATTACTAAGAGAAGTGTTACTGAGCCCTACCTTTCTAACAAATAATGAACTGCCTTTGCTGACTTGAAATCACTATAACCTCTCATTGATATAGGGCCATGGGTTCAAGTCCTGCTACCGATGAAGGCTCTTTATGCAGGACAGTGTTGTAGTAATGGCCTGTACATGAAACAGCCGAACTGTATAAGTACCTAAATACATAACAGGCATTAAGAATAAGGGAAATGCAGACTTTATTTTTTTAACTTAAAATGGCAAGCATAGAATAGAATAGAAAAAAACTTTATTTCCAATCAGGGGTCAATTACCGTGTTATGTAAATAACACAGTAAATGCTTATATTAACAAATAAATAAGGATAAAAATGCTATTTTGACAGCCTCATAATTCACCGGACTCAACTTAAAATAAAATATGTTCCCACTGAGTTAAGTTCTAACATTAACCTCGCAGTGAATTACAGCAAAATATAAATGAACAAAGAAACTTAAAAAAAGACTCATAATAACTGCCTACCAATGTAATCAAAAACTTTTCTGAAGTCTGAGCACCAAGACCCTTACTTTTAACAGACAGAAACAGCAAGAAAGGGACATTAATCTACCCTTTTCCGCCCGTTCAGTTGAAAATGCCGCTGTAAAATGTCAGAAATCATTGGGTATCACATCTTCTTATAAAATATTGAACAGAAACTTTGCAGATCAGTAATCTTAATTACAAAATCAGTCATCAACAACTCCCATACTTACCTGCAAGATATCGAAACCATTTGTGATTGGCCAACAGTTACATCATTGGATAACTGATAATGCTGCATTGATATAAATAGAGGATGCTGAAAATATCGCCAGACAAAATATTTATAGTCCATTGAACATGTTTCACTACTTACGGAATACTTTTATTCTAGTTTTGTTTTTGATAAAGGGTAAGGACAAACTTATCAAACATTTTTTTTATATTATATCGAATCATAGTTTTAGTTTTTAAATATTAGATTTTAGACATATGTATTTTAGAATGCTTTAGGTGTTACATGAAATGATGCCTCCACTGATGGTGTAATTGGGTTGACAATTTTCATTCAATCTGTCTGTTTGTCCATGTGTTTCGGCCTTTGAGATGTATTGCATTTCACATTTAATAGCTGAAAAGAAAGTCAGTTTTGTTTTTTCCCCGAAAATTGGTAGAGGCCCAGGTCTTTTCAAATTTGGATTTTTTTTCGCGTATTCTCATTCAAATTGGAAATTGACCAAGAAACTTGCTAAACAGCTATAATACTGCTCAAAAAGACCAGAAAAAGTACGGTTTAAAAAGTCCTTGAAACATGAAAAACGTTTAGAAAATTAAAAGAAAATAAGTCGTGTTTCAACCATTTCTTTCATTACCAGCAGAGCATGCAAACACAGATGTATCATATCAAATTGATGGAAAATCATTTTATGACCCGACGGGTCAAAAAAGATTTTGTGATTTTTCAACTATGTTCAATAGGAATAAAACTGTTGTTTATAATAATGTTATTAAGCTACATGTATAACTTTCGCAATGCGTGTTTTTAATGATACTTAACTATGGTGAATGTAAAACATTATATCGCGATTGTCAAATTGAAGGGTATTGTAATTTTAAGTGCTCCCCCTGTGGCAGAAAATATGTCTGGAGCTTTAAATACTACTCGCCAAATGTGAAGAATTTCTCAGGTTTGAATAAGATTAGCTTGAGTCTTATCCTCTCATATATTTTTGTGCAATAATGTTAAGATTTAAATAAACATGTATCCAGCTCACAACAACCACCCCTCATCATTCCGTGAATTTGGCAAACAGGTCAAAGATGATAAACTATAATTTCGAAAGCTCTTTGTGCAATTATCGTGGTTTGACACGTATTTTTGCGACCCCGCTTGTTTCCGCATTTCGGGAATAGTGGCCTTAGTTTGCGACGCTTTTAGAGCTTTTGAGAGAAACAAATGGATTTTGGATATCTCCAACAGCTTAAAACAGGACAAAGATTTCAAAGTATACACGTTTAAATGGTGTTTAGGTTATTTAGGTAGATATATTCTCAGTTTAAATTGTATATTAACATGGTTGATAAAATATTTCATATTTCACAGTAAAACATACTTTATTATAAAAGTAACCACTATGGGAATCCCGAGATAAAGAATCCTCAATTATTGAAAATATGTTAGGTAGTAAAGGTAACGTTGTTGAGTTTCAATACATTACCACGGTCGACAACTGAGACATAGCACTTTCAATAATTGAAAAGTGCCAAGTAAAAAAGGGCAATAACTCTATAAAATGTAAACATAGTTATATAACTTGTCATTGCCATTACTATTGAGTTGATGAACATGTTGTGGACTTTCAATGCAGTAACACCATTGATACCGGTCTTTCGGTTAATTACAATTTGCTAAGTAGAACAGGCAATAACTCTATAAAATGTGAAACACAGTAATATAACTTGTCATTGTGATTCATCATGTTGAATGTGTAGGTTTTAGTACAGTAGCATCAGTAATACTTCAATTTGTTTAATTATTGAACAATCGGGAAAGAACGGGACAACGTGCGTGATTTCTATATAGCCACCACTTTATAACGTAAAGCGGGGGTACAATAATAGATAGACTATACATACTATTAACAAACGCAAACATCAACAATTAACAATCAAGTCCAAAACCATCTGAGACTTAAAAAAAGAGAAAACACGGAAGACAATTTCACAGATAATCGTTAGCATTGGTGATTAATTAATATTTCAGTGACGTGAAGCAGTCAGTAGGCATCGTGTAAAGTATGACTATTAATTCCATTAAATCCATTAAAAAATTAGTTTTTCATGCTATGAATTGGTAAATAATCTTAATTGAATTGGTATTTGTCCCCTTTAGGTATTTATCAAGGCATATAGCATGTCATGATTTGGCTGATAGTGCGTCATTGCCTTTATACATCGTGTAATAATATAAGATATCATAGCTAGTAAACAATTTATTTTGACGCATTAATATTAGATTTGACTAGTGATAAAAACCCGTAATATCTTGTCACATTTATGAAATTATGAGAGTTGCGCGAGATGTCTTCGGTCTTTCGATAAGGATTTTGTGAAGTGTTGATAACGCTAATGAATTTGGTTTGGTACTACAGAGAAAGTAACCGAAGCAGAAATTATCTTTCCAATCAATCGAATCCCCTCCATAGGCGACATAATAGCAACAGTTACTCTAATTTGATGAAATAATAAATTTATATCAAATTTACTCCTTAACATTTACCTAGCATTATTCGATGTTCTTTTGTAGATATTGACAAAACAAAGGAAGATCGGTATATCCGTTTGAAAGTGATATTTCGTTAAGTCAAACTTTGAATCGGAACATAGCTTAAATAAATACCTGATGCTAATGAGTAGAATGTTGAATATCATTCATGACTCTTAGATAAATGGTTGGCACTACAGTCTATACATTTTAAACTAATCTGATTTTTTTTATATTTTAATCATCATCGTGAAATGAGCAAGGTCTCGAGGAATTCATTAAACTCAAGGTGAAATACAGGAATCGTCTGTAACAACAATGAGGCTATAACCGATATATCAATGGCAAATTCCATATGTCATAGATACAATAGCTACTAACTTAAAATATATAATATAATATGTTTAAACTAATCAGGACTAGTCCAAAATGCAATTGATTTCCTACCCGTTATGCTCTTTTAATGTTCCCCTCCTCGGAGTGGTGTGGAGATATATTTGTGTTGTCTGTCTGTCTGTCACAAAGATTGTCCGGACAACTCCTCTTATACCCCTTGCTGGATTTTCATAAAACTCATAAGACGCATCAGTATGAAGTATGGTTGTGCATATTAAAATATGGGGACACTAGCTTAAAGGTCAAGGTCACAGAGAGCTGATAAAAGAAACTTTTGTCCACGCTTCTTCTCTAAAACATTGGCTGGGTTTTTATAAAAGTTTGCAATTATTTTCGGTATAAAGTCTAGTTTTGTGTATTATAATTTTGAGTCACTAGATCACATGTCATAGTGGTTGGAAACATACCTAATTTTAGCGAAAAACAGTCCATAGCTTTAGCATGTTTCTTTAAGAACGTTTGCTCTATATATTTGACAATTTTCGATGAAAATGTTATTTGGTTTAACATAGCATAATTTTATGAAATAGATCGTTCTCTAAGATTAATACGAAGAAATAATTGAAAAAAGCAGTTTGCGTCCTTGTTTGAAAGTAAAAGAAACAAATCTTTTTATAAAATAAAACTAAAATTTTATTAATATTTCTTCTTCTTCAAAATTATTCAATAATTTACAACGAGTTTTCACATTGTTGTTGTTATCATAATATATATTTCTAAAAATTGAAATACATTGTATCGCGAAAGTGATTTTGGAAATATATCTGTGTAAAAATGTCTTTAAATACTTTCAAGTGAAAAATAGCATTATCAGGCAAACATGGAACAAACTTATTTTCAGTCTATAACTGACATCCATTTTTGGTCAGTTAATTCTTTTAAAATTAACAACACATTCGAGGAGGATTTTTTTTATTTTCTGCACATTTTGCCGTTTTGCATTTTGCAAGGCGTGACAACTTATTTTGAACTAATATGCTGTTAAATATTTTAATTATTATATTCAATTAACTGTGCAAAATCTACAAACGAGCAAAGTATGAGGTAATTTTTAAATATAAACAAATTGTGAATTGTAGAAATTGTCTGTAACATTCATTCTTTATTTGCAAATAATCAAATATCTTGCCTATGGCAATACAATAAACATATATGAAATATGGCAAACAGAAAAGAAAAAAAAAACGTTACGACATAATCTAAGTACAAAACATGTATAAATGTGACTTACTGATTGAAAAAAACTAACTTGTATTGAAACTTCCGACAACAGCATTACGATGCACAAATCCATAATATATCAGTTTTATACATATATTCAACAACACAGACTTTTTATGTGATGACATGATATTAACAAATTCATTTTTTTTTTGTAGGAAATGATGTAAATTTCAGATATTTCATTCTTAAGGGGTCATAAAGAAGACAACAAAATAAAAAATGCTATTCAGATTCAATAAACTTCATGTTACATAATTTACATGTTCTTTTTTCTCTGTTTTTACCATGGTATTTTCCTGTTTCTATTTCTAACGAATGGGAGCCTAGTCTGAAACGTGACATTTGTATGCGATATCGGTCATTCGATATATCAGATAGATATTTTTCAAAACCAAATTAGACTTGAATTCTTTATAATTTTCGAATTTAGGTGATGCATTTACTTTTTTCATGCCATTCTTGGGTGTACTGATCTCTGAGACGGTGCTTAAACATTGAAATATAACGAGAATAATCTACCAAATTATTATCAAAAGTAATGAGATATAAAAAACCTAGACCATTCAAAATAGAATGTACTTGTTGTGCCCAACTTTTTCCAGGTATGTTTGTACACTGGTCCATATAAGTATAAAATAGTCGGGAGTTTACATTTTTCTTTAGCTTTATCCAGAATTTAAGTGCTCGCTCTTTGCACAATATAAAAAGGGGGAAATTACCTAATTTAAAGCTTATCCAACCCTTTAAAATTGTACACGCCCCAGACTTCTGAACCATACAATAAAATAGGATTAATCATAATGTCAAAAAGATAAAGTTTAGTTTTAACATCGAATTTTTACTCTATCAAAAAGAGACATAAGGTTATGATAGGCCTTCAGTGCCTGATCATGTAGTGTCTTGACCCCTGTAGAAAAATTACCCGTATGTGTAAATTTAACAACTAAATATACGAAATTGTCAACTCTTTCAACAGGTTCTCCATTAATCGTTATTTTAAAGATCACATTTGATTTACGTTTTTCAAAGACACTTTTGTTTTGTTTACATTAAATTTAAGTCCCCGCCTACAGGAATAATAAAAAATATTGTTTACTTGTTCCTGGAGACTTGTTGGATCAGTTGTGAATAAAACTATATCATCTGCAAAAAATAAAATATATTTCGATAGAAGATCAGTATAATTTTCAGTAAATGAATCTATATCTATGCATTGTTCAATATTATTTAAGAACAAAATAAATAGAAGGGTAGATAATGATTCTCCCTGTTTCAAACCAATGGTAACTTCGATGAAGTCGGATATATTCATATTTGCATTCAATTTTACACATGACTTCACAGAACTGTACATTGCTTTAAGTATTGTTAACATCTTACAGCTTATGCCAGTATCAAGTTATTTTATCCAAAGAGCATCTATAATAACTGTGTCAAATGCAATATCATACTCAATAAACATACAAAACAATTTAGAATTACGTTTTATATTAAAGCATGAAGAATGAAAATTGCATCTGCTGTTGATCTGCCATCCCGAAAACCAAGTTGTGCATTTGTAAAAATATATTCTGATTCACACTATTAATTCTATTTCGTAGTGTTAGAGAAAATATTTTACCCATGGTATCAACTAAGGTTATACCTCTACAATTAGACGGATTTGTAACATCTCCCTTTTTATGTATTGGGACAATAACTCCCTTACACCAAGCCTTCGGGTATATACTTGTATTGTATCTATTATTGAAAACAGTACATAAATAAGGGCTAATAAAGTGCTTAGCGTCTATGAAGAAATCTTGAACAACATTATAATAATCAGGGCTTTTGTTTCTGTTCATTTACGTAATAGTTTTAATTAATTTAATAATAGTAAATGGAGCATCTAACTGCTCAACGTGTATAGTTCATCTCTATACTGGACATAGTCTGATGGATTAAAATCACAATGCAGCGTGATATATTGCAAACATGTTCTAAAAAGTCGTCCATGCATAAATCACTATCTAATTTCTTTGTTTGTTTAAACTTCTTTATGTACTTCCAAAACTTTCGTGGAGAATATTTGCTCATTTTAGGCAATTTAACCTTTGCTCTATTAAAATAAGCTGCTTTCGTTTTATTCTTGACCTTTGCATAATAGCTACGACTAGACAAAAATTCTAACGTTTTATAATCGGAGTTTCCTTTAGATACACTCAACAACTTTTCTAAGTATACACCTCAATTATATGTAATACCAAAACCAGTTTTAAAGATACGCTCATGAAAATGGGTGAACAAATTATTAGATTCATTCTTCTAATACTGGGTTTAAAGTTGATAATAATAAATGGCAAATTCATTGTCTTACAGAGCTTACATCACCGTACCCCTTAATCCGATATTCACAAAACCGAAAATTACGGTAATTATAAATTTGTTCCAAATTATCTAGAAAAGTTCAGGTTTTGTTACAAAAAACGGTTTTTAATACCAATTCCAGATACATTATATCCTGCCTTGATCAAAATATCCTCTAAACACTAAATTTAATGAAGAATTTGATCTTTCTAATCTTACTGGAATTTCCTTTCCCATGCATTTATCCAACAAACCTCGTTAATTGATTCCATATAGTACTGTATTTTCTCAAAATTTAAATTTTCACACACCACACTGACCATGAGTGATAAGTGAAAAATACCGAATACATATTCTTGAACACAGGTACGTCGAAGCGACAAATGAATTGAAAATGAAGTCAGGGTACTCATGTTCTATCAAATCTCCTTCGGTTGAAATGCAGTTGAGGGTTAAAATCAGTAAAACTGTCAAATTCCTTTTCCTTTCACCTGCCCAGAAACATCTTTTACGGTTTGAATGGCAACTTGCCCAAGTCTGCTATTTCATATTAGTGATCAAAACGGTGTCTGTTTACCAAATGTCCGTCTGGTTATTTTAACTTTTTCTGCTTTTGAATATTTGGGTACTGTGTTTCCCTGCGGACATATTGTTTGGACCTTTCTTTATACTCTGATGGAATGTAAATTCTATCTTTGATCTTAATTTTGATTTCATCAAATATCTTAAAAATGATAAACTACACTTCTTTTGTGTCGTTAATCTCTCTTAGATTTATAAAATAAAGCTTTTTGCTTCCCTGCAGTTATTATCAAACCACGGTGTATTTCTTGTACTTTTATTCGATTTTGAAGACACTGTTTTACCGAATCACTGATAGGAAACATCCTGTTTTACTTCAGTAATAGAATTAATACAACTATCAATATTTATGTTACCGGCTGTCATCTTATTAGAAATATCATCAAAGATATGCCACTTTGATTCTAAAGAATTTAAAAAGATTTCGCTATCCTCAGTATTCCAAATTATCTTATCAATATGAGATAAATCTGACAAACAAATGCTTCTTACATTGTAACTAAAAGAAAAAAACTAATGGACAACGATCTGAAAATTCAGTCAATGTCAATACTTCCATATCATTTATAGCACAAAAAATGTTACAATGCGTCAATAAATTGTTAACTGTACTTTGAATACATTTATTTCCGCGTGTCGAGTAGAAAGTACATTCACCCGTTTCTAAGCTTTCATTTGCTATTTGTATATAACATTCTTTGCATACATTTAATAGCCTATTACCGAACGATGTCACGTGCTTGTCATTACGTCTTACAGTTATGTCATAATCTAGGTCCTCACTGGTAACGATCTAGGTGCACATTTTCTTCATAATCTAAACTCTGACCTGTTCTGCTATTATAGTCACCGGTGCAGTTAACAAGGCCAATGTCACTATATTTACGAATGTCACTTTCTAACTGGTCAAAACAATTATAATCAAAAACAACAATGGTTTGAGTAGACACCTAGTCAACTCTTACTTAAAACACAATAATATTCTATAAAACAATAAAAACCAAACTTAATAATCTAAGGATTTATGCATAACTATGCGACCCTAACATCACGAGCATAGTCGACAGCAATCATTTACTAGGCGTTACAAAACATTGATAACCTGGGGGAATTGTTCTATGTGTGATTGTTGATACTATACCATCCGTCCTGCATTTATTACATTTGTTGATGTCATAGGTTCTAATTTTATTACTTTGCAGAAAAAGCTGTTGACGCTGTTGAATTCAGACATGCAAAATGCGTAGAAGATGACCAAAGACGCATAGAGTGTGACGGTATTCCTTCAAATTTAGGTACGACGGCTAAAAAAGTATTTATTGTTGTCAAAATATCAAATTGTTTTTTTAATGTATAAATTCTTAAAGGTAAATGTAGATAGTGTATAATTCACTACGTGTGCTTTTGAACATTTACAATGTTTCCCTGCCATTTCAATAAAAACATAATAATTTTAAACACATCTGCTTGCAAATCTTCGAGAAACAATTATCTCGTTTTTAAAGATTTCAGCGAAATCTTGAGAAGGTTCGTAGTGTTCGTTCAACTGATTCCTTTCAATGCTTGACTAATTGATGCTTAACCTAGTGGCTGTCCCATTAAAGCTTTGACTTATGCATGTACGACCTTAGTAAAAGGTTTGTTATATCAGTAAAAAGATAATCATACTTTGATCATTTTTATAAACAAACGTTTTTTGTTAATATCATCTAAAAATTAAAGTAAACTTTTGTGTTGCGATAAAATTGGTCCATGTATCTATAAAAGAGTCTCGATTTACGCAGATGCCAGTTTTTATTTGCACAGTTCAGTAAATATCCATTAGAATAAATGAATAAGTGTGAAAATTTAATTCAGAGAGAATATTGTCACGATACAATTATAATGACAATCCCATTATAATCTGGCATTTCTGAAGTGTTGATTCCAGAGGGACTTATCATGCCATATAACATGCATAAAATCAATTTATTTGAATACATTGAGCATTTATATGTAGCTTTTACTTTGTTGCAAATAAATGTAAATGGGGATATAACAGGCTACGTGTGTTGAAAAACAAACGCTGGCTTGTCGGCACCCAATTGGGTGTAAATTTGCTAAAATTCCCTAATCACGACATGATAACGGTCAGTAATAACACCTTTCTGCTAAATTTAGATTTTACAGTTACTAATTGATGTCTGTCTAGAGACTGTTGTTATAATGAACTATGATTTGCCAGAAAGCGGCGAACTGGTTTTGTCCTCAGCACTGAATGTTTTCATAGAGAATTCTTTTTTCTCGGCATTCGTCTATTGAAAAGTGCTCCAACCACAAGGCTTATTGACCTAAGGTTCGGATCGGCCCATTAGTGAATACTAAATGCCTTGGGACTGACCGCCTCAGAGATCCAAGCAGTCCGTGCAGCTCTATTTTGGTGTATCATTATGGTTTGTTACTGTAAAAGATATTTTCATTCATGTTCCTGCAACTGAAACTTGGAAGCTCGACTTTTCTTTTGCTTTCTGTGGCAAGGGCTTACAGCAGTAGGTAAAATGGATAACGTCATAATCATATGAAATGTGGCTTGCGTGAATGAGAAATATTGTACCCTTTGTCTATTATATGAACTGGTTTGACTCAAAAAGAGAGTACTGTGTGAAGTCAAAATTTTACGATGTTGGTAAGAAGAACGTGTCATAAGTGGTACCTGCTGGAATCAGAAGTCTTGATATTTGTTATTAGCATTGGTGAATGGACCATCTCCTTTATCCTGTTATCAAAGTAGTAGAAAGCTTGTACAATAAGGCTAAATGGCACTGCTTTGAAAAGAAGTGGAATAAGGCTCATACCTTTAGTTGAATGTTGACACAGAAGCCCAATCTAGCATACTCCAAACCACAGCAATTCCACCAAAGTACCAGTTGTAGCTGATGAGACTACAAGAAGTTACTCTACACACACCATAATATTTTAAGACCACCATTCAAAGATATGTACATATAGTTATATATACAATTGTCGCACTGTATACACTTTAGAAGGACATACATGAACTGTGAATATATCAACCAAAAGTCATCACAGTAAGAACACACAGAAGTTCACACAATAATTATAAATTTAATTAAAACTTATTGTGATCACAAATCAAATGCCTAATAGTTCATTATTTCAATGCTTACAATTATTTGCAATTGGGTTATACATGATTTCCACCGTGTCAAAGGTCACAGAACTCCGAAGGGTCAATATTTATAACAATGTAAATATTTTTAGAGTTCATACAATTTTATAGGTCCAATTCGATAATGCTACTACTATCGGAAAATCCCATTTCAATGTTTTAGGTAAGGAAAAAGTATGATGATAAATACCTTTATAGATTTATTGGATAAAGAACGGTGCACATTCGTAAAGCCGCCGTAGCGTAGAGGATAAGGTGAATATTTATGAATTGTCGCCGGAAGACAACGTGTAGCGGGAATGCATTTTTTTAAGTTTCGCAATGTTCTTTATGAAGTCCCATTCAATTTTTCGGGCTGTTTCATTACCATAATGCTTTTTATTTATCATTATAACTTAATTAAATATAATATGTCAGCCATAATCTTGATCTACACGGTTTTTCTTTTTCGAACTTCTCCTTTCTACCCTCGTGTATGTAGATATAATTCTGAGATCAATTTACATTTACTTCTAGTAAAAACCCGTGCATTTCATGAACCGTTAAAAGACTAACATGGATGAAAAATCTGAAAAAAAAATCTTCTGCAGCCAGGACTCGAACTTGTGATACCAAGTTTCAACGGCCGCCAATTTATCCGCTGCGCTACACGTCTGTGGTGAAACTTGAAAGCTATACTTGCGTACATATACCTATTCAAACAAATTATAAAGGGATAATTTACACCTGACTACCCCTTATACCAAGCTTGCTTATGTAAACATGATAATAGTAGAAATATCGAATTTTACCTATACATGCTCAACAAAGATCATCATCATATACATTCGTAAGTTCGAGCCGTTCTGGCAGTTTATTGTCAAGGAAACGGGGTATGACATATTTCCTTAGCAAGGGCTAATTGATAGTTTTACGTCAGTCTGGCACGAATTATCTTCCGAGCGATTTAAACTATGCATGGCCTGACTAACATAATGGTTTCATGGCGTGTAAGATATAAATGCCTCGTGTCGGTATGAAATTAATCTTTCACCTGTTAAACGTTTATCGTGTAATTTGCTTTAAACATTTAATAAAACACAAATCACTATGAGTAGCTTTCTTCATTTGTCACTGTAATGAACCCACAATAGGCTTTTTACATTTTTCGAAACTTTGCATTTTGTTGTACAAAGGAAAATGGAAGAAAGACCTTTTCATATTTTTCGAAAATTGAAAAAGTGTACGTTAAGAAAATATATTTAAACTGAAGGTTTTAAATTTATTCGCTTGAAGCGTACAAAGTTTGTACAAATAATTACGCGCCGCCAGGAGGCGGTGCGTATATTTGAATGCAGTAAGTAAAATTTCCATGGGGTGACGTAACTACTTTTAGACTGTAGAATGATTTCACAGTGTGTCTTTGTAACAAGCGGTCTTTTGATTTGAGATCGCGAACCAGTCTAAATTTTACGGAAATAGCCGATTTTAAACGAACTACGAACGACTGAGATTCTGCCGACGGGTAGCGGCTGAAGATAGTCTTTTAAACCGACTTTGAAATTTTTTTCTAACAGATATTTGAATATACTTTACGAAACTACCAAGCTTATGATGTGTCCACTTCTTATTTAAAGTGTCTGGGAAGTTAAATTCGTTTGTTTATATAAAGTTGTACCGCCATTTCGAAACAAACGTCTGTATTGGTGAATAACGAAGTTATACGCTATGAAACTCGATGCATCGATAGCGCAGTGCAATGTATCCCCGCTTGGCACCCGGGAGATCAGAGATCGAAACCTCGCCGGAGTGGAATTAACTTTATTTATTTTATATAGTGGGGAACAAATTAATTTATATCTTGGAAATAATTTTTCTTTCGTACAAGAATAATATAAATTGAAGCAAATTTATATGTTAGAATTCTAGACTTAGGAATAAAAAAAAAATATTATTTCAATGATTTGTAATTCAATAATGTGACAGCAGCCAATTTCCATACAGAGGAAACAATGCCTATAGACTTGACGTAGAATCATCTTTTTTAGCATTAAACATTAACAAATGGTCAGCCTTATACAAAATTAGAGTGCAAAAAGATTAGGTTTGGTTAATCACCATACAATAAATCCGACATTACTTATTATCGCAACCCCCACTCCATTTGGCGGCGTTCAAACATTTGACTTGTTTGATTATAGATAGCATATATTATTTTGAAAACTGTCGCTTCAGTTGACAGCCCAAGTCCTAGCCAATGGCCACCTGGGCCATATGCCTTGCCGATGACGATCCATGGTTGCCCAGAGACAAGGTTACAAGGTTGGGAACGAGGATCACTTACTTTTACATGGATCACACCGCAAGCTGTTTTGACCCCAAATAAAACGACAGCTGTTAACATGTCTTCTTCCGAGAGCATTGAGTATTATCGTGATGTTGCAAAGACAGAATGGCCTGGATTTCAAACAACTGTATCTGGACCATTCACAGATTTAGAGTTCAAACTGAACTTCTGTTTTAAGCGCAATGCCAGTATTTCGAGAGGTGGTAACAGATGGCCAGTTGGTAACTACAATATTTACGGAGCCAGCAATAGTTGTCCGGAGGGTAATACAATTAATTTATATAATATTTCACTTACATACAAATCATTTTCGTACATTTTGCAATGGCAACATAAAAAAAGAATTGAAAATATTACCAGTCGTGCTTGCAATTTCATTATGAGCAAATTTAGAGCAAAACAGATAAAGTTGCTGATTTCATAAGCCTGACAAATATTGTTATTGCTTCCATCGAATTTTAAATATATAACTGTTCAACAATTTCCTTTTCAGGATTCGAGCGTAGTGAACGCGTTGTTTTATTACCCAGTATATCTCGCTGGTATTATGACGGGTATCTGCCGGATTTTGAAATTGATGAAGGTGATGAATTTGGTGAGTACAAATCTGAACTGTTTGATGCCTTCATTCCTGTTTTGTTACATTGATACTGAAAAATAAGAATTAAGTATTTAGAGACTAGTTGAGTAGTGACGCATTTTATTTTTTGTCTGTTTATATTTTCGATATTAATATTCACTCACTTTCTAACTTTGTAACTGAAGTGCAGCGTTACCTGTATCGTTCAAAAGGAATGCTAAAGAAATATGTTTTAGTAGTTGAGATTGAGACTTTTCCTTTTTAAGCACTCATTCGACTATTCATGTGTTTGAGACTTGACATCGCTGATGAAGAGAGAGAAGACGAGAATGTCAGCCTTAACGCCTCATACTTTATGCTGATAAAGGTAATCCGGTTTTATTCCAAGCTCTTACACTGACATTCCATTTTAAGTTATTGAGAGGTTGTACATTAAATTAAGTGCAATTTGTTGCTGTCTTTTTCTTTAACAATGAACTTTTTGTTTCACAAGTTGTTTACATTAAATCAATTAAACTTATATCGAAGAATAATACTTGCTTAAATTAAGATATTTCTATTTAACAGAGAACTGACGCAGACTGTCCCGTATTTTCCAATCTTACCACTAAGGAGGAAAGCATCTTCATAGGACAACGAGAGAAGACCAATGTTTTAAATCCTAAATTGTTCGAAACGTATTGTTACTACACACCAGACGTTGCAGTCGGTATTTATCTTATTGAAACATTTAGTAATTTTTACGTATATAACCATCGTCAGGACGACGTGTTTTAACAATACTCTTCATTGCTTCTTAATATACAACGCATTAAACAAAGCAAATGATGTAATCTGGCAGAAGTTTTTCCATCCTTAGGTCCATGTGCACACTTTAAAATCAGTTGTAGGTCGCACAAATTCCACATTTTATTAATGAAACTTAACCAGATTTGGTAAAGATATATCACAATGTATAATTTCGCAGATTTGATAGATTCTGATTAATTTAGATCCTCTGTGCACGAACTCGGATATACCGTGAGCAACCCCGTATATACCGCCTGCAGTTTGGAGCCTCATCGTTTTCGTATTTTATGATTTGCTACAAAAGCTCTGTTAAATTTGTTTATACTCAAAATAAAATGGCCGACGTGGCAGATGTTCGATTTCGTCAACGGCGATTGTGAGCCATTAAAGTTGAATTATGCGCATTTTTTCAAGTAAAGATCCAGCTGAAATAGGTGTGTGTAAAAAAGGGTAGAGGAAATAATAGCTTTTAACTTAAACACCAAACTCTTCCTGCTACCAGTACGAAATAATAACTTTCGAAATATTACTTTTCCTATTTTGACGCGGGCAGTCTGCATGCAGGAGTTGCTTCCCTTCCACTGCCGAAATCTCTATCAACTATAACAACAACACAAGGGAGATCACTACGAAGAAAGGAACTATTATTTATTAGTCCGATTTTTTTTATTTCTAAAGCACCAACTTCTAATACTAATGCAGCATTATCATGAATGTAACACATTTAAATGCACAGCAACCGAAAATTGCTTTTATAAAACTGTCACCAAAATACACTATGTGAAGTAAGATGCGCATATTGTCACTTTAAATTCATATTCAAAGACAATATAACTTGCATTGATGCTACTACATGTATAATTGCTTTCGTTTCTTCCTAGACAAAATGGGTCACTGACGTAAGATGTCATTTCACTTAAATTCCTTTCCCATGCATACCAGTGGAATGTTTTATATATGTAAAATAATACAACTGACACTAATCAGTACTCTTCAAATTGATATTATATCTTTTTCTGACCAACGGCTGCTAACGGGACATTCATGTGCAAATTTAGCCTCTGGAATGACAAAATTAAGAACCACCAATGCCCTTTCCTATTTATTTCAGTTGTCTTTATTAATATAAAACAAAGTTATTTTGCAACAATTAAGGCAATAATTTTTTCTTCCAAAACAATCTATAAAATTTGATTGGGTATACGGTCTCGCCTGATATTTACTGATAAAGATGTTCACCATGTAATTAAATTAATATTACTTATATATTGCAATCGATTGTTTCCTAAACATTTTCATGGATTGTAGATGCAAATACTGCTGATCAACTCCTGGACATCAAGAATAAGAAAGGTAATTATTACGACTATTTTACATGTGTTTATCTCCTTTCCTTTTAGTTTACAACTAAGATGATCTTAGGTGTGTGTTTAAGATAAATAAACCCCAAGCGTCTCTACGTAATTAACGAAGCAAAACTAGAAAGACTTGCATACATATAAAGATATGAATATTTTTACAAACTACAAACGGAATGTTTACGTTTATGAGCAGATAAGAATGTAATGCAAGTGTTATCTTGTTGCTTTGTTGCAGGTTTCATCATTTCTACAGTTGCTGTGTCAGAAGGCTTTAAGACTGTGGAACCTGACTATACACCAGAGGATAACCTTGGTACAACAAATTCAGTTGATTTTTCTGATTTTAAAAACTCTTTAAACCCTCTTGTCAAATATTCTTGTTGATTACCTTCACTTATTGAACAACCTATCATTTTGGAGTTATATTTCTGTTGAGAATTTCTTTTGAAATGATAAGGAAGAAATCAACTTTCTGATTACGAGAGTATCATGGAATCATGCGAAGCTAATTGATTTGGAGGCTCCGCTGGGTATAGTCTATTTATCATTTATAAATCATAACAGCAATATTGCAGCAACAATTAACTTAAAAATAGTTATTTTCTTCCAAACAAAATCTATAAATTCCTTATAAAGATCCTTTACTGGGTAAATGGCATCGCCTGCTATTCAAGCCAAGACCACAAGACTTAGATTATAAAATCCTAGTACCAATGCTTTTGAAAGTAACTTGCGATATATAAAACAACTGTTAGTTCTTTTAGAGATTAGACAGACCTGTGTATTCACTGTACGGGTCTTAGCAAATGATAGACTTAGTTATTTTTTTCATAATCAGCTACTGTATAGCTACTAATAAAGTGGTTAAAAGTTGATAAATGATGATGTACGTAATCAAAACAGTTGATTATAAGAACTTTTTATTTGAAAATAAAATTGAAGAATGAAAATCAATAGTTTACCCATGCTTTTTAATAGAATATATGTTTATTTAACATAACTACATGGTGGTTGATATATTGTCAATATAATACCATAAAGGTATGCACTTTCTTTTTCAAATTGAGTAAAGTGTTGAGTTCTGTAAATAAATAATTGGTAGAAGTTACTTTTGCGATAGTCTGAATAAATGTACATGTAATATTTCTCTTCCACTTTCTTCTTACTTCACAACAAAAATTGAAGAAAAAAAAAGAAAAACAATTTTTAAAGTGAGTTTTATAGAATAATGGATTGTTCAAAATAAAACATATCAAGAATTTCTGCAATTTATTTCGTATATTTTTAAAACAAAACATTTGAATTAATGAGACTCTTCAACTGTTCCACAATTATCTCAAGGGAGAATTAGTTTTTTGCAAATATGTGTTCGAGGCACTGGTATAATGCCGATGAAATCAAATGTAAATTATTGAAGTAAAACAGTTTTGTAATAAACAGATATGAATATGAAAGTATTTATATATATAAAAGAATGAAATTGCCAAATGCTATTTCTATTTAACAATTATTAAAAAATGTCAAGAGATTTTCGACTGATGCATCATTTGCAATTGCTACAGTCAGAAATCATAAGGACTCCCCTGACAGTAATAAATTGAACACATCAATTAATTTTATTGTCTGGAACGAAACACGATAAAAAGCCTTTAGCCTTCCTTTATAATTTGCTTCATCAAATAAAAAATGGATTATTTTGTTCATAATTAATTACCTTCTTTCTTATTTATTATGATCTTTATGCCTTAACTCTATGAAATGAAATGCATGGGCGTAATTGTAATCACGTTCTATTTGATTAAGTATTCATGCTCTGGGAGACTGATTCAACCAATCTCCTGTTGAAATTTATTGCTTGATCCTTCATATAACTGACTGGTCAATGAAAGAACTCGTTATCGACTACCTATTTAGAGTTATGTAATTAGTAGCTTTTAGCGGGAAAATTGTTAACGAAGATCAGTGCATACATCTTAGTCTACCGCCTTCTGGACCTGACTACTGATACTAGGTTTTTATACAGATAAAGTAAAGATTTCTAAATCTTAGGTCAAAATAAACTCAGTTTCCATGTTTGGTGAATTTGGACATGTGACCTGTATTTGTTTACCTCTGTATTAATATTTTTGGATAGACTCAGAGCACTGGGTATTCTGCGTTGAAAACAACAGCAAAATCAAATTGAGATTTTGCCCTCTGCACCGAGAGCTTACAATGATTCAGGTAGAGAGATGGAATTATAACTTTTAATGCTTCTGTACATGGCTGATTCAAACCCAGCAACAAATTTTTCTTGGCAGGAACGCTGTCGTTCTGTAAGCTAAAACATTCAAACCTTAAATCAAAATGCAACATGCAGGGTTTTGTGTTTAGTGGAGATGTGGTATACTAGTATATTTATGTGAAAAATTATGTATTTAACTGAAACAAATAATCTATTTTTCGATACAATACACATTACAAACCTAGTTTTTACACCTTCTAGATTTGTATTATTAATTTCTACTATCTTTAACTCATATTGCTGTTGTCGCATAGTTTAGTCGTAATACTTAGATCTCAGTGTTTTCACATTTCTCGAATCTAGCATAAAATATGTCATATGTAACATATTACTCCCATATCAGCTATATATCAGAAACGTGCAATTAGTTTTAGATGATTATTGGCACGACACATTAGTGTTGTAGTTTAAATAGAAGTAACTACAAACCAGCGTATTCTAAAGCAACGACATTTATCAATAAATTGTCATTTGAAAACAAAATCTATAGATGTTTTGTATTTCAGGTCTGTTTCTTAAGTGTTACTGAGTCTCGTTTACAAATGCACCTTTCTCAAATAAGGTCACGTGTAACAATGAAAATAGTTGCGTTATGATTATTTTTATTTCTTAGTTTAGAAAACAGTTCTAATTCATTGTCAGTTTTGTCTATCGGGAAGTTCTATTTTATATCTTACAGGCATGAATAAACCTGCTGATAGGGTAATGGATTTTTAATTGTTTCGATTTAATTAGCGTAAAAGCGTTAATAACAAACGTGTATTTCATCTGTCTAAGTTACTTTCATCATCTATATAATGATATTTAGTGTTATACACCTTCATCAATGTTAATGTGCGCATTTAAATTGAGTTTGCTCTTTGATATTTAGGTCATCAATAATACGATATTAATTGTGCCAATAACTGCTCATGATTGAGGCTGTATTCATGATTTGTAAAAAACGCATTTTTAAGAGGAAAAACTATATAATCAAATAATATTAAATTATCAAAACACAATAATAGTTGAAGCAGCTTACTTCTGTGATACAATGTAGTGTCATTTAAATCAATATCAATAACAGAATAAGTATCTCTGTTTATAGCAATCCAATCTCACAATTGGCACCTCATTAAAGCAATGAACCAACAACATGCTTCAGAGAATGTTCTAAGAGTGCATTCAACATATTGAATAGAGCCTACTGCAATTAATCGTAATATCCAACGGTACAGGCTGTCACTGTAACATAAAACATTAATTTTTTCTGCGAAATGAAGTTTGTTATTTAATAACTTTCGTAACTGTTTCATATTACAACAGTATTGTGACCGTTTTTAGATCTTTTACAGAAAAGCAAACATGTGAAGCGAACTTTTTACACGATAGCTACGCATCACTTGCCACCAAACTATACTTTTGTAAACAAAACCGCTCCTTTTCATTTAAGATATCTTGCAAATGCTAGATGAAAGACAAGGGAGCAAGGTTGTAGTTTCCTGGAAACTTTTAGACCTAGGGAAGACAATGTCGGTTTCTGCAGTTGATATACAGTTATTGGATGGTTAACAATTTTCTTATTTTATTCTTTCTTAACACAGTGCAATACGAGCAAATTTGTTTGTAATGTCCATGCTACATCCTAAGTTCACGTTAGTTTCATAGCATTTTGTAACTATTTATTCAAACTACACTTCACTCATTTGTAGACAAGTGTTTTCAGTAAAGTTTAATAGAAGACATACATTAACGTCTGATTATGTTTTGTTGCACTTATTCATACCCTTTATTGTTCAGACTTCTATTTAATTGTATCATTCTGCTGCTGTTTTTATCTAGATAGTGATGATCATCTGGAAGATACTCAGAGTCTTATTAAATGTTTCATAAGCGATGTCAAATGGAGTTTTCTTCATTTGGATGCATCTTATTGTACGTACATATCAATGTACAAAGCTTCAGTACGCACACTACATCTTCTGTTTACCCGGTGAGTGTCTGACTTGTGAAAATATATTCTCAACATTCTAATGTAAAAGAAAACCCGTTCAACGTTTCTGACACAAGAATAAATTTGATTTCGAGTAGTTCATACATTAGGATGAAGTTCTAGAAAACAACATCTTTTGAAGTTAACTTGCTTTAAAGGTCCATTTCTAAGGCCAAATCAAATTTTCTTCTAAATCTCGATTTGTAACAGGGAAATACAGTTTGAAACTGGCTTCTAAAACTTTACAATAGCCGTGGAGTATTTTCTTGCTTGAAATACTGCTGCAGAAAAACGAGTGAATGTTTTTGCATTTCCTTAGATTGACCTGGGTGGTCTTTTTGGCCTACTTTCGCTTTATTGCATGTTGTAAACAGTCAAAGATATACGTTCCACATAATTGGAAGTAAAGTTCTTTCTAAAGTTAGTTCTACTATAATTCAAAATAGGCACAGCCTATTTACATCCTCTTTCTGGGAGACTTCTGGAAAATTACAAAGAATATTTGAAAACTGGAAGACATACTTTCGTTTTTGAAAAGGCAAAATATAATTAATTAATTCTTTTGTTAAACTCAAATTTTCTACATAATATTGTCACATTCGATGCAGTGTGTCATATTTTCCTTCTGAGATGATGCACGTTACACTGTCAGATTTAAAAGAAAATTCGATTTGGTCTTAGTAATCGACCTTCTAAAGTTTTATGAGACAAGTTAGTTGCAACATAAAGTTTAGAGTTTTCAAACAAAACGACTCACTTGTATGAAAGAAATTACGATCACGTCAAGATTCATGACGCCATTGCCATAATGTTAATACTCAATGTGCTCTGCTTCCTTACAATACACTCATCGCTATTTACATTGTTTTTGTTTGTAGAAGGCTGTACGGACGTTTCATTTCCTTGATAGATGCTTCTCCTGATAGAAACGTACTGCAACAATCAATCAAACTATTTGCCTATACCTACTTCTACAATAAAGAAGATGGTACGTCTAAGACATTTTTGTCAGCTTATTGACCATACGTCACAAGTTACCACAAACAGTCTTGAGAACTATTGTCGAATTCGGACTTCCGTTTTCTAACTAATGTGTTACTGTTGTACAATCAAGTTCTAGTCTACCAAATAAGAAACGTTTTATAAAATGCTTTTTCGTTTTCAGAAAATGTAGTAAGTTGTAACGCAGACCTCGGTATAACTGACGGAACTATTCTAGACTTTCAAATCACAGCATCCTCGTTTCATCGGAAGTATCCTCCAGAGAATGCTCGCACATTCTCTTCGGGATGGTGCGCAGCTAGCAGTGATACGGATCCACACATAATGGTATGGGTAATACGCTTACACACTATAAATGAAGCTTACAAATCATAATAACAATATCTTTGTTAACATGATACAACAAATAAAGAACTTGTTTTGAAAATCATATATATCCTACGCACACCGGGCACATTTTGATACACACTGGGAAGACAAGCATAGATGTAAACACTGTACATTACGTTATGCTACTTTTAGTGTTACCGCATGTGTTGTATATGTCAGCAAACTGACTAAGTAAAACTTTCCATTTCCCAATTGAGTGTAGGTGTGTTTTTATAATGTTGTATAGTTTTGTCACTTACTAATTTATCTATCGTGTGAAATTGTAACCATTCGAGTACATTTGACAACAAGATCTAGGACAACCTAAATAATAACTTAATACACGCTTTTTAGAATAACCGAGATAATTGACTTTATCACCCATAAAGTGCTATTTTGCCTGTTGCTCGTCTGATAAGTGTCTTTGGTAATATTGATATTTTCAAAATTCAACCCCTCCTTCTGAGTTTGTTTATGGCATAGGCTTATAATGTCTACTTAATGAAGATATCCACATTATATAGATTGATAATATCTTGCAATGCCTTATGTGTTTGTTGATCAAAACAAGCACTTATATTAAATGGAGTGAAACGTATCAGATAAATACAAAAAACGAAGTAATTACAAAAATGGGATTCAAAAAGCTCAAAGTTTGACAAGAATACTACCGTAAAGTCCAACCAAATATATATTTATCATTGATAACGCAAAACATGTTACTGAAAGAACCCTGCTAGCCCCTACACAAAAAAATCAAGTATGAGTTAAATCTGGTCAATTCAATAACACTTGAGTTTTGAATAAAATATCATTTTTTCTTTGTTTATGGTTTATGGTTCGTTACTTATTCCAATTTATATCAATATCAAAACGAACGTTTCTCATTATCTTTATATTACTATAACGGTTCTAAACTTGTTCTGAGTTTTGCAAACCGCTGAACGCCTTTTAAATGTTACCTTTGCAAACAAAAACGAAGGATTATATTGGATAGATCACCGGGACATCAGTGATTACTAACTTTGCCCCTTTTAACAGTGTTTCGAATTAAAAACAAATATACAGGCAAACATATAAAGTCCACCCTCTCAAGAAAGACCATTAACGACAAATCAATGCAATACTAATTTATAATAGAATCACCTAGATTTAAAGTGACATTATGCACATTTTTTAAAAGTAAAATTCCAGCTGAAATAGGTGTGTGTGAAAAGGGTAGAGGAAATAATAACTTTTGACCCAATACAACAAACTTTTCCTGTTACAGTACGAAATAATACTTTCCAAATATTCTTTTTCCTATTTTGACTGGGGAGTCAATTTAAGAAATAAACAAATGCATGTCGGGTTGCTTCCTTCCACTGCCGAGCAACACTAATAACACAAGGAGATCCTGCCAAGGAAGGAAATAATATTTTATTAGTCCATTTTTTAATTTCTAAAGCACCACTTCAAATATTAATGCGGCTTATCATTGTTTACACTTTAAATGCACAGCTACCGAAAATTGCTTTTAAAAACTGTCACCAAAAATACACTATGTGCAGTAAGATGAGCATAATGTCACTTTAAGATAACCAATTTATGGAATGAACTTTATGTTTAGAAATAGAATCATGTCAAACGCCGTTCAAACCCTGATAACGATTTTGAATTCTGATATGCAGTAATAAACCACAAAGGTTGTAGAGCTAAGTGCTTTATAACTAAGCATCATAATGACAAAAATGTCATTAAGACAATAAAATATAACGCTCAATAAGGATAATATTTTGGTTCTAACTTGGCCAACTATCGCAAAAAGTGAATAAACGTAACTGGCTATTATCTGTGCGTACATCAGCCTTACTTGACGTCATGTGGCACTATATGACGTCCGTTTTATGTCATAATGCTCATCACCGGTGTATTTTATTGCATAATTATATGTAATAGAATAGACATAGTTTCAATGTTTGTGCAGCTGAAAGGATACAGACATGTTTGAATGAGAAATGGACTACTTTGCAGCCGGTTATTATTTTGCTTGACTTTTAAGAGCCCTTTGCAAATTCTGCCAGAAAAAGGCTGTGTCGTTATTATGCTTAGTAAGTTATCCAATATTCAAAAACACATTTCATTCGTACTCTGAATTAATGTTTCATCAAAATTCATTATAATTAACAAAGCTTGACAAGCCATCCCGCCTACAAGGCATGTGATTCAAGCGACTAATGTTTGAAATTAATGTAACATTCACAAGTAGTAAAATGACGAGTTGACTGAAAGGAAAATGATACGGAACATTCGTTTTTCGAGAAAGTACTGGATGAAAAATTATATCAAAATAATTATTAAACTGATCAAACTGTTGAAGGGGAGTAGAGAGTAAGGTGTCTGACACTAATCCCAGAGGTTGTGGGTTCGAGCTCCACTGTAGTCATGACCGTACCTCCTTATATTACACTAGTACTGTTTGTTTTCAGGAAGCGGACTCCAGAGTGATTCGGTCTTTACAATCGAGCTAAATAAATTCGTATAAACGCAAATAATCTGTTACAAATAAGCATGTTTTGCATTTTCCAATTAGAAGTGACACTTTTTATCATCACTTTAAAGTTAAATTAATAATACTGGTTAGAAAAGTTGTTGCATCTTTCTGATATTTAATTGGTTTTATTAATGACATGTATGAAAATTGCATTAGAAAGTTCTACATCATATGACAAAATGATAATTCAACTAAAAGTTTTAAAAAGTGTTTATTGCGATAGCGGTAGGATTTGGGTTTAATTAGTCTAATGTAAATTGATCATTTAGTGTTGAAAGTCCATGAACTAGATTAGATTTAGATATACTAAACGACTGGGATTTTCAACGTAATGTGATTAATATCACAAATGCAACTTTCAAAATTAATTTCCCTTGGTAATATTTGGATGTAGTCGTGAGCATTTATGTGAAAGTAGCTCTTATCGACAGAAGAAGTTTAAAAATTAATTTCCGTAACCTTATAGCTAATGATTTCTTCTTTTGTAATGCATTCCATATGGACCAGTCGGAGATAATCTATATTCATATGAAACTAAGCTCCAAAACGACTAGATTTTACGTAAGGGAACGAAAGTAATTGAATAGTTTCCTACTTTTATTAAATTTTACATATAACCATCTAATACGAAAATAAGGTATTAGGTAATTGTTAAAGAGAGTTAAATTTGTTAAAACATCGTAAAAGTCATCGGAAAGCTCAGTAGTTAACATGGTTTTATTATTTATGTCAATCAAAAAGTAGGTATAGATTTATCGGCCCATCCGTATTAAGCTCGCTGTTAATCTTTCAGGCAATTAGAATGTCAATTAAATCATGCGTTTTCAGTCTTTCATGAATAGTTTTATAATTTTAGTACGTAAATAGTTCATATCTATCAACATAACATGGAGTTAACTCCAAACTAATTTTATCTATGATTGAAGAGTAATTTTACTCTCTCGACCGGTGAATAACGGTCAATATTTCGAGTAACGTATTTGATAAGAAAAACAAAAAATAAGTTTATTTCTTCTGATGCACGTGTCATGTGGTACGGACGTAATCACAATTGGTAGAAAATGAGTACGCGACATGATTGCTCAGTCAGGAGAGCATTCGCCCTGTAAGCGAATGGTTCCTTCGAGTCCCGGTCGTGCTGCACATTTTCTCACCCTGTGACATTTAGCACCATCTTACCGCATGAAGATAAACCTTGACAATTCTTTTTACTATGCTTTTTATTTGTCCATCCCATTGTTTACTCAAAATCGCACCGAACCACCTTTTAAAAGATAGTTCTTGCTTTATATACAACAAAGGTACAGCTTGAAGATCGTCGCAGCTCTGATGCTGGTATTGAATAGACAACAGTAAACATATAGCAATAAGAATGTACCATTCTGTAAACCAAAGCAGTCAAAAAGACTTAATACTTCATGATTTCTCAAAAGATTTTGATACGGTCAACCATGAAAAGCTGCTGTATAAGCTGCATGACAATGACATAAGGGGTCAAACTCTCAAATGGATCAAAGGTTTCCGAGACAATAGGTCGGAATCTGTAGTGGTAAATGGCTCAACATCTAGTATCATACCAGTCTCCTCAGGTGTTCCTCAGGGCTCGGTCTTTGGGCCTCTTCTGTTTCTTATCTATATTGACGATCAATCTTACTGTGTTAAACTTTCCAAAGTATGTCTCCTTGCAGATGATACAGCCTTCTATCTGTCAATGTCTGTCTCCTCCCATTAAGTCTTCTACAACAAGATTTACACCAGCTTGAACGTTGGGAATCAAAATGGCACATGGAATTCAATCTATCAAAATGCCAGGTTATTCAGATCACCAAACGAGGGTCAATCATAGATAGATACACAGTGCATCATGCACAACACCACCTTAGACACAGTTTCTTCAGATAAAAACCTTGGCATAACCATCATAACAATAACACATGTCTTATCATGGAGCAAACAAGTAGACAACATCTTAAAAAAGCTTATCAAAAACTGGGTCTCCTAAGACGTTACGTCCAAGTTCAGCCAGTATGGTTAAAGTCAACTGAATACAAGACACTCGCACGGTCCCATGTTGAATACAGCTCCCCTGTCTGGTCCCATTATACACAAACTTGAGTCCATACAGCGCAGATCAGCTCACTGGACTAAGCATGATGTAGTCGGATGTCCATTGTCACTGATATGTTGATTGGAGTGGAGGCATCTTGACCTTCGGCGCATTAACCAACGCGTTGTAAAGTTTCACAATTTCCTACATAACCAGGTTGCCATTCCATGCCAAAACTATCTTATCCTAAAAAAAAGATCTTCAAGAATACCCCATTCACGAGCATTCCAGCAGATTCAATCGAATACTAATTATTTAAAATACTCATTTTCCCCTAGAACCATTGTCCACATGAATGCCTTACCCCCAGATATTGTCATTATGTCTGGTCCAGAGTTGAGTCTGGCAGTTAGTAAGATTGAACAAATGTATCCCTAAGTATACCTGATTTGTTTTAAACCTGTTTTTAACCAACCTTACTTCATTCTTTATTCTTTTATTGCAGCTCTTTTTTCATTCTTGTCAGTTGACGCACGTCACGTTTAAGTAGGGGTTTGACGAAATATAATAAAAATAAATACAGATCGATATTTAAAAGCGTACGATAATAATGAATGTAATATAGCCCGTTTCTTTACAATTTCTGAAGAGTTAAATGGTATAAATACCAGTATAAGTGTTTTATTGTTTACATGTATATACCACCGGCAGGATCTAGATATTCTCATGTTGATCCATTTCTGATATTCAAAATGAGATGCTTGAAAAATTTAAAGATAGTAAACATTACCGGCTGTTTGGCGATATAAATGCCATACGTGGCAATTTGTCAAACTATGTATTTTTTAAAAGTTGATCATTTATTTCTGAAATGTATGACTTGCAGTACTTGCGAAACCTAAAAAGTAAAAATTTGAAAAATTGTTATTTGTATGATATCTTGTACAGATACTGTTGTTAACTTTCATGAAAATCAGTTTATCAATCTATGAAAAAAGAAAAAAATAATGTCATGTTCGACATATGGAATGGTAGAATAGGAAATGACAGTGGAAACCCATTCTTGACTTGTAACTATGTCAGTACTGTAGACTAGTTTATGCCATCTTTTGTTTTTGAAAATATTGTTGATTTCAAAGTGCACGAATAATGCGACTTATATTCTTATGATAACTGCTCATTAGTGGCGACACTTAAAACTTAATTTTACAATTGTCAAAATTTAACATCACCCCAGCTTCAAGATATACAAAAGACGTTATTATGGGACAGTAAAACGTAGGAACTTTTCTCTGATAATCTTGATAGTTTTAACATTTACAAAATTGAAATGAAGCTTGGCGATTGTTGAATGTAACAGCATAACACAAGATAATAGAAATTGAATAGTTTCAGGCATTGCATTTTTTGCATTAAACACTATTTCCATGGTTTGACAAATCATGTTATGTTTAACGAAATATTTACGATAAAGCTAGAAAAATATAGACTCTATAACAAATATAAGACACATATTTCAAGAATTTTAACATCAGTTAGTAAACAATATTAACGACCATTAAGAAAAACACAATATTATTATGATGCATACAAAGTACTTCTAAGCAATAATGGTTTTTATTAATTAAAAGCTACAACAATATTAAAGAATTGCAAGCCTGAGCGATTTAAAAAAAAAATATTTTAAAAGTCTAAATAAGAATTCGTATGTAACAAATAATCTTGACAAAACGTGCCAAAAACTTGTATAATATATTGAAAATGTATAAACTAATGTTACAATAACTCTAAAGTAGCTTTTAGACCAAAACCTGTCATATTGAGCTGCATGACATGAAAATGAATATACGCGTAGAAAATAACATTTTGCATTTATTCATTTTTTGTAATATAATGTCATATTAGAATCGAAAAAAACGTCCTTTTTAGTGTTGTCTAATAGACAACTCTTTGTTGTCCTGTTGTGCAGTTATAAACCACTCAGGCCTCCGGTCTTCGTGGTTAATTAGTGCGCACCAGACTCCAAATCATTGTTTATTAGACGACGAACACCGCTGCAACTGATGCTATTTTATAATTCATTCATGATACGTAAAAATAAGAAATTATTCAATATTGTATTTGACCATGGCATAATTCAAGGAAGTAGGATTATATGCAATATAAACCCTATTTATAAAACAAAGATAGTCCAGATTTACCAGAAACATATCGTCCGATATCACTGTTGATATCACATATATGAAACTCAAGTAGGCGTTCGGATAATTGATAGCGTAACTGTCAAAGTGCAATCAAAGAAGAAGAAACTGTTCTGCTGTACAGGCGTTTGAATCTATTTGTTCCATACGTATACATAGTCAGCTATGTTTTCATTTATCATGGGGATGATTATTATTTCTGTGTTATTATAATTGTTTTAATACGATCATTTTATTAAAAATAAAGAACATGTGAAAACGTGTGGCATACTTAATATCACAGCAGTTATGACTTTTTCTTTTAGCGCAAACAATCAAATATTAGAAGTTATTATTGGACAAAGAATAGTGGTTGCAGTGAATTGATTCCACAAAACAACAGGAATAGTTTTCTAAGAAGTACACTTAGAAAATAATGTTATAAAAGACTGTCAAAGTTCCTGCATAAATATATGCATGAAATATTATAGATTAAAAAATAAAACTTCTAGTAAAGAAATAAAGCACAAACAGATAACACAATTTATAACTTGATAATTGATACCGTGTTGTTGAAAGTGTCGCACTTTGTGATCTATTGTGCCAGTCTTGCTTATTTTACGGTTATTTGTAATAATATATCATTTTAGGTTGATTTACTGCACATCGTTATGTTGGAGGGTCTTACGATAGCAAATTGGGAGGAAAATGTAAATATAAAGAACGCAGACAAGGTGTATACATTTGGCACTCGTTCATTTCTAGTGTCATATGGAACGAACAGAGACGAACAGCAGAACTACACAGAAACGGTATGTACATTGTATTTTCTGGGCTACCTTTTTAAACAAAAGATCCTGAGAGTTTCTTAAAGTGGAAGTATGCGCATTTTTTCAAGTAAAAATCCAGCTGAAATAGGTGTGTGTAAAAAGGGTAGAGGAATTAATAGCTTTTAACCCAACACACCAACCTCTTTCTGCTACCAGTACGAAATAATAACTTTCCAAATATTGCTTTTCCTATTTTGACTGGGGTAGTCTTTTTAAAACAAAAACAACTGCATGCAGGAGTTGCTTCCCTTCTACTGCCGAAATCTAACAACAACACAAGGGAGATCACTGCGAAGAAAAGAACTATTATTTTATTTGTCCTATATTTTTATTTCTAAAGCACCAGCTTATGATGCGCATAATGATACTTTAAGAATCTTACTTTTCACAAGTTAACAAGAAGTCAAAATGTTTTTATCGGCCTGTATTGGAAAATACGCCAAATGTGAAGAATTAAAAATAAAGTATTACTTTAGCTTAATGTTAGTGGCAATTTGTTGTACATTATATTTTTCGAATATAGAATAAAGTACATATATTTTATGCTGAAACCTTAATAATTTCGGCTATTTTTAAGTTGTTTTAAATTTTTAGTTAAAATTATATATAGGAATTTCATATCGACACAACACGGCCTGTTAACGAGTGGCAAACTGTATGGTTTCTCAAGCCATTCAAAGCCCGGTATGTGACAGTTAGGATTGTTCGAGGGCTTCTGGAAGGTTTAAAATGCCTACGATTTGAGTTACATGGATGTAAATTGTCAGGTAAGTCTACTTTGTACTTTAGTGACTCACGCGTACTGTTTATTTTGGATTTTCTACGAAACACTAAAAACATTGACGTGTAATTCACTTGTTTATCGACACCCAACTATTCCGGAAAGACACAAAATAAACTATTTGGGAAATAATGTCTTTATTTTGTAATGGTCATGGCTCATTTGTACAATCAATTGTATTAAAAGCAAAATATGCGTAGTGCAAAACAACTACTCTTCATCCTTCATCATTTGCTTTTGCAGATATCCCATCTTTGAATTGTAAGGCCGGTGGTGAAATGTTTGAGAAACTGAGTGTACTTCCATTGTCGGTAGAATTGCCAATTTTTGAGAACGTTTCCACTTTTATGATGTGCAAGCAGCTTTGTAAGAACATGAGCGAATGTAGTTCCGTTACATACAATGGCCGCGCCGAATCTACCTGCTCTTTGTACGACATCCAGGAAGCAAATAAGTGGGGATTGATACAAAAAAATGAAACGAGTTCAAGAACGTCAACGAAACTTTGTTGGGATCGTATGTATAAGTGACATCTAGATGTATTATTGATACATATGAAGACAACTCTTTAATGCAATTATAATAAATTATTTATAAGGTAAAAATTTCAGATTTCTGCCGCTTGTATAATTCTTTACAGATCAAATTGTATATTGTCATCAAAGACGAATATGTTATGCTAAATGCTACACCATTTTTATGCCCCGACAAAGGCGGAGGGATATTGTTTTGGCGTTGTACGTCTTTCCGTCCGGAGTCGTAACTCAAAAACTAATGGAATTTCATGAAACTTAAAATAAGTGTACAGTGCACACTTGGATAAGTATCTGTAGAGTTATTGCCCTTTAATTGGTATTTTCTTTTATATTCAATATAAAAACATTAAAATTCTGTTTCTATGAAACCAGTTATCGAAATTAAATTGTTATTGGCTCAATGACCCCAATGGTTGGTGAAATTTTAAAAATGCTTTTTTTTTCTGAATAGGCCTATCATAATTCGATGTATTTTTGTACAATTAATCGGCTTTTTATTCTCTAACAACGGAAACTTTAGGAAGTGGATTTTAACAGAAATGAGGCCTTTAAGGGGTTGTAGTGCTTTTCTTACATAGTTATTAACTTAACTTAAGAATTATTTTTTTCTGAAAGTAGTAGTACTGATTTGATTTAACTTACAACAATTAAGTTCTTTTGACTGTAACTTGAAGAGTGAAAAAAAAAAACATAAGTGATAGGGCCCCAGTGGGGTGGTGGAATTTTAGAAATGTTTTTTTCTTATGGAAACAGACAGAACAATACAATTTTAATTTGTACTTTTTCAGCTATTTGCATCATTTGGCGGGGAATATTTATTCATTGAATTTTCTTGTTTGATTTACAAAGAAACACAACCCGCATGTTCCGTAATGAGCTATAATGTATCACAACCGTATCCAAAACTATTTGTTATGTCTACTGTTATGTTTTGAAAGTTTCACAACTGAATGTTGAATGGCACAACTTTGAAAATATCTGCATTCTTTTCTGGCTAGGAAATTGTGTCTTACAACTCCGAAAATCTTTTTATCCGATGTAGCAGATATCACTGTGTTTCCGAAAACTGTATTTTCTTGTTTTAAACGAAACATCCCCATGTCCGACCTCGTGGCTTCCTGTTTTTGCTCTGCCTGTGCACTCAGAACAGAATATGAATTGTCACGCCTAATATCGCTAAAAAGGCGATAATTAATTGTTTTAGTAACATGTGAGCGTCTTTTCAAATCTCTTTGCTTTTTGCATTTACGGGTGTAGCAGGAAGGTGGCTGTCAAGGTTTGATGAATGGAGTCCCACGAAGGATATCATTAAATATTAATTTACTCAATCTCATAGTAAGTATGAACGTTTACACAGACTGCTTACTTATTATCACAAGCGTATTTTCACGTTCTTTGCAGAGAGCTTTGCAGTTGTTAAATCACTGTTTAAAAAGGATTTATCGACAACAACTACGTTGTCCCAAGTTGCCAAGGTTACAAACGAAACGGTTATAACAAGTATAGGATATCCATTTTCATACGGAGGGGACCAGACTTATAGATGGATTGTAATGTTTGAACCAACAGACTATATCAAATTGATTTTCACAAATGTATCCTTCCATCGATATGAAGAGGTAAGTATAAATTGTAGTTGTTGTTTGTTTATGTCGAATATATTGATTTCTCTAAAGAATAATTTTGTTACGTATACAACTGTCTTATTGGTACCACGTTACTCATTTTCAAGTGCCACCAGTATTGGTTAGTTCGGGAAATATTATACATGATAAAACAATTTTAAATGAAAAACCACAACTGTCTTAATAATGTTGCTTAGAAAATAAGGTATCATAAGATTGTTTTTTTTTCCTTCAAAATTTAAAATTTGAAGCAAGCCAGAGCATAAGCTGGTGTAATGCAGTAATTTTTGTAACTATCAACATTCATTTTTTACCAAATAAATAAACACTTTAGGCATATTTTACCGTCAAGTGTTATTCAATGTAACATATGCGTATAGTTCTAAACAAAGTGTTATATTACTTAACAAACTTTTCTTTTTCATTTTGTCAATAAGGAGGAAATGAGCTGCCACGATTCAATTTCAATATTAAAAGGATTTGTAGAGGACGGGGGCTCTTCTCGTGATGTCACAAGTCGCTTCAACGGCCATGTTTTCATCATCGAAACAAGTGAATCAAATGCCATACTAACGTTTCACTCGTGTTTCCATGGAATGAATCTACAAGAAAAAGGTTACGGGTTTAGAGCCATAGTCACCAAACAAAGTAAGGAATGGGTCGTGGTATTGCTCTCATGTTATGCTATAAACATGTTGCAGTAAATAATTATTATGATATTGCCAAATATAAGAAACGCTTTATGACAATGCCTTGCATGTAGATGCGAGAAAACATGAAAGAAAGGGGTACATCAATAATATTCTAGAGCAAATACATATTTCTATATTTTGAGTATTTAAGTAACAATGAGACTTGAAAGGTTACTTCCAACTGCAACATATAACCCAAACGGACATCGCACGTTCATTTATAGTTTAGTTTCAATATTTGTAAAATGAATATGTATTAAAATACAACTATTCTGAATTCATCTATAAACAACATTGATTTCAGGTATCCCTGCATGTTTTTCATTAACTTCTGAAATGAGTTGGGAGCTCGGAAGATCAGAAATATGCACGAAAGAGACAATGCTAATAACTTCAATGTCAGCTCTTGGTTTGCCTTTCGGAGGCACCACAGAGGAATGGAAGCTTCATTTTCCGAGATACCGTATTCAGTTGCAAATAATTCATTTTCAAGTGGAATGTAAAACAAGTAAGAATCTAATGTACTGGTATATTTTAATATGATAGCTGTAGAGCTTGTAATGTGTTATAGGGAACTTGCTCAAACAGTCTTGTTCTTTCTTATCAAAATCGAAAAGACGACCGAACACGGTGTATAAAATAGTATTACCTAGCACCACACCTGCAATGTTAGATCAAAACGATACGTTCTGTGATTACAAAGAAAACACTATAAACAGCTTCTGCAATAAACTTAAACCCGGACATTAATTACGTAATGGGGAAAGCCTTTGATAGCCTTGCTACCGCCGCGATTTATTACTTTTATTGATATAATTTTGTAACCGGGAAGTCTTATTTATAAATGCATTTAATTTCAATTCCGCCTAGTGATCTATGTCAGAAAGACCACCGGAAAGACAGCGAAGATGCCATAGACCTGTTACCGGTGTATAATTGATGATGATAATATCTATGTTCAGGGTACGCGTATGTATCTCTTTTGTTTTAGATGGTAAAGGATCGGAATTCTTCATTAAAGACCTTGACTCGAAACTTAGTTATTGTAACCTTAAAATGCCACCGGAAAAAATTCCACTGTCGTCAGACTCTGTAACTATACACTTCCATAACAGCAAGGATCCGAAAGAGAGGGTGTATTCGGAAGGCTTTGCTCTTAAGTATGATCTGACATACACTTCAACGGAATTTGTGCTCGATGGAAGTGATCCTCATTCAAAAGGTAGGATGTATTCAGACTCGGGCATATTTATTATTATCCCCCCGCCATAGGCGGGAAATATTGTTTTGGCGTTTTCTACCTGTCCGTCCGTCCGTTTGTTTGGTGTCATAACTAAGGAAACAAAAACAGAATTTCATGAAACTTCATATGAGTATACAATAACATAATGTCGCGGTGCACGCGCGACTTTCGTCAAGATTGGCTTAGTATCTAGGTTATTGCCCTGTACTTGTTATTGTCTTTTATATTAATTTGAAAACATTAAATTTCTATTTCTCTACTACCTGGTATCAAAAATCAATTCTGATTGGCTCAATTTTTTTTTATCATCATTCTATCTAACATCAAAAACCTACTTTTGGAAGTTCCTCTAGGGGGTGTAGCACTTTTCTTAAATATTCTAATTAAATGTAGATACTTACGATGTTTTGTTTTCTGAAATTAGTCCTGATTTAATTTAACTTACAACATTGAGTTCTGTATGATTGTAAGATGCAAAAAACAACAGCATATCCCCTATGGGCTGGTGAAATTTTATGATAGCACTTTTCTGAAAAGGCCTGTCAGAATTTGATTTTGTTTGGCACAAATAATCAATTTTGTATTATCTAACAATGGAAAATTTAAAAGCTGGATTTTCCATGAAATGATGCCCTTTAGGGGATATAGCCCTTTTCTTAAATACGTAATCAATATAGAAACTTATGTTGTCTGAAATTAGTAGACTATTGATATATAATTTGACTTACAACAACTAATTTATTTGTGACTGTTACCTGAAGAAAAAAATGCCCCCTCTGAGATGAGGCCCAAGTGGGGTGTAGAAATTTTAATAACACTTTTTTTTCTGAAACAGACAGCTACTACACCAATGCAGTATCCAGTTGTTCTTTTTCATTTAATTGTTTCATTTGACGGGGTATGTGAATTAACTGAATTTGCTTGTTATACATGGTGTAACAGGCCGACCCGAGGCGGAAATCGTGATTTCTACCTTCAGCTGTATCATTATTTGTTCTGTGCATTCATTGTATTCTGTTTGTTTTGCATTTGATTTTGTATGCATAATATATTTAGCAAAGGTGGTTACATGTACTATGTTTATTAATTGTGTTGGCGTTACATGCACGCAGTCTGCTGTTTTGTCTCAGTTTTAAGGTTATGTCTGTATATAATTATGTGCCTAGTCTTAGTCTTAGTTTTCATATTTCTATATATCATGATTGTTCTGACAAAAGTGATCTAGCTCATTTCAATTAAACTTGTTGCATGTACCCAGTCATACTATATATTTTACTTATTACTTATATACTTATTTTACTTTAGTCTATTCATTTTTCACATTATGTAGACACATAAAAATACTGACAACAGATTCTCAAACATTCATATAGTCCCTATAGTTGTTTATCTCTAACATGGTCTTATCTCATACTCCATATTTTCTATACAACACTGAATTATTCACAATCTGCAAACAGAAGCTGTCACTCGTTCAAAAGCATTCAATGTGAAACACTGGTACATTCTTTATGTTGCTTCTTGGTACATACCAAAGAAAGATCAACTACAAATGTGTTTGTTTCATTACAGTTTTAAACGTAGCTTTGGGAAAGCCAACTCACGGGTCGAGCAATTACGTAGTGGGACGAGCAGGTTATTCAAATGATGCAACAGACGGAATAACACATGCAGACATGATGTACGGTTCCTGCTTCCACTCCGCTTTTGAAAATAATCCATGGTTTTTAATCGATCTTCAAGGAATATACACACTTTACTGGACGGAAGTAAACATGAGAATGGATTGCTGTGGTGAGTTTGAGTAGAGATTTCATTATCAATTATCACAGTAAACTTAGTGTATAACGAATTTAAATGTGTTCATTATATCCGGAGAACGTTAAATCTATATAGCATTTTCATATAAAGTAAAGAAGGAATTTCGCTATATCCGGAGCCGTTATATACAAAATTAACTACGTGTGTTTTATGTACACTTTAACTACAAGTTAATCATATTTATGATTTAGTGTCTATCTTTAAATTATCTTTCAGACATTCGCCATAAAAATGCCGAAATTTCTACTGGTATTGAGTTAAGAAATATGTCTGCCGCTGGTTTCATTTGCGGAAGGTTTGGCCCAATCAATGCCATGGACATGCACAATAGACTTGCTCGATATGTTAAGTTTGAACTATTGTATGAAGAGAATTTCATCAATTTGTGCGAAATGAAGGTGTACGGACACTTAGGTATGTTGCTTAAATAGTCCCTGACAGTAGTAACTTAAGTGTATGTCATCATATTATTGTAATGACTCTTATACAGTAAACTCCGTTTATAACGAACTCATTGGGATCATTTAAATATGTTCCTTATATCCGAAGTTTGTTATATCCATACAACATTTTCATATAAAATAAAGAAAGAAGAATAACTCGGGCAGAGAAAATTTGTTCCTTATATCCGGATTTTCGCTATATCTGGAGTCATTAAATACGGAGTTCACTGTAGTCATTAAAGTGAAAGGGTGCAATCGGTGAACATCATAAGGATAGAATATATTACGCTCTACAAATTATGATATTATGACGTTTGTTTGATCGAAAATGATATCATGCTATTATAACTTTGTTCAGAACATTTTCGTATTTGAAGCGAAAGTTTAAAAATACTTCTATGCACAATGAAGTATGTTTGCTTTATTTAAAAAAAAACCTATTAAAGTGACATTATGCGCATTTTTTTCAAGTAAAAATCCAGCTGAAAATGGTGTGTATACAGAAGCGCAGAGGAAATAATAGCTTTTAACCCAATACACACCAAACTCTTCCCGCTCCCAGTATGAAAAAATAACTTTCCAAATATTGATTTTCTTATTTGACTGGGAGAGTCAATTTAAGAAAAGAGCAACTGCATGCAGGAGTTGCTTCCCTTCCACTGTCAAAATATCTACCAACATCAAAAACGACACAATCAACTATCATTTTATCAGTCCGATTTTTTTATATCTAAAGCACCAACTTCAAATATTAATGCGGCATAATCATTAATTTAACGCATTTAAATGCACAGCAACCAAAACTTGCTTTTATAAAACTGTCACCAAAAATACACTATGTGCAGTAAGATGCGCATAATGTCACTTTAAAGTGTTATTACTATTCAGAGTGATGACCGTAATAATGTTTAGTACGACATTAATCGCTGAATTAAAAGGACTATAAAACAAAATGTAACTTCATGCAAGAATAGGATAGAACGCTTGGATTGGTCTGTTTAGAGAAATAGAGAAAACATTTATAGAAAAGAGAAAACGGAAATTCAAACGTGATAACTAAGCAACTTGAAGTTGTTTTTGTTGTAATTTCGACAAACGGCGGACACAAGACGTACTAAAGTCGATAACACGAAAAATCAACAAGAACAGATAAAGCACAGGTTTTGTTACAAGGTTTTGCTTTTGAAAACACGTAAAAATAGCTACTTGTCGAATTTGGACTTTTCACCCAGACACGACGTAGTAAAACCCACCAACTTGAAAATCAATGAAATTATGCGTAATATTCCGCCCTTTGTCAGATTTTCGCCTTTATTCTATGAAAACGCCGAAAAACGACAAAATGACTACTTGTCGAGTTTTTGTGTTTTCGAAGTTTGATATTTCAAATGCGAAAACACAACATGACAGATATCAGCCACCATTATGTTGTTCTTTAATCATGTCTCGAAGCTTTGCGTGAAGAAGTTAGTAATTATGGCATCAGCTTGATATGTTTAATACTCTTGACTTATTTCTGTTTTTAATTGCAGTGAAAGAAATAGATGCTTCAGATCTTGCGTTTGAAAAACCAGACCCAGGTAAACACTACTTATTGAAGCAAGCCGTAATGATAAAAGCTATTCTACGTATAGAAAGTTTTCTAGCGTTTCGGTTACGACAGAAACACAACTTAATATTGTATCACTTTAACTGTATTAATTCAAGTAAAACTCTTACACATTCATGAATGTTCATACATTGACATTTTGACTATCTGTCAAAACAACGCTGTAACCATTGATTGGATCTAGATTACCTTAAAAGAAAGATAGAAGGCATTTGTTTTGTCGATGTTATAGTGAAATTATAATCTTCAGTACGAACGTAAAATTGCATATAATTAAAATTGCATATGTAGTTATCTTTTGACTTATAACCGTTCAGTTGACGGTCAGTGGGGTAACTGGGGACCTTATTCAGAGATATGTTTCTGTAACGGATCACAGCCTAGGAGACGTGCATGTGACAGTCCTGCCCCATATTTTTCTGGCCGGGACTGCGATGGAACAGATACATCATACAGGTCCTGTTTGCCCGATGTCCAGTGCGAAAGTAAGTATCAATAATACATCATTTTCTTTATCTGGAAAACTTTATACGCGTATCTGTCAAGGCATATTGTTTTATAAGGTCGCCTTCGGCTCGCATGCGAGCGGCATCCGCAGAAATCATTAGCTCTCCAATTTGAAAATGTTATCCAATTGGGGCATAATACTAATCTTCATGTGACATTTAGTCAGACTAATAACTGCTGCATTATGAGCTTTTTGGATAGAAAAACGTGCTTAAAATACGTGCACATTGGTTAATAGCAAGCATGTCGTGCCTGTCTGTTAGTGAGAACTTGTACAGTGTCGGTGTTGCAAGTAAGTATTATTTGCAGTCCTACGTTACACGTTTTTAAATAATATTACAGAGAACGTAACTGATAACACATGGATCAAACAAACACTTTTTTTAAATAAACTGCATTGTAGCATATTCAAACGCACCAGAAAAATGTATGTTCAATAAGATAAAATAAGATATGCTATGATGAATGATATTCATTTTGATATGTTATTAGAAAATCCAAACTTAGTCATAATGGATTTATCTAATACTTCTGAAATAAGGTTTTGTTTTATATCAGTTACACTTGAGTTTATAGATTTATTGTCGCAAAATCATTTTTCTAATTAAATGTCGAATAATGTAAATAACTTTTTCAGTAAAGAATGTTGCGATGCACAAAACCACACATATGTCGTCTACACTTTTAACACACGACGCTAGCTTAGGGACTGACGGTTATTCCAGTCAACAGCCATCTACATGCTTTCATACAAAGAGGGAATACCAACCTTGGTGGATGGTGGATTTACATGATGTTTATCATTTACATCATTTAGTAATGCACGACTTTGTCACGAACGGTATGCTTGAAATATATAATCTGGATTACATTGAAAGCACATTCCTTTTATAAATGTTTTCAGACACTTACGCCGCACGGGCCTATGGTCGTTGAACGACACGATGAATTCCAAATACTGACTAGTTCCAGGGTATTTTGTATTTCAAGACAACAAATATAATCGTCGCTTTCAGTTGTTGTTTTGAAAGAAATGTGTTAGCAGAAACGCTCTTCTTCTAGCGGTTTTATGTGAATAGTTTGTAGACTGTAGCTCTTTTGTCCCTTTGAACAGTGACTGACAGTGAAAGAGGAAATCAGAAGAAGACGCTTGCCGATTGAAAGAATGTACACAAATTAGTTTCTGCTTTGGAAAACTCTTATATACAACTTTTACAAAACGTTTATACAATTGAAGCACAGATCATACTTATCCCATACCTTTTTCAGTCACTCCATATTGACGTTTTTATAATACTAGGTCAACAGCGGACACCATGCAATGAAACATCAATTAAATATCAACTTTCTTTAATAAATGTAGGTATGACCAACATATGCTTATATCAAAACAGATATTAAATGAATTAGTCCTTTTTATTATAACTTATTATAGCTACGAGAAGCAGGAGCATTGAAGTTACTGCGGGGTTGACGAAATGTGAAATGACGTCTAAATATTTTAAATGCGGAGAGCCAATGTATCACAGAGCTAAGACAATTGACATGATTGGTACTGTTGCAAGATTTGTTAAACTGCAGATGATGGGCATCGAAGAGTTCTTCCATTTATGCGAGGTAGAAATATATGGACAAACAGGTATTAGTATCAAATATTTTCCTTACCAATCTTGTTGATTCAAGCAAACATTTTAAACGCTATATTCCTATATATACTTAAGCATCATACTTAACAGTTTTAGATCAGAACAATACGTTTTGATTTATAAAATTGTACTAGTTATAAAGATACATGCTTGATATCACGGATGATATGTTAAAACGAGAGTAACAACTATGATTCTATGCGCCAAATAAAAACTTATACTGAATTTCAGAACCATGTCAGCCTATAATCAATAATCATATAAAAACAATTTGAGTGCAATGTTATGATAATACCTGTAAATCAAGCGAGAACCGTATTACATACTCATTCACTCTTTGGTTATTTTCAGCAAGACGAACAGCTGAGGACAACTGTGAGGACCAAAATAGCGGTATGTTTTCTTGCAAGTTTTATTGCTGATACATTTGTAACACTGTGTTATAAATGAAATACTTATTGTTACAAATTTGTAAATCTTTAAAATGATATTCGACGAAGTGTTGTAAGCTTGAATAGAAATATTAGCATTTTGTGATAACAGGTTAGGACTAGACATTTTAATAAGTTTCGTTTACATTTGATAATATTAAGTTGACGGAAACTGGTCATCCTGGTCTCCATGGACAACGTGTTCAGAACATTGTGGGACCGGAAATAAAACCCGAACGCGCACATGCACTGACCCAGCTCCTACAGATGGCGGTAAGCAATGCGTTGGCGGAAGTACAGACATGCTGAGCTGCATGGAGTACGGGAATTGTCCATGTAAGAGATATACCTATTTCATTACTTAATAATAATACCGGTACATTAAAATAGAATCAAAAATGTAAAGTATGGTTTATAAATCATAACTTTCAACTTTAGCTCCTACAGTAAAAGTTGATTTATGGACTTAAGTCATGACATGTCTGAAAATACTAAGCAAAGTAAAAACTCCAAGAAACATTTCAATGTAGACTTTCAAACAAAAACACTCACCCTGTACAACTCAAACAGTTTTTGAGAACAAATTGTTTCGTATTCTAAAAACATTATATACTGCATGTTGAAATTAGCTGTCTGACCTTGTTACAGTTGTATTGATATCTACTGGTAACAAAGGCAAAAATGTATCGAGTGATAAGCATGATCTTGTGTTAGGTACTCGTGAAAAAATGGTAAATCAGCTTAGTTTTAAATAATGTATTAGACAATAATTTTCGCATTCAGACTGCTCAAAGCAATTCGGAAAATGCTACCATTTCTTCCCTATACTCACCAACTGGCGGTATGCTGGAGAGGAATGTTGGCACAGAGGTATGCAACTTGTTTCTATCAGATCAAAGTCGGAACTCAGGTTTATGAAGTTCCTTCTTCGTGAGGATAGATACAAGAACAACCAGCCTTTACCAACGAATCCAAATCTTGGTGTCCATATCAACGCAAGCTACTTTGCACATATTGGTAAGTTGAAGGTCAAACGTAGTACGATCGCCGGTACAGCAATTTCACAACTTGTTTTATTTTCATTGCATACTATATAAATCAAAAGTAACTTGTCTGCAACAACAACAATGTTTTGCGTTAACTGTCACATCCAAAGATATTAACAATTTAACATAAAATGAAAATACAATTAGAAATGCACATAAAATGTCACTTATATTTGTGTTTTATAATAACAGCTTACATGGCCATTTCACGTTAGGGTATATTTCTAAGTTTTAAATACACTACAATATTCTATAACAAATACATGTGTTTGTCTATTTAGGCTTACATCGTTCAGTTAGAAGCAACAGCTATGGTATAATTACTGATCTCTGGGAAGACAATAGTCCCGCAACGTTTTTGGCATGGTAATACAAATATTAACGTATTTGCCTTGCATATTTAGCGGGCAGCTTTTTTTGTCATCAAATTCAATCATGGTATTGCAGTATTTTATCTCGTTCTAAATTTCATAGAAATGGCCTATGTGTAAAACATTTCATAGTACCTTACCGGCTGATAAGATAGTGACATACATGCACAACGTTTTCACTGGGTGACAAATAAAGCTTCACACTAAACATGTTAGTGTTCATCCGTTCTTGTTCTATGAAAAACAGAAAGTCTACTGTCGTTGCGTTCCTGTCGATCTTTCTATTTTCATAGAACAGTTAAGATAAATACTAACAATTACTTAGTAGAGTAGATTAAAAGTAACTATTTTTGACAAATTCAGTGGCTAATATAGATAATTATAATCCTCTCCTTTTGTACACCGACACTTTTAAGGAAGGTATGGTATATGTTTTTACCCTTGTCTGTTCTTTTGTCCGCAGATTAAGTCACACGTAGCTTATAAACCATCATAGCCAAAGTCATTCAACCTTACTGAAACGTACATCCTACCGAACTGTTGCTCATCTACATTGATGCGTGATTTAGCAATGAATGGGCACTTTCAGCTTATGTTGCTCGTATCAGGAAAACGCACAGAAAGGTTGATTGGCATGTCACCCTTTTGAAAACGGGCATTTTCAGTTTGTGTCACGTACAACTTAAAAAGTTTTGTAATTATCATCATTTCATTAAAGCTGGTGTAAATCAACATCTGATCATAGTGTTTTATTTGAAGCCTCAGATATGTCATGGTCAAACCGTTGTATTTTATGCGTATTTTGGACAGCATTAAACATTGTTTCAGTGTGGAGATAAAAGTACTGATAGACAGTGGCATAAATGTTGTATAGATACATTTCTAGACTGATTTATCCGGATTAAAGAAATAGAGAGCAAGAGAAACACAAACATTACCACACTGAAAGTTAATCATACCCCAGAAACCTTTAAACTGCACATGAATTCTTTTCGCGTTCACAACATAAAGTGTACCTATCCCTGTGGGATGAAGCATATTGCAACGGCGAGCGCCTGTCTTCACATTAGAACTCAGGTCGTATAGAACGCATCATTACTGAATGTTTTATATATTTCATTTTATTTCTGTTTATTTCTGTATCTGCGGTCCATTATTTGTAGGGCAGAAAGTGAGCCTGCTCAAGAAAACAAGTGCACACGGATGAACTTCCGATTGTATGACCAAGATAATTCCTGGGAAACAGAAGATTGTGAAGCTGAAATCGCGGAATATTTCGTTTGTGAACAAAAGATTGATTCAGGTAATCACTGTCGTCCAACACGTTAATGTTTAATGTTTTAAGATTTAGTTATGAAATATGTAATTAACACCGCTCATATGAAACAAGACCGTGAGGGCGATAACAGAGAAATTGTCAGAAGTGTTTAATTAGATATTCATATATATACAGTTTAAGGACTTTGCAAGTAATTTTGTATCCTAACTGACAACCGCCGTTCTAACCAGTGTCTAACGATAGCTTTAAAGATAAAATATGACCAAAGTCAATCCTTTGTATCATGATTATACTACTTTGATTATCATGTACTAATTTGAAATTATATTATCCACTTTAGACATATAACTTTTTAATACTCCTAGTTTTATTTATTTTCCGAACTTTATCCCAAGACAAACAACATTAAAAATCCGTTTAAGTTTTTATGTGTATTTGCTTTAAAGTTTCAGTCGTTGATGATAAATATTTACCTCAGAAACACAACTGGGTTCTGATACCGGATCAACTACCGGTAATTGAGTACGAGGGAAAAGTAAATACAACAACATCCGCTTTATCGTGCGCTTCTTGGGCGAGCAAAGACAGAAAATTGCGGACGTACGATTCCACATACAGTCCTTATGTACACGATAACTTCATAGACGATACTATGTTTCCAGACGGATCAATAGTCGAAGCTGAAAACTTTTGCCGTGATCCAGGCAATGACAGATATCTTTGGTGTTACACCCAAGAAGACTCTATACAGTGGCAAGAATGCAGCGTCACAAGTACCTCAGTCTTCTTTTGTCTGAAATCGTACATTATATTTGGATGTAGTATCATAATAATATAATGGTTAAGGTTCTGATCGTAGTTTTAGCCTATTATCAATATGTAGGAAAGTTTGTAGTAAAGGAGTAAGGAAGTCCTTTTAAGGAACAAATGTTAGTGTACATGTCCGCTTGTAAATAACTGAAATACGTTTGAAACTAACGTTAAACTACAGAGAATACGATGCACGTTTTGTTTTCTTTAATAAGCAAGTTTTATAAACAAAATATTTCGATAATAATGCTTTACAATATGTGTTGCGTAAAGATCAGTGAAAGAAGCACAAGTAGCTGAACATTTTTTATCGATATAAATAGCGAAAATGTGGCAATTTATTTCATGTAAAACATACATTGCAAAATGTAGATTAAAATGTTAGGAAGAAAAGAAAAAGCGTCTGTCGTGCAACCCATTGGTTCTATCGAAAGGAATTATACCACTTTTCCAGGTAGTTTTGAACGGACGTGAATTATTTATTTCCATTTTAAGCATCAAGTCAATATCTTCCATACATGTAGCCTTACTAAAGAAAACATTTTAAATCCAAGACATGTCTTTGATTTCTTTCAGTGCCTTTCAAAAATAACACATTTGATGGTTACTTTAAGTACACTGGAACGTTGAGTAGAACGTACTCTGGTAAAAGTTGTCAAAGATGGGACTCAAAGTCGCCACACGCAAACTATGCTCATTTGTACTTCTTTCCCGGAGAAAGTTTAGCTCAGGCTTCAAACTACTGCCGAGATCCATGGGGCAGTGGATTTCTCTGGTGTTACACCACTGATCAGGCCACACGGTGGGAGCCATGTATACTTGAAGGTATGGTCTGAAAAGCCGTTTGACTATATAAAGAAAGCCAAGAAGCCTTTCACCAATTGTATCATAACCGATCACCATTTGTTCATGTCCATTTAATGGGTTTCAATGGTTTAAAGAAACAGTTCTATTTTACTGTTCAGACGAAGACCATATATGGACAAAGTCTTTTGGTTTTCATTTTCCTATATCTATAGAAGACATTAAAAGCCGTGAACAAACAGCTTTTGAAATATTTAAAATACAAATACAAAGCCAACCTTGCATCAGTCAAATGCATTGGAATACATTTCTTCATAAAAGCGGAAATCGTTGTTTAAGATACCAGCTATGAAAGTGAAATGGAATGTGAACATGTAGTCGGTGTTCTAGGCACTGACAACAAAAAGATAATTTGTAGTATGAATCGAAATATAAAGAGAGTTTTATACAGATTTTAGATATAAGATATTACTGTTTCCTGCTAACTTACTTTATCTTATAAGAAAAGATATTACCATAAGTTAAGTCATCTGAAATGTCAAAGGAGTTACGAAGTATATTCACGGTTATCAATTGCTAATGCTAAGACTTACTTGGACGAATTTTAACCACAAGCAAACAGTCTTACTGTTGCATTTGAGGACAGTGTGGCACAAGAAAAAGAAACTGGATTCAGTTTCCGGAGCATTTTAGTGAAGCAAGTAAACAGAAGTTAGAAATGTCAGATATGATGAATTAAGTAAGATTCAGTTGCAAAACGTTTGGAGGAAGCAATTTATGGGCCATCATTTCATAGAAAATTAAAAAATATTTTCTGCAGGTCTTTTATTATTTCTTTTTAGGGCTAGGAAGACTAATTATTAAGTGACTGATCTTAAATAATGCTAGTGTTTTTATCACTGTGTTTTGAAGTAATTTAATTTCTCTTAATTTAGGTTTATAGTTGATATCAGTAATTTCATCCATTTTAACAGTGAAGTTTACTTCTAGTAATTAAAACAAACGCCATTTTTCCAATGTAAACCAAGTTCTACGCATTTTAACTCATTGCAATTTCTTTAAAAGCCAATCCATACTGTCTTAGTTTTGTCCACATTAATCTTAAGACCAGATATTTTAGCACAAAATTTTATAACATTGAAAGTGTTATGCATTGACCTTTCTGTACCATCTAACACAAGTGTTATATCATCAGCATATTTAGAAAAGAGAAATTCAAGTTTATTAATGGATGTACTTTTATATTATTATTGTTCTTGAACAGTAGTGCTAGGATCTCGGCGCATACAAGAAAGAGATACGGAGATAAGGGATCACCTTGACGACAACCTTTATGTATAAGGAACCAGTCTAATAAGTGACCATTAATAACGACACTGGACTGTATTTTTCTGTAAAATAGCTGAATCCAATGGACAAAATTGTCCCCGAAATTAAAGAAGTGAAGAACATTTGAAATAATTTTCAAGGAAACAGAATCGAAAGCTGTTTGAAAGTCCAGAAGCAATAACATGCCTGGAATGTTATTTTTCTCAGCAAAAAACATAACATCATATATAAGTCTAACATTATCTCCAATAAAACGTCCTGATATAAAACCATTCTGATGTTCACTAATTATTGAATTTAACACCTTTTTGATTCTGTCAGCTATGCTTGCAGAGGCAATTTTATATCTTACATTTAAAAGTGAAATTGGACGCCAGTTCTTAAGATATGCTTTGTCGTTGTCTCCTTTTGGGATACATGTCATGACTCCTTGTTTATGAGAAATGGATAATTCTCATAGGACAAAACCATAGTTAATAGACCGAACTAAAAAGTGACCAATATCTTACCAAAAGAATTTATAGAAAGACACTAGTACTGTAAAACCAGAGTTTCCAGGATTGGAATAATTTTGCATTTTCTTTAGACTGTCAAGCATCTCTTTATAGGTCAAATTGCCCTGTAACTGCTGTTTTTCTTCATCAGACAATTTTGGGATATTTACACTCATAAATGTTGCATTTAAATCTATTTCTTCAGTTTCATTTTGAGCATATAGAGTTTTATAATGTTTGTAAGTTTTATTTAGAACGGAGTCTTGGTGTTGAAGTAAACTTCCCGTCTTAGAATATAACCTGTTCATAACTTTAGAAACAAAATTGCGGTTTTCAAGATTGCAAAAATATCGACTTGGTTTCTCCCCCTCAAAAATCCATTTTGCTTGTGTTCGAACCAGTGACCCTTCTAGCTTCTATTTCCTTAATTCTTGTAACTCTGCTTATTGTTGTCTAAAAATGTGAAAATTAATATTTTGTGAATTTCGTAAAGCCTCTACTACTTTCTGCAATTCTGTCTCCCTTTATCCTCTTGTTGTTTTTTGTAAGTTGAGTTAGTAATTGTTTTGACCCTGATCCCCATTAATAGTGTATTCAAGAATAATTGGTCATTTATTGTAAATTTAACATCTTTATTTGAAATATTTTCAATGGGTATGTTCATGTCTTGGTTGTTTAAGGAATACTGTAATTGAATAAGGGTTATGAGCTTTACCTGAGTAACATATTGTTTGTCGTTTAAGAGAGAATCATTATCAAGCTGAATATTCATAACTATCAAAGAATGATCCGTTCGGTACACAGAAAGTATGAATGATTCATTAACCTCTGAAAAAAGACGGCTTGAGATTAAAAAGAAACCTAGAAATGCTCTTTTCATAGGGTTCTTCTTTAACCAAGTATACTGTTATAATTCTAAATGTTGTTCACGCCAGTAGTCTATCAGATCACATTCTATCAACATCCTCATTTCTTGCATTTGGATTATTGATAGTTTATATCTGGGTTAATTACTAAGTTGAAATTGCCCCCTATTATACAGTAACTCTCCTGTGAAATAACCTTTTGGTATAAAAATCTGTAAAATTCTGGTTCATCTTTATTTGGACCATACAGACAAAAGAGCGAGACGTTTTTGCTGTTAATCTTACATTGTAATATAAGTAGATTACCACTTAAAATACGTCTCAGTGCTTACAAATTGAAACTCAAAATTATTGTTAATTAGAATTGCTACACCCCTAGAAGAACTATTGTTGTTAAAAATCATTCAAAACCCCACTGGCTTCTAATAAAGCTATTATCTTTCTAAAATGTGTATCTTGTAAAAAGTCTAAATCATTCATTGTAGATACTAAGGAAGACGGTAGTGATATTGTGTACGAGAAATATAAGTGGCCATTAAATTATACGATATCCGGGAAACCTTGCCAGTTCTGGAATGAGTATCAACACCGGCGTACATCTGACAGTTCCCTAGACGGCAATACTTGTCAAGACCCTCTAGATCAGGGATTTTTGTGGTGCTACATAACAGGCGGCGGTTGGGAATCTTGTGAAATTGACGGTAAATATAACGGTATAGAGATAATTGAAAAGTACCTGTATTACTTTAATCTTTCGAACTGAAGTCAATGTTTTATTATAAAATTATACCATGCTATTCGTATAAAATAGATATACTTTGGCCGTAAATTTAAGTAGTTTTATAATTATTTGCCGCCTATGCTACCTAGTCTTAAGTTTATATTTATACCAATGCATTTGCTAGTTTTAAGCTACGGATGACAATATATACATGTATAATAGAATACACAAAGTTTTTTACCATTGGTTACTGTTCTCCCAAAATAACATTTTTACTTCGAATTCCACAAAACCTCATTATTGCAAGAAACAGAATCCTATTCTAAATGATGTTAGGTGGAAAATGTGTAGCATGATAAAATCTACAAAACCCCAAAATAACAGATAGAAGAAAATAAGCAGTTTAAGCGATAATAGTGCCACCCCCATACGCGTCTTGTATCCATCTACTTTTGGAATTGAAGTAGTCTGCAATTGAAGCATATACATACCACAAGTCCCTCGAGTAAAACTGTGAATTGTTATGTGTTTTTATGTTTTTTGTAATATACAGAATGTTTCGAAAATCATACAAAGAATGAAAATAAAAATCTTAGCTTAAATGTATTTAAAGTGACATTATGCTCATCTTACTGCACATAGTGTATTTTTGGTGACAGTTTTATAAAAGCAATTTTCGGTTTCTGTGCTTTTAAATGTGTTAAACTAATGATAATGCCGCATTAGTATTTGAAGTTAGTGCTTTAGAAATAAAAAATTGGACAAATAAAATAATAGTTCCTTCCTTCGCAGTGATCTCCCTTGTGTTGTTGTAGTTTTTGGTAGAGAGATTTCGGCAGTGGAAGGGTAGCAAGTCCTGCATGCAGTTGGGTTTTTTAAATTGACTCTCCCAGTCAAAATAGGAAAAGTAATATTTGGAAAGTTATTATTTCATACTGGTAGCAGGAAGAGTCTGGTGTATTGGGTTAAAAGCTATTATTTCCTCTACCCTTATTACGCACATCAATTTCAGCTTGAAAAAATGTGCATAATTCCACTTTAAGTTTATGTATGTTGTATTTTTGAAGAAACTCTCATGAATCACAGTAAGAGAAACAAGACTACAGACAATTATGGTGTGTTTACCTGTAATAATGGACAAAATATTTCTGGGGTTAGAGAATGCGATTCGAAATTTGACTGCTTAGACTATTCGGATGAAACTGGATGTTGGAAATACCTAAAGCGTAAGTCTTTTTGTTGACATAAACTGTTCTAAGTTATGTTTTCTTAACTGTTGGAGGGTATAAAGCGTTGCATTAATTCTTAATGACAGTTGTCTGTCTGAGTTGTTAAGTGTCGTCTTTTAAGTATACAGTCATTATTCAAGAAAATATTTCCCAACCTTAGCACGGTGTGTGTCCTTTCGCAAAGACACAGATGCCACACGTGCCTCAGTCTACCAGCTGCCAATGGGTAGCAGCGACGAAAACTCGCAGATTATTTCTCGCGAGCATGATCGCATCTGGAATGAGTGTTCGAGAGCGATTCAATAAGCTACGGAACTTTCTTTGTAATCGAACTAAAACAATCTCGAATAAAATAAAGCTAAAAAAAATACATATTTGTCTTCAATAAACAGAAATTATTGTAACCAAAGAGAATTAACATGACAGTTACTCTGTTGAAATGCTTTCCTAATTCTTAAAATGTTGGTGTGGAATGAAATATCGATTTCTTGTCAATACATCCAGGTGTATAAATCTGACTAGTGGACGTGAAAAACAATAGTTAAAATGGATTTCATAATTTGTTTGTTGTCTTTAAGCTCATCCACTTTACGCTCTGGTAAAATTGTCCTCGGACCTACCGTCTGGCTTTGAGTTCGGATCATATTTCCACTGCAACGAATCATTAGAATGGATTTCTGTGACAGCATATTGTGACGGGGTGATAGACTGTTTGGACGCCTCAGACGAAATAAACTGCAACGATACATTTGATGGTGAGTAAGTAGTGTAGGCAGAAGACGAGCGACCGATAGATTAAAGGCCATTATAAATATGTTTCCTTGCATTGTTGTAAGTTTCATGCCAACTGAATCGAGCTACTAAAATGCAGAAATAAATCAAGACTTTGTCTAATTACATAAAAAGCATTGATTCATCCAGGGATCTTGCCTACTATCCGTATTCTTTTTTACAGGATGTGTTTATCACAATATAAAGATATCTATTTCTATATAAATGTTATGGAATCATTTTTTTCAGTTTTGAATTTATGATGTACAATATTGTTAAGACAACTATAGGGGAAAAACCAAAAAAAAAAAAAAAAAAAAAAAAAAAAAAAAAAAAAAAAAAAAAAAAAAAAAAAAAAAAAAAAAAAAAAAAAAAAAAAAAAAAAAAAAAAAAAAAAAAAAAAAAAAAAAAAAAAAAAAAAAAAAAAAAAAAAAAAAAAAAAAAAAAAAAAAAAAAAAAAAAAAAAAAAAAAAAAAAAAAAAAAAAAAAAAAAAAAAAAAAAAAAAAAAAAAAAAAAAAAAAAAAAAAAAAAAAAAAAAAAAAAAAAAAAAAAAAAAAAAAAAAAAAAAAAAAAAAAAAAAAAAAAAAAAAAAAAAAAAAAAAAAAAAAAAAAAAAAAAAAAAAAAAAAAAAAAAAAAAAAAAAAAAAAAAAAAAAAATTTCGGTTCGGACCTTTTTCAATAATGACTAAAAATGTGTTTTTCCACACGATATGTATTGTCTATATAAACCTTGATGCTATGTACGCTTCATTCACCGCAATGACGACCTGCTGAGAACTAAAATAGATTTACCTATCATTCGTTTATGTAATAGATAAATCAATGTTACAGACATTCATGCCTTGCGTTAAAGGTCCAACCATTCGGTCAGATTTGAAGAAAAAAATGAAAAATTCTTATATATGAATTAAAATTAGGAGAGGTAAAGGAGTCATTAAAGCGGATACATACCAGGTATTTTGATTTACTGTATTCAGGTCAAAAGTCATGCTTGCCGGACCAGTTCCAGTGTGGAGAAGGCGACTGCATTCATATAAGCCAAATGTGTAATTTTGTACCCGACTGCATCGATAGGTCAGATGAAAATTGTGGTAAGAGCAGTTAAATGTATTTCTCTAAGAAAAAAATGTAATAATATGTATGTTACACTACCTCTTCATTTTAATTTAGATTTGTGCTTTATATATGAGGTAGAAAGACTTAACGTAGTTTAAGATTAGGTTGCCCACTTTCGTCTTTGCTCTTATTTACGCTCGCCAAGGCAAAGGGGATATGGTAATGGGATTCGTCTGTCCGTGCGTCCGTTACGCTTTTGTCCGGAGCTTAACTATTAAAGTCTTCAAGGGAATTTATCTAAACTTTACACACAGACATATGACATTGAAAGAAAGCCCAGTGTACAAGGACCTTAACTCTAGCTTGTCCTGTTTTTTAGTTATCTCCCCTTATTGAATTTTTATATAACACATTTGTCCGGAACATTACTCCGAAAGTATTTGAGGGAATTTATTTAAACTTTACACACAGACGAGCGGTGGTGTAGAGGTTAAGGTGTCGGCCGCTCATCCCGGAGGTTGCTGGTTCGAGCCCAACTGGGGTCACGACCGTACTTCCTCATATGACACCAGTACTGGTTTTTCCAGGAAGCGGACTGGAGAGTGACTCGATAAGCCACAGGCTTTCTTCACAATCGAGCTAAAATAAATTAATATAATCTAAACTAAACACAGACAGAGGACATTGAGAGGAAGTGCAGTGTACAAGGATCTTAACTCTAGATTGTCCTATTTTTGAATAACTCCCTTTATTACTTTTTCTTTTCCGGGCCATAACTTCTTAAGTACTGACTCAATCGATTTCAAATTACATACAGTCATAAAGGACATTAAGATGCAGTGCAATATCTAAGAACAATAACGCAAATTTACCCTGGTTTTGAATTATCTCTATTTATTGAATTTTCGCAAAAAAACGTTTGCGCAAAGCGTATAAATTCCGGGTGCCGCATTAACACAGTGAAAGTGCAGGTTAATATCCCTCAACACGTAATAATTACTAATATATATATCTAATTTGAACCTATACCATATTCATTTCTCTCACCTCAAATTTCTTGGTCATAGAAAGAGCACTGGGCGGGGGGAATTGCCATGTGTAACATGGCTCTTGTTGTGTATAAAAATCGTCGCAAACTATATAGAAATACATAACCAAATAAAAGGTATAAAAACATGGACAAGATATTATACTGCCTGGCCAAATTGACCTGATTCTGACCTTTATGCATGAATATATTATTCAATGATTGCTTTTTGTAAGCAAATCCTGAATTAGCGGTACTTTTAGTAACATGTACGAAAATTATCGCTGGTTTACAATTTGTTTTGTACTGTTGATAAACTACTAGTGATGTATTGTCGTAGTAGGTAAGTGGTCCTTGACTTGAAAGATGATGGATCACGTAAACTGATATATTAATACATGAAATAGAGTCGAACACGGAATGCACGAGCACAGCGAGGTTTTGTTTTGTTTTTGAAAAAGATTGAAATAAGATGACAAAATTTTATATGCCTAAAACATTCAATGAATAAATATGATATATCATTGACGTTGACAGGACTCAAACACACGAGGTACAGATAATTAATACCATAAGTCAAGTTCACTACCAGATGAAGGCGGTGCGATTTGGTGCTCTTAGAATCAGAATGTCAGGTGACAGAACTGATTCTGAATCGAACAAAATAAGCAAAGCTCTTTACTAAGGAGATAATTAAAAAGGTCATAACTTTTTTAAAGATTACAATACTAGTCATAATATGTATCAATGAAATAATATAAAAAATATGCACCCAATTTCGTTTCCACATGCGGGAACACGCTGCTAGACGCGTAGTTTCTGATCACGTGACTACAGCAATTTTGCTTGAAATCCGCAATAATTCCGTTAATTAATTTCGACTTAAAAAAAGGTTTAATCGAACGCTTTAGAAGGGCTTCTATGATTCATATCCCCATTCAGAACTGCCAAATCGCACCGTCTTCCGGAATGGAATTGAAGGAATTAATTCCAATAATTTTAAAAGAGCCAGTCTTAAGCTATCGGCCCGATCGTCTTAACGATATTTAACATGCTTGCAACGTACATATTTGTAAAATAAAAGCCGAAGAAAATGTAGAAAATATATCGACAGTAAAATTATGCTGATAGAGGTCAGGAGGATCAGGTTAATTTGTCCGAGTAATATGAATAAACAAACACTTTTTGCAGATGATGCAACTTTTCTGAATAATGGAGAAAAAAAAAATCTTTTGACAAATTTGTCAGTGTTATTGACAGTTTTGGAAACATAGCAGGCTTAAAATATATTACCTCAAAACAACAATATTGCGTGTGAGATCACTCGCCCATGCAATCAATAAATTAAGAATGTTATGTTTAGATTTTCATTCATTCCAGACTTTGGGGCCTGTTCTGATTTAGAATTTAGATGTGACAATGAACAATGTATACCTCATAGCAAACGATGTGATTCCAGGCGTGACTGCATGGATGGTAGCGACGAGAAATTATGTGGTAAGTCATTTCATATACGTTTTTATTGTCAAATTCTTATACAGAGCGCTCTACACAATATGTTACACTTGATGTTATTGTTATGGACAATTTACAAACCACAAACAGTGCATCGTTCGAAAACAGATGCCTACGAGTTGCAAAGCAAAATGGTGATAGAGATATACGAATGAAGTGTGTCATTGTGCATTTAAAAAAGATGCTCATGATTTTATGTCTATAACAATTCGTAACTTAGACAAATCGAAAAAAATACGACAATCATCTGATATCGGTGCGTACTTGATAAACATTTAGCTCATTTATGTTTGAAACTCGTTCTTTTTTAACATTTGACCGATAAGTTGTTGTTGTGTTAGATTCATGTATAGAGGAGAAAGCGTTTCATTGTGACAGCGTTAGATGCCTTCCATTGAGGTTACACTGTAACAATTACAAGGACTGCGAGGACCAAACGGATGAGAAATTCTGTGAGGTGAAAGATTTCACATCATGTGATCAGTGGTGGGAAGCTGGGTTTAAAACTTCAGGATCATATTTCGTAGGTATGTGTGCATTGAAATTTCTACAACTGTCTTTAATCCGCTTGATTGGTCAGAAAATATCGACATTATACTAAAGTAAAGGAATGAATACCAGAAAGATCTCGAGTTATCCCGGGTCCTCTGGTTATTGATGGTCGAGTTACCGAAGTTTTCACAATATCATAATCATGCATAAGAAACTGTTTGACCGTTTGTTGTATATCGAGTACATCTTGTAACCAATATTTTTAAAATACATAACAATACATTTCAGGCGGTATGGAGGTTTTCTGCGATTTTGACTCAGTTCATGCTGGAAAGATTTACACAATAGTAGAAAATAGAGAGATTATTTTGGACAAAACTTGTTGCGCTGATACCTGGATGTTTTTGCTCAGCAATCTTAAGGAAGGAAAAGATGACTACTTAGTGTGGGACATCATAACCAGACCAGAATATTTATGTAAACAAGAGGTAAACTACAAATTTGATTGAAAGTGACGCAATGTTTATTTGGTATTCTACTGATGTAAATTTGCTCGGATAAATATCATATAGGCTTCCACAATACCAAAGTGGATGGGAATTGTGAAACCAAAATTATCAAAAACTCTTTATCGTCAAAATGCAGCTCAATTAAACTTTGCACAAATAAATGATATTAAAGTTTGTTTATTTTACATATGTTAAGAAATGTAAGGACAGTATAGAAAAATAGCTAGACCTAAATATGCCCTACAATTCTATTTACATTCTAACACAAAAACTAGACAAGACAGAGCATCGTTTTAAATACCAACATAAGTAATATGATACTCACAACAATATCATGATTTTTTGTCAAACACATGTATAAAAAATGAGATTGTATTTGTAAAATTGTGTTTGACCTTGAGTTTCATGGTCGCGGAAATATGTGACAAAAGAATAAAAATGTTAATTTCTCTCTTCATGATTGCAAGTTGGTTAAAAGGACACAAGGTTTTTAAAAAGATGTTTTGTGTTGTTTAGTTTTTTTGTTTGGATGTAAATTAAATTTTAGGGAATTTTAGGTCTAGCTATTTTTCTATACTGTCCTAACATTTCATAACATATGCGAACTAAAGATACTTTAATAACATTTTTTTGTGAAAAGTTTTATTGAACTGCATTTTGCCGTGATTTTGATAATTTTAGTTTTCTACCTTAAGTTACCATCCAGTTTGGTACTGTGGAAAGCCTTTAAGTGACATAGCAAATCATTTGTTTTACACATTAGATTAACGTTTTAATTTATCAGGCATAACCAATATTTCAGATAAAGCAAACGTGTCTCACAGCACATGCTAATGCTGCGGAATTCGACGACCCTACTTTCAGTCATACATTCAAGCACTGCGACTGTATAAACTTGGAAGTTCACATTAATCGGGACTTCGTGTAAGTATATTACTGTGCATGCAATTTATCAAATGTATGAGAAATTTAAATTAAGCTTTTCAGAAATTCCTTGAGGGACTCATGTAAACGATTGAAGATCTTATTGTCCAGTGAATTGTGCACATTAACAAAAGTTTCACTATACATTTCTAGGTTGGAAAAACCATGCTTTCATAATCACAGTATGTCAGAAGACATCTCGGACCAGACTACATCAAATCCGTCTAAACTAACCTTTAGATACTCTGAAGTAATGATATACCGGCAGATGGAATATCTTGGTTCACCAAACAAACATATACAGTATTTTCCTGGACCAATAATATGCGAGCACGGTAGGTTATCCTTAAACATTGAGTGTTAAAATGCATGTAGAAATCGACAACTTGTCAAACTAAGAGATTGGGACATTTAAAAAAGTTTCATTTCGCAGCAGAAATTGCTTGTATTCTACTGCCAAATGAAACAGTAATAGCCCAAAGCCTGCATAAGGGATGTCGTCTTTCTGCTTCCACTGCTACACAAAGCATCACATTGCAATTTAGCGATTGTTTATTGCTGGTCTGTCGTCATAGTCTTCTATAAGAATAGGAACAAGCATGATCTTATTGTAAAGAACATTCTAGTGATTTAGGGATGATTTGATAAAATAAAGAAAATGCGAAATGGGTCTTTGCGAAGGAGTACACATTTTCGATACCGCTAAACGGATACAAGGATATTTAACTGGGACTGAAAAAAGACCAGTGTATATGTACATGTATATAAATAAAAAATTGCACTTGCATTTCCACAAGTTATAGATATCATCTCTGAATACAATTTCGACTACACCCCAAACACATTATACTTACAAATTATTTAACGATGACTTCTAGAGTATACTCCAAATGATGAGGTTGTTACTTGCGAAGGGAATTTTAGATGCGTTTATGACGTTGACGAGATAGGAGTTATTCTTGGCTGTAGGACTGGTAGTCATCTTGAAAACTGTGGTAAATATAAATTTGCTTGACCTCCCTTTATATTGTTGCATATATTATGTACTCAATGGGTAATATTTTCAATTAACTGTTCTTATCACTTAGGCTATCAATTTAAACAACTTAGTGGTACCCTGGTGTATGAAGGTTTGAACTCATACTTGAGGCTTTTGACTAAGTTACAACTCTGAGAAGCAGTCATCGAGAGAAATAAAAACACAGTTGCAAGAACTTTTAAACTAAACTTGATTATTTGGTTAGTTTAAAACCTTCATTCAAATACCTTATTCTACGTATGATTATACTTTATAGAAAAATTCCAGTGCCCACAAAATACAGTGAAGTGCCCTGGAAGCTACTGCATACCAATAAGGTTTCTATGTGATGGTGCAGCTCAGTGTCCAGGTGGTCAGGATGAAAATAACTGCGGTGAGTATTTGAAGTTTCCAAAGTTTAGACTTCTGAAATCGAATGAAACATTTGCATTGCTAGTCACAGGGTTACTTTAAAGAATGAAATATACAGTAAAAACCCTATAATAAGACCACCATTCGGACTTTATGAAACTGGTCTTATTAGCGGGGTGGTCTCAGTATTGAGTTTGGTCTTTTTGTACTGGATAATATTTATTTTATTACATGTATAGCAAGATCATTATGTACATATATTGGTCTTTACAAATTATAGACAGAACATGATCTGTATAAAGTTATGTACTTCTCATGAATAAGATTTATACCGTTTTTCATTAAATAAAATTTCTGACCTGCACTTCAAACAAAAAACAAAGTTTGCCATTTACTGGAATATGTTACTTTCAACAATAATTAAGTATGTCATTTATTTCTAAACACTTCAAAACTAAAAGTTTCTGCTTAAAGCATAACAAGAGTTGACTGTATGCTTGAACATTAAATTTTCATGGACTGTCTTTCTATCTCACCTGTCATCAGACAGATCACACATGGTTTTGCTCATGCAATATAATTTCTAACAGTTTCTCCCACCGATTATCGCATCAAATGTATTAAATAAATCAAAGACAATTAATTATCAAACACTTCCGTGTTTGTTTACACTATCCTTGACCTTTACCGTAAAGTGGTCGCTCAATTGTCGTAAATTGGTCATTAATTGTCGTAAAACTTCGGCAGATGTTGTTTATGTCGTGTCATTAAGATGTAAACAATACACTGTAATACTCTTTGAAATAGACTCTCTTCGTCTGAAATATGTATTTAGTGTCCATAACCGACACAGCTATTAAGTCAAGCAAAGTGAAATGAATTACGTTATGTGTAGTAAGGTCTATGATATTTTGATGTCTTTGAAGCATCTGTTTACAGCAAACAACGTGAATTAAGGTAACAACACTTTTATAGTTAAGAAACGTAAAATCCAATTGAAGTAGGTAGTTACAAGAATTAACATGTTACCGTACCTGTAAATTGTAGAAATATGCAATTTAAACTAATAACGAAAGCAAATGGTTTTTGTAAACAGAAACTGTTATATATGTTTGGAGTTTCTAAGTTTGTAATATATTAAAGTATGCCGTGTACTACCTAGATTGAAGGTCTTTAATGCCCCGGCACTTCAAGAATGATGAAGGGTCATTAAAAGTTACCTCTGTCCTAGCTCTTGAACGCTTGATGGATTATATTCATATTCAGTGCTCAGGTTTATAATATTGCAATACAGGGGTAATTTGCTTTTGGTTACAATCCACTAAATGACGTTGGAGTTATGGCCCTTGCACATCCATGTTCTTAAACATATTAGCGCATGTATTACAGAATGCAATCTATCAGCAATGAAATTATGTAGAGTGTCATCTAGTCAATAAATTTGTTGTCGAATCTGTAAGCTGTTGCTTTTTAAATACTCATACTGTAGTGCGTGTTTAACTTTTGATATCTTCCAGACAGTTTCAAATCTGTTGCAAGTATCTTTTACAGGCTGCGGGGAAACAGAGACTGAGATCATCATAGTTTACGAAGCCCATGGTTTTAAGGATGGCGTTGATATAGAAAAGTTTGCTAGCCAGTTTTTCACAAATTTGGCAACTATAAGACTTCTAAGCTACACGACGAGCCAGCCACTCAAAAAAGATTTCAACATCGACCATGTTGTAATGCAAATAATAGAAACTCATATTTCACCATTTTCTGCTGTAAATAGACTACCTAAATATCAATATAAGTTAATGGCAAAATCTTTTCTTCAAGATATTCTCTTTGTGAGAAATGATAAATACAGGAAAGGGATTATTTTCTTGGAAAATAGTAATATGGCCAAGGTGACTGCAGGACAGATGTTTCTAAATATATCCAAGACTCTTCCTTCCAATGTGCGACTATACCGTGTTACTGAAGACCCTGTTTCCAACAGTAGCAATGACTCTAACAAACATGAGAACGTGCAGGATGTAAAACTCAAGAGATGGGATGTACTCAGTTCACAAGGTTTACTGTTCTTCCCGACTTTATGTACAGGTATGCTTTTAGATTATATTGACTAGTACCTATTTAATTGTTTTTTTTCTTCAATAGAATTACTGATGCATTATTTTGTCAAATATGGTAAATATATTTTCCCTTTTATACAGTGTCATCAAAGGTCATATGTCGTAATGCCTACAAATGTGCATGGAGTAGGAACTGCATTCCACTTCACCAAGTATGTGACGGTTATACACAATGTGAACATGGTGATGATGAACGCCTTTGTAATTTTCAATGCCCAAACATGTGTCAATGCAAAGGATATGCAATATTCTGTGGCAACAAAAACATGCAATTCAAAGCTATTGCTGACATATCAAACCTCACCAGACAACTAGACTTAAGCAACAACAAATATCTTTCGAATATATTAGAAAGTTCTCACTTAAAGCTTTCATTTTTGGTTCGACTTAACATATCCATGTGTAAAATTGAGACTGTATCAGGAGACGCATTTCGAGGTTTGCGTAGCTTAATTTCCATTGATTTAAGCTATAATTCTATCAACGTTCTGTCTGCAAATGTCTTTGTTGAACTACTGCATTTGAAGTTTTTAGAACTTAAAGGGAATTACAAACTTTCCGCCATAGAGACAGGTGCCTTCAACGGTTTAAGCTTGATCCGGGAACTGCACTTAGGGGACGCACAGATTAAAACTGTGGAAAAATATTCGTTTTCTGGATTAAATCTTGACATTATCGACCTATCTAACAACTCAATCGAAGAAATAAAAGCGTTAGCTTTCAGTGACTTGTCCGTCAACATACTTAACTTTAGAGACAATGAAATACTTAATTTCAATAAAGAAGTCTTTACTGGTACGGCAGCACTACGACGATTAATCACTCCTGCCTTCAAATTTTGTTGCATTAGACCAAACTATCTGGAAGAAGAGGACTGTTTTCCGTCAAAAGACGAATTTTCATCTTGTGAAGACCTGATGAGACTCTCTGCTCTACAAACTATGCTGTGGTTAATCGGCTTGTCTGCCCTAGTGGGAAATGCTCTCTCTGTGTTGTACCGATTAGTGTACGATAGGGAAAGGTTGAAGATAGGATTTGGTATATTTGTAACGAATCTTGCTGTAGCAGATTTCTTGATGGGGGTATATCTGATTATTATTGCAATAGCTGATGCAACGTTTAGAAAAAGGTATGTTCAAGACAGTGTTTCCTCTAGTGAGTTCTTACCTAAGTGCATTTTGACAGTCTTTTTCTACAGATGACTTAAAGTAATATTAATATATCTACTGTGTACGTATGATTATAGATCTATATATTTTCAAGGTGTTTCACTGTGCACCTTTTGCGAGCAGCCAACATCTAAAAACAAAGGCAAATGCCATTACTATGATTTTGAAGTGCATTTTGACAGTCTTTTTCTACAGATGACTTAAAGTAATATTAATATATCTACTGTGTACGTATGATTATAGATCTATATATTTTCAAGGTGTTTCACTGTGCACCTTTTGCGAGCAGCCAACATCTAAAAACAAAGGCAAATGCCATTACTATGATTTTGAACATGAGCCTGAATAACTGAATGTTTATAAAATTTCCAGGTACATCTTCATGGATGATTATTGGAGGAACAGCGGATGGTGTAACTTAGCGGGTGTTCTATCTACAGTTTCGTCAGAAGCAAGTGTTTTGTTCCTCTGTCTTATTACACTCGATAGGCTACTGGTAATAAAATTCCCATTTGGAGAAGTCCGATTCAACCGTAAACGTGCAGTGTTATCATCAGCCATATCATGGTTATTTTCCATACTGTTTGCCGTGATTCCATTGGTATTTACAGGATATTTTCAAAACGAATTTTACACTAAATCGGGCGTCTGTATTGCTCTCCCTCTTACAAGAGATCGTCCAGCCGGATGGATGTATTCTGTGGCCGTTTTTGTTGGGCTTAACTTTATAACATTTGTTCTCGTTGCTTTTGGACAAATTGCCATCTTTGTGGAAATAAGAAACGCAAAAATTGGACAAGATAACCAAAGGGCCAGGAAACAGGACTTAAAGATTGCTCGAAATCTGTTGCTAGTGGTAACGACCGACTTCTTATGCTGGTTTCCGATTGGTGTGATGGGTAGGTTTTCCCGTCTGCTGCATTTTTATATAACTAAAACAAAATGATAATTAAAAAATTCCATATCTAACTAAAGACAATTTGCTATTTGTTTGCTGAAAAGCGAAATATAATTTGACATGTATTGTTTAAAAGTACTTATATCTGTTTATTAAATAATGATACAATTCAATTAATATCTAACATTTTAAAGCAAAATGAACACAAAGATTTATGTGCTTAGGTTAGATTTTAAAATGCTTTTATTTATGTAATCATAGTACATCCGTTTTCTGCGTAATAACTTTCTAAGATTATGCTTCTCATATTGATAGATTCCTATGTATTGATTCGTTTGCAAGATTTGATATTTATTTATTCATATAATATTTTAAGGTATGATGGCTTTGAACGGGCATGTGATATCAGGAGATGTTTATGCTTGGGCTGCCGTCTTTATTCTCCCAGTCAACTCTGCTTTAAACCCAATACTTTATACATTATCAGCAATTCTTGGTCAAAAGGTAAACATATTTATATATTTATTTTGTAGTACTTATATTTGCATTTTTATGCTTATTTCGCACCAATATTTCCAATAAAATGGATTGACCTAAAATGAAAACTGGAGTCATATTTTAAATTTTCGCTTCATCGCAGTAAACTGCCGGAGCATTCAGAACAGAAAAATTTAATATGCACAATCGAAACAATCTACAACTTTTATGGTGATACATTTCTTGTAACAAACACTCAAATATAAATAGTAAGCAATCTCGGTGCTCCGAATTTGGAATAAAATTACTAATCTAGTATTAAAATGAATTTAAACTATGGTTTCTTCGCAAGGAAAAGGATAGACACATAACTAAATTCATGGCAGTTATTCTCCGGAAAATAAAACAATATCCAAATTCAGTGGTTGCAGTGTCATTGAAACGTTTTGCCGACACTATATAATAAAACTATTGATGTTTCCCAACTTGTTTTAAACGGAAATAATTTTAATCATCATCAGCATAACCCGAACCATTTCCCCTTGCTATGCTTTAGATTTTATGTTCGAGCTTTCTGAAAACACTTTAAACGTTTTTGTCATTTAGAAATTTAACCCGGATACAGATGAACAAAACCGAATAAAAGTTACAACAGGTGAGTTTATGTCTCATTGCTAGATTTACGTATCATTTACACGTTTAACGTTAAACATCTTAGAAAAGAAAAACACAGGACATTTATCATTTTCGGTGAATTATTTCCCGGTAATGTTTATCTTACTTTATTACATGTCTTATTTTCTTTCCATTGTATCATACAATGAGGGCTGTCGGAGCAAATAGGCTTTTCTAAACGTTGAAAAGTGTTCTTTCAGTCATTATGTTTGTTACGTACGGTGCCCGTGAAGTGACATGTGATACATTTTTTAATTTCGTAATTACGAAATACATTCCTTATAAACGAAATAAGATTTCGTAAAAACGAAATAAGATTTCGTAAAAACGAAATAAGATTTCGTAATAACGAAATAATATTTTATTTAAAGGAAATAAGATTTCGTTTATACGAAGCCTTTTTTCTTTTTTACGTGCGAAATTTATTTCGATTTTACGAAATGTTATTTCGTTTAAACGAAATGTTATTTCGTTTTTACGAAATCTTATTTCGTTTTTACGCAATCTTATTAAAAAGATTTCGTCAAACCAAATACATTTCGTAAAAACGAAATAAGATTTCGTAAAAACGGAATCTTGTTTCGTTATTACGAAATACATTTCGTTTTTACGAAATAACATTTCGTTTTTACGAAATAAAATTTTGTTTTTACGAAATCTTATTTCTTTTTTACGAAATCTTATTTCGTTTTTACGAAATCTTATTTCGTTTATACGAAATGTATTTCGCAATTACGAAATAAGAAAAATGTTTCACATGTCACTTCACGGGCACCGTAGTTACGCTACACAGCTTGTGTTCGTAAAAGGCATATATTAGAGAGTAACTATCATATAATATACGTTGTATATGTATATCTTACGGTTTATTCTGAAAAAGTTACAAAACTGTTTCAATAATATGTTTCGGTGTTGAAAGCCCAATATTTTAATGAGTTTCGATTGTTACTTGTAAACAAGTTTACCTTTTTGTTTAAGAACAATATCTTTGTCTTTTTCAGAAATTGGTGAACGTTCTTTGGCGATTCTTGACATTAGTGAACGTCTGAACGTTCGCTGCAACTCGCCACGAGCAAATTATTATAGGATCAGTGAAATACTCGAACGAGATGTGATCTTACCTACGCTTACGCTTCTGAGAATCGGAAAACATCTTGTAGAAATCTTAGATGTGCTTCATAGCAACTACTTGGTGACAAAGCGCCTTGACATTCGGACAGCCTACATTAAAATCATTAACGAAAAGGTAATAGCATGCACAGGTTTTAAAACATTTCTCATTTTTTTGTGCTTTTCTTGCCCAATATTCTGTATTTACATTCCCAAATAAAATTTGTCGAGAATCTTATAAATAACTGCAATGGGTCCTTTACAAACTAAGATAATACCACTTGCATGATTAAGAAATTCATTTTTCATTTTACAGATAGACGGTCGAGTTTTGTTGGAAGATCAGCCATGCATGTCATCAAAAAAGGAGGACCTATCAGATGATATGTTTCAATTTGGTTTGATTTTACGTGTTCTGATCAAGAAAAGCATACATGAAATAAACGTTTAAGACTTTTACAGAAAAAATTAATAGAATTAATAACGATTTTTTTCTGCATTTCTGTTACTGTGATGCAATATGTTTGTGCAATTAATTACAGTCTAAAAGTACATTAGATTTAAAATGCATTTTAAACGAATTTACATTGAACATTTTAACCATGCAAATTTCTGCATCCATTGGGCAATGGACCAGCAACGTATAAGAATAGAAATCTACTGTTTCTTATGAATGTGGAATTTGACATTTATACTTAATATGAACATGTTCTTTATGTTGTATTGTAATAAACACTTTAGTTACTTGCATGAAATTTGGATAATAAACATATATGATTTTATTTTAATGCCTTTATATATCGTTTTAGAATATATACACTTATTCTAGATGTACAACCTAGATATTGTGTAAAACACTTTTTACGAACTATGGAGTAGTACGTGTCAAAAGAGTAATACTGAGTGAATTTGCGTAGAGGTGTACATATTGGGATCCTGTTACAGTGTAGTCATAGGTAAACGCTGTCCGTTCATATTTTAATTTGTCTTTTAACTTTGATAGTTTAGTAGTTTGTACTATGTTTCACACCGGACTTAGACATCTACCAAGATAATTTTCCTTAGACTTTTGTAGGAACAATTACAAAATTTTCTTGTCTAAAACTACAATGCATAGAGCTTAGATCCATCGTAAAATTGTTCAACTTATGTCCCCATGGTCAAAACTTACCCCAGCCTAGGGTCTCCTTCTTTAAATGGACTTCTATATGAAACACTTAACAAATCTTTATGTTTAAAAACACAAGGGCTAGGGCGTAGATATTTGATTTGTAGCATTGTCTACTCAGATTATTCTAATTATACCCCTTGTGTTACTATTGACCATACCCTAGGAAAAACTTAATTTACAAAGAAATACACAGTAAAAATATCCTTATCTAAAACAGCAAGGCCCAGAATTTAGAGATTTTGTTTTAGTGTCTATTGCGCTTTATTAGTGTTTTATTTGTCTGGTTGCTCTTTACCAAGTTTGTTAAGATCATCACTGAGATTAAATTTACTTATACTTATAAAGTATAATATCGTTAACCTATCATAAATAGTTAATCCTGATTGGTCGAGAGCAATCACGTGCCAAGTCCACAGAAGTACGTGTAGACCTGGAAAATAACGTGTAGACATTCGAATTTAAAGACTTCATTTCGCTTATTTCATTATATTTTATGAGGTATACGATATAACAATTTACGACTAATGTCCTCGGTCAATATCACTTTTAACAGGTCTGCAAAACTATATATTGACCTCAGTATTAGTCTATAGTTGTATAATAAATATTGTACGGTTGTATACTACCAACCTTATTCAAATCATTTACATGTGGTTGAAGTTTGCCAAACCAAGTCACGCCATTTGACATAAGCCATGACCTTTAGGCCTACCTTGTTGTTTTTGAACTACAGTAAAGAAATGTTGACCACACGTACAGTTTTGCAAACAAATTCCAATATTAATCTTGGATGACAAATATTAAAATATTCACAACTGAAACCCCGGTTTGTGTTGTATATTCATCTACAGAATGACAGCCGTCCACAAAGCGACACCTCATTTCTTTTAATGAGGGAAAACGGGTGTCCATAACACGGTGAGTGTTTGTTTCAACCGCACTGAATTATGCAACCCAAATCACTCGAAGTTCGTGTTGTTGTCAAACTAAATGCAGCCCTGGCTGAGCGAATTAAATCGTCCATTCCTTCGAATATATAGAATGCATGTATAGTTCTTATAACATATTTGAACAAAAACATTATAGTCATATGAGAATAATCAATTTCTTTATTATTGATTCGAATTTGAATACAATTTACGTCTCGAATGAATCGACGTCAACCCTGGAATGAAAACTTCGAAAACCTCGCTCTATTTTATCGCCGTTTACAGCATAATATGTAGCAAAAATTAAAACTGACACATTTGTGATTCCCGCAATGTTAAGACATCTGTTCTGCATTAAAATACTCTTGCAGAACTTTTAATTACTTTACATATCCTTTTCCTGACCTTTTGACCTATTTTTGTTTTGGAGCACGGTCCGTGTTTGGATCAATAAAATGGTTCTCAGAAATAGTAATTTCAGTACTGTTTGTCGCCTTCTATGAAGTAAAGATGTGTATATAATCAATTGCAACTTATTAATAAATAGTATGTTACTCAAATTGTATTCCAAAGGCATGTACACCGAACGTTTTCATTTTAATTTAAAACAAAGCATGTTTCTGTATCCAGTTGGTTCAGGACCTCATCGCAACGCATGCTACGAATAGTGTATATTCTTGATGCGGGCGGGTTTTACCTACATGTTTGTGATATTTTTATTTTTTTGATTAAGGTGTTCATTTAATTGTCTATATATACATGCATTCATTACCGAAATAAATTTATCCATCTATACACATTTTAACTTTATTTATTTTAAGAAACTGTTAGATTTAGATACTTGCATAATAATTTAAGTTTAAGACCCCCAGAACAGAATTAAAACCATCACCACAGCGCACTCAAGACTAAAACATTAAATACAGCATAGAAGGAGACTTTAACCTTTTTGTAAACTATGAAAGCAAAATAAAAGATACATTCGCCGTACAAACGGTTTTAAAAAGTTAAATATCTTGACTTTACAAATATGTTTATGATTGTAAAATATTTTGATATAAATAAGTCTGTTAGTGTGATTTCTTTTTTGTACGTACACCTGCACTATTATATAAAACAAAGAAGAAACACGCTATATCTTACTGGAGGAGATCATCTTTGAAATCAAATCTTCAGTTACACAAATAAGAGTGTGTACGTGTGCAAACGGATTCGTAATGCACAATAATTAGGCCTATGAAAAATATGTATTAAATAAATTTCCTTTGAAGATGAATTGATTTGTCTTTTTGCGAACTATTTTTAGTAAGGTCGCTTGGAAATTGCCGGGCAAGATTACTTGGCATTTGTATGTTGACGTCAGTATAACAGTCTGGTGTTTTTGTGACGTCAAAATCATATCACAGATACAACAACAGCTTTTGACATCAGTGGCTTGGCTGGCTTGGTTGTAACTCAGAAATTCTACTTATTTAGGGTTCCAGTAGAAAACGTCTTGACTATTTAAACACATGCAACCTTGATCTGACCTTGGTATCAAGTATAGCGAATTAACTTTTGGAAGCAGTTTCAGCTTCTATTAATAGTAACAGTGACATTGATATCGATTCAGTGAACCTAATTCGATGTCATTTTTTGTCATAATTTCTCTTTTCATTACACACTTTATGCAGAAAAGTTAAGGTTTGTAATTTCAGTTGATCTCCTGTTAATGGTCCAATTCTTGCATCATTTAAGCCATATTGTTATTTATATACAGACAGTTTTTTCGATAATTGTTCTGCTTTTTATGTTAGTATTTAACACGTAAATATGTTAATATGTAATGAAACCTATTACTCTTCTCAAAAAGTACTGGCAGCTTAAATGGCTCAGTATCCTAAAAAGAACATTTCGAAGATGAAGAATGAAAAGAATACAAACAAATAACAGCAACTACACAGTATTAAGTAGACAATTAATAATCGTAAACTGCGTGAAATATTCAGTCTATTGAATTATTACACTAGATAAACAACTAGAAGGAAAGTCTAATCCAGTCTAAACCTGATATTTATCTTCAATGAAAGGAAAACGAACAAAGTAAAACAGTATAAAAAGTATAACAGAAATTAACACAACCATACATATATAAATGTCTTTGAAATAACAAAACAAAAATACATATGTTGCTCATCTATTTAGAATTGGTTACCGTCCTCAGGAATATGGAACCTGAAAGAAGATGATCATTTATGTCCAGAAATTATGATTTTAATCTTAATAAAGGTCTATGCTATATTATTACTATACTACTTATTTTTAAGCAACTGTTAACAATTTATTGCCAAAGTGTTACATTTAATTGAAAAAGACAATATCATTCCCTTGTAAAAAGAAACCAGCATACAGTATATAAAAAAACAATATCTCTTGACTAAATATAATAGTATACTTTTCAAACACCTGCATATGACATTTATGTCTTTTTCTGTGCAGCTATTCGTTTATCCACCATGTTTTCCATGTAATCCTCTGTGAAGTACAAAATCTGGCGCAGAGAAAGTAGTGCCAAAATGCTGATGTTGTCTTCAAGCTGCATCTCATTTTCATAGTTCTTCACCGGGAGTACGTTGCCACGTGGTAGACCAAGAAGTTGCGATGCTTCCTCGACGTGTTCTTCCACTGTTTGGCTTTTGAAAACTTGTGATACATCCTTCTCAACATCTTTACAAAGTTTGTCGACTTTCGTCAGAAGAAGTGCTTGTGGAATTCCTATCAATCAAAAGGAAAACATCTCAAATATGTCTTGATTTATCCTTTTCGATCATCAACGATATTTATACTCACAAAGTTGACTATGATAGATACAAATATATCATCGGATATATCATATTATCTAAAATGGTCATATACTGATCTGGCAGATTGGGCAACTAAAATTTCCATGTACATGAATGTTGTCCATTTCAACATTTTACGAGTTAAACACGTCTTCTTTCTTGATCTTATAAGAACTATCTAGATAACTTGCATTTGAGTTTCAACCCTTTTTCCAAAATAGACGGGTTTAGTCTGCCTAAATATATGTTTACATGTATATGAGATATGGATAAGTTACGAAAATTTTTTGTATATTTCTTATTATCTGAAGACTCTTTGATGACGGAAACCTCATATGAAAGGACATTAATGGATTAAAACTTGAAACATAATTTCAATCAAGACATTTCTCAAAACAGAAGGAATATAGAGATTCGCCTAAATGATACAGTTTGGCTAAAATTATTAACTGATCACGATCTCTTTATCGATACCAACAATTTTTCTATTTATTTTATTCTTTTTGTTTCAATAAAATAGCGAAAATCGCAGGAAACGCCATCAGAAAGCATATAGCACACATAGTTCGTCATTATCGTCGTACGTTTTGTAGCATACATTACGCTCTATGCTTTTTGAAGTTAATCCGGGTTAAAGATTTTGATAATTTCATTGAGTGAACAGTGAGTTTATCAGGCAATAATCCACCGTTATATTCTGATAAGCCATCGAAAAACATTACATAAAGACCTTTAATCTATACCTAAAACAGGGGATAAGGTTTAATTGTTAGATGAATTGTTCAATGGTTAACGGAGAAACCCGGTTTGATAATTGCCTCTGCTAAATACCAATCCAATATTAACAACTGTTCTTGTTTAATTTTGTAAGCTCTGTACCTTTTTGATTCATAAAAGACTGAAAACTTTTCATTTTCTGTACGATTTTTGCCGGCTGAACTTCAAGTGTGGTAGAATACATTACAAAAACAACACAATGAATTTTTTCGTCTGCTGTCGGTTTTGTTACAAAGCCGACCGTCTCTGTAGATATCGGCGATGTAGGATTGAACTGCAAATGAGCAGGATTATTTACTAACTAAACTGTGTAGCAATTTTGTGGTGTCTTGGGGTAAACGGGAAAAGCAATATTTTTCTATAACAGACAAATGTTATTGATGGTTCACTCAGAAATAAAGTAAAACAAAATAATTAAGGGTTTAAATACATAGATGTTTTCGTAGTTTTTTTTAAAGTACCCTCTGTTAACGAAAGTGCGAACGCACTGGATGGAAAATATAATAATCTGTTCAAAAAATAAAATTTTAATGAAAGTTCTATAGTATTTCAAGCCTAAACAGGTGAAACGTTATATGTACACTATACCGCACTTAGTCTGAAGTGAGTAATCTAGAAGATTACCTGATAGTATTCTGGTACATTACCATCCAGAAGATAGTTACATTCGAGAACATCCAAACCTTGGGTTTCTTCTAAACCACGTGTGTCACACAGTCGGAAATTCAAATTTGCCCCAGATCGAACACGTACAAAATATGGATATACTATGAGAACAGAAAAACATTACACATAAAGTCACTTGTTGTTAAAAAAATATAACTGCTTCTTAATGTACGCGATTGTGTAGTTTGAAATTGTTGAAATATTATATGCATTTACAATGGATTATAATGAACATCTTTCTGAAAATTATTAAATTTCAACATTTGGACAGACAACTAATAAAATACGACTTCAAAGTGCTTTATGTTTTTTCTTTTTTATGATACTAAAGGCTACTTGGGATAAATGTAACGCAATATTATTTTTATTGATACTATAAATAAACGCTCTCAGACACACTTTTCGTGAAGCAATGCTATGAATACGAAAGGAAATAAAACATAGTTCTACAATATTCTATCAGAAAATCAATAAGTTTATCTGACCAAAGTAATCATGTGGCATTTTTCGTTGGGAGGCCAAGAAAGAGTTTTACTTCTCAAGTCGAACGGTAACTAAACATAATCATATAGATACATACAGCAACCGTGAGACTTTGCTCAGCACTACCGCTACAAGCCCTCTGTGTTATACGACCACGGAAAATAGAGTTGATCGTATTGAAGAAACTAGACTTCCCTGCTCCAACAGGACCGATCAATAGGATTCGAGCTTCTGTGATCTTTGAACCCGGGAAGGGTTTAAAGGATACAATGTCTTCCGTTAGTTCATCTAAGAGCTGAAACAAAACGCAAAGTAATGTTTAATTAAGCAATAAGGAAACTAGAGATGTTTTTTCACGAAAATGTATGTTTCCCCCTTTGACCTTTGAATTAGTGACCCCAAATTATAATATGCGGAACTAGACTTCATACTGATGCTACCTGCAAAATGTTATGAAAATGCAGTGAGGGGTGTTGGAGAAGAAGCACGAAAAAGATTTCACTGAATATTATAAATATATATATAGATATAGACTTAAGGTTTAAAACCCTTAAAATGCCGGAAAAGGCAATATATATAATGAATTAAATAAAAATGACTTGATATGGTTTTAAAATAACGATTTTGTGCTACGCGTTTCATACAATTCGTCAGTTGTAGTGAATGACGTTGTTGTGCCTGATGAATTGTATGAAACGCGTAGCACAGTTAATTTTGTTAATTAAATCGTTATTTTAAAGCCATATCAAGTCATTTTTATTTAATTCATTATATAGATATAGATATATATATGCAAAATCTTCAAAGTCCTATAACTCATACAATAATCAATGGAGCGGAAAATCCTGACGATATGCGCAACTACACTTGGTACTAAACATTTCTACCAAGTTTGGTAAAAAACCATCCAGGCGTGTAGGAGGAGTTGCGTAGACAGACAGACAGGCCTCAAGACGACAAGCGATGCCGGTATAATACAGGCGTTGCCTATCCTACCAAGTACAGGCGTTGCCTACCTTTCGTTGATCAGTCTTTCTGTAGTGAAAACCTTCGCTTTATTTTAAGAGATTGCATTCTAATGAATATGTATAACAACAACTGACAGTACAATAGATATTCATTCCTAAAAGCTTTTGTAAAGGAAAAAAAACACCATATTTCTCCTGTTGGTAGGCTTCGTGTAGGCTTCGCAAAAATATATGAACATCTTGAATAATTATTAACAGAAAATGCATTGTAATGAATGCTTATATATTCTGGAATCATAAGGCCTCAGCATGTTTTCTTATATACATATAGAAAGATTATGTTCGTCAATTAACGATAAAATACACCATGATTTCGATGGGCAACACGTGCGGTAAATGACGCACGCGGTCAATTGTAAGTTTTAAGTTACAATGAAATGTAACTACGCGATGAACATTTTTTTTAGACAATGTCGTGTTTATACCAACATAATAAATGCTTCCCAGTATTTCATCGTTGATCAAAACACAGTCAGTCGATCGGACCAGGACACATTTAATACTTCTAAATTATATTTCATTTATGGGTTATTTGTCTTATGAACAACAAAATTAATAATGAATTTCAAGAAAGATTTTACTGCGATGCTGTCTCAAATGCTATCATAATGCGTAACCTTTTGAATTGATGTTCATTCATGATTATATAACTTCAGTATTGAAATTCAAAATCTTTTGTACGGTATTAAAACATATTGTTTTCGTGACAGAATTTGACATTTCAAGCAATAATAAAAAATGTTTAATTAGCAAGCTGTTTTGTCGGAAATGCTGGTCTCGATTGTTCTTAGTATCTGTATTTCTTATCTTGTTAAGTAAGTGTTTATTTACTAAAGCAACATGCTTAAATACTAATTAAAGTTGTTGTAGATGACGTTGTTTTTTTTTAAAATTCAAAATGAATATCATAAGCGAAACAAAACACACACGGCATTTACATCAATTTCGTATTTGTATTTTACCGTTTACTTACAATGTATTACAAGTTACAACATAATGTAGTAATAATATTTTTTATCCAAACTCCATATCGCGTGTTAAATTGTATGCTTCTTCGCGTATTAATTTAAAATACAAGTGCAAAACCTGTTTGTTACTCTATGTATCTAAAGTTTGATTTGTTGCCGCCATAAAACAAAACAGGCGCCAAGATCATAAAGCACCGCCGTAATTGGTACAATATGGAAGAACAGTTGTTTAAGCACGTGTTTACACCCATCGTCACGTGTTCGCATAAAGGAGTATAACGTTCTTTTCTTTTTTATTTGTTTCTTTGCTTTCTTTTGATTTTAATACTTTTTACAAAATTATTAAGTGTGTGATTTGTGTCAGCATCTTATATACCGCCAGAGTATCCTTGTAAAATGTACTCGGATTACACGCGTTTCTTTCACAAATCCGGATCTCCTAATTATTTAAGAATCTTATAATTTATTTGGCTTTCCAGCAAAGAAAACGTTGTTCTGCTTGTTTGACATATCCGCAAAGCAATCCAAAATGAGAAAAAATAATTCAATCATTACAAACACACTCAGTCCGTGGTCCGTGCGATTCATTATCATGCTGAAGCATTTGATCGTAATGTGCACAATAGATTCGAACCAGTGCACTGCAAGATTTAGAATTTTATTCACTAACCACTAACCTACGGTCGATCAATAAATTAAGAGGCAACAAAAGTTTTTGTACTTAAGCACTATGTTTCAAATTCACTTTCACGTTTATTATTTGTAATATTGTGTCAGTATATTCACGTCTTACGTTTTGTTTCGGTAAGATATAATCAGCTTTAGATAATTTTTTTACTGATGTATATCTTTTTTATTTATAAGAAATACTTCAGCATGATAATCCGTATCACCATAATGTCATTTTTAGAATCTATACATACATCAGCAAAATATCAGAAAAAGATTCTAAAAATGACATTATGGTGATATGGATGTAATTCACTAGACGGTTGCTCAACGCAGGTCATATAAATGTTTATAAATACACATTTTTATTTTTTAATTTTTTTTTTGTAAAATCTGTAGCATTTATTAGCCATTTACTCTGGCTGTTTTTTGCGCATGCTGTATATAGTATGTTGCAGACGAGGAACTGTATTTGTTCAAGTCTTATGTAAATAAAATTCTGTTCTGTTCTGTTCTGTTCTGTTCTCCGTAATTTCAACGAAAAGTACTGGAAAGTGTGATTTGTTTACGGAAAGTGATATATTCGACGTAATCGCTGAATTTTGATATACATACATTGAAGTCAAAATCGAGTTATGTCCGCATGTTGCACTAAACAAAAAAAATTCTTCTTCAAATGTGCATGACATTGTTCAGATCATCAAATATAAATGATTTATTTTGAATGTTTTTTATTAACTATGAAAGCCATTTGTGAAATGTAGGCCTCTGTCAGACAATATGAGATAAATTAAATAAATAGAAATGGAAACATTTAATTTAGGTGAAAGACATTCAGAAAGCTTTATTTTTCTTCCGAGTGATTATGAGGATTTCTATAAGAATAAACGATGTTTTAAATAATAATAATAATATTTATATTTATAAAATCTAGGTCGAGTTCGAACATGGGTTATCTAGGGTAAAAACAAAAAAGCTAAGTTATGGAGCCAAATCATAGAAAAACCTTGTGTATGCTAGAGAGGTTGTATTTATGAAACTTGGTCAGTATGATTGCCTTGATACATTTTCTGACACCTTCACACAAAAGACAGAATTATTATGCGTAAAAAAGTTCTCAAGAAATTTTAGATAAATGGTAAAGATTTTCAGGTGTTGTCTCACTTGTCTACACTAAAATAAATACAGTGTTGTTGTTAATTCAATGGGGTTGTTTAACATAACTTTCGAATATTTTAATTGTGACAGAGTGCTTGATTGTTTGTAATTGTGCTTATTGGGTCCACCATCCTCTACAGAGGAAAAATCGGTACGACCCGGAACGGTGATTGACTTGTTTGTTTGTAATTGTGCTTATTAGGTCCACCGCCCTCGTTCGAGGTATATTCGGTGCGACCCGTGTTGTAACGGTGATTGATGGTATGGTATATTAAGGTTTTATCGTTGGTACCGGTTTCCCATATGACCAAGCCCCCAGAAGAGTTTAGTTATTTTAGGTTTCAGGGGATAGTGCAAGATACAGAAAGCGTCCCAATTCCAGAGACACCCCTGGTTCATGCTAGGTTTTCACCCATACATGGGACCTCGGTTTTTAAGTCTCATCCGAAAGACTGTAATTTTAGTTGGTCAGCCCTGGGAATCGAACCCACAACCCCGAGATTACAAGTCTCGTGCTCTACCTATTGAGCTATCCGGGCTGACTATGGTGATTGACCTGTGATGGTACATTTATATATTATTAAAATTGAACAATCAAGGCAGCCAATAATAAAAAACTCCCATCCCGATGTTACCGATGCAGTTTTCTGATTGGTCACTTAGGTAATCCCAGCAGGTATGACACGCATATGGGCGGTCCTTTCTCCGGAATAAGCACTTTTAGTGATATCACGGACCTATATACACATGGATTGGCAACTTCCTAAAATCGATAATGCGATATCGGAGTAAATGTTACCCATCATGCTTTGCGCGCGCTCGATGTTTTTCGGAAATTTTCCGATTTGTGATATTCGGCAGGTGCCAGACTTGACAAAATTTTCAACAAACAAAATCGATAGCAGTTACGCCTTACGAAAACAGATTAGCTTGGAATAAGACAAAAGTTGCATAAACAAAGAAAAATACAAACTATTGAGCCATACATATTGAAGTAGACACGATTCAATTTGATTTATTGTTTACGTTTTTCCCCGATACGTTCCAAGATTGAGGACAGCGGGATCGGTGGGAAGCTTCATTCTACATCGCGCTGACAAAATTTTCAACATACAAAATCGATAAAAGTTACGCATTACGAAAATCAGATATAGGTTGGAATGAGACTAATGTTACTTAAAGAAAAAAACAACAAATCTATTGAGCCATAAATATTGAAGATGACACGATTATATTTGATTTTTTTTCAAAATGGAGGACAGGTGGACGCTGGGAGTTTTTGATTTCGGCAAACCTCGGATATTGTCCATCGATGCTAAACTCTCGCATAAAATCTCGCTATCCGCGATAAAAAGGTTGAACTTGTATAGAAGATACGAGAGTTGCCAATCCATGTGTATATAGGTCCGTGGTGATATATGACACCTCCCGCTGCGGTGACATACAGGAAATGCTTCTTAATATACTAACATTGATCTATTGAAATTTATACATGATAAGGGATCATAAGGTTATGTTATAATTTGTATACATCACCCAAACACAAATATTCAGCTACGGGTAAAGCAGTATTTCATTACGATTGCAGATTCTATTCTTGCTTTTATATTGTTGCGTGTCTTTTCTTTTTTAATTTGAATATAGTCCCGGCCGACCGTGGGATTTCTCCTCAGAAAATCATCAAACGACCATAGACATCCGGAAGGCAAGATGCATGTGAAAGAAAAATACAAAATTTGCAATAAAACTGCGAAAATCAACTTCACGCATACTTTGGAAATATGAATATAAAAATATATTATTTCTGCCAGCTCTGAATTGCATTTAACTCCGTCGTCCAGCCGTAGACAGATAGACACACAGACATTTTTTTTTATTTTTTTCAATCAGGTTACATAGTTACATAGTAACAACAAGATATATTAAAAATATTATAAAGAAAAGAAGTGTGGGAAAACAGAGTCAATAGTTACACATAGTTATACAGATACATAATGCATTGTTAAATTATATCAATTCTTATACAAAACATATACTTGGAAAGCGGGATACAGTAGGGTATAATTCATCCTCGGTAACCCAGGCTATTCATTACCCAATTGAATACCCTGGGCAAATTGACTGAAGAAATCTCGTACTCATGAATAATTAATGAGGTAAATTCAAGCCTTTCGATTGGTTTCTTGATACTTTTCTCAAGATTAACTATTCAATGAAATCGCGGCTCTCAAACCGCGTTAGGGGAAACATTAAAAATGGCAGCCCCCATGCTTGTCAGCGATGTATACATAGTTTTAAACAGATTTTGTGCATCACTCGTCTCGGATTGCAGATTTCTATATGATCGTCCCTTAATCGGGACAAAACAAACAATCATTTTTTTAAACGTTCTGCATGGCGGTCATTATTTGCGGATACTCTTCATTGTGGAGGTGCTCTTATTTTTGTAAGCATCGATTTCACTGAATGAAAAATAGTCATGAATATTCATGCTTTACGAAGTTTTGCCAGTCTATTTTCCCACGGTATATGACGGAGAGAAGCGGCAGGAATTAACCGTGGGTTCCGACGATGGGTATAATTTGACCTTTATATCCTATTGTTGTTTTGTTGTTGTTGTCTTCATTATTATTATTATTGATAATCATACTAACCCTTCGATTAAACATGTAACTTTAACGGGAGAGGTTGAAAAATAATTAAAATATATAATTCTTTGAGTTCTTTGAACAATTATATTGAAAAACAATCCGGGAGTTAAATAAAGCAGGTAAGATCCTCATCTCCAAGTTAAAGCAGTCTTTCATTTTGAAAGTTAAAGTATGAATGGGTGAAACATTTAATAGGTCAGGTTGTTTATTTATTTTGATTGGCAAGCAGCAAAAAAAAAAGCGCGCAATGCACGGGTTTTCATTTCATAATTGTAGTTGTAGTAAGAACGGCTGATTTGTTAATAGAAACTCGTAATTATATGTTCGCGAATTTAAATGAGTTAGTGATATTAGTGTTTCTGTCTTATTCACAGGGATATATAATAATAAGAAAAGTCACGAAAAAGACACTGAATATATGGGACGGAGTGTCCCTTTCAAGTATTCTGTTGGTCTGAATTATCATTATAGTTTTTAACATAAGATCATGATCAGTGTATGGTGATTCATACTATTTTACGTTTATTTTGAAATATATAGCATATGTATTAGTCTACACGTATATAAAATAAATTAATAATGCAGAGTACTGAAAAATACACATGTAGTCACGGTCGCGGACTTATAATCATTAGGGTCGTAGGTAGGTACCCGACTTTGTATGTGAGAGAATGCTTTAGTGAAAACACGAGTGACAACTGGCGAAATTGGCGAAAACCCCGGGAGACACTCAAAATCCCCTTAGTCATAATCCCCTTGGTCCAAAAATGGCATAGTAGTCAGAATCCCCTTGATGAATTTTACAAGGCATTCATAATCCCCTTGATGAAATTTACAAGGTGTTCAAAATACCCTTGATCAATTTGACAGAGTATTCATAATCCCCTCAATTGGGTGGCTATAATCCCTTACTCAATTTATTTTTTACTTCACTTTGATTACTGTGGTCTTTGTTATTATCAGACAGTACTTGTGTTGAGTAGGGAAATTAGCACATTTTATGAGAAAGAAGTGTGAATAATTTTAGTTAATTTCAATGATTTACCATTGTGAAGTTAATGCAGAGACAAATAAAACATTTAAGTAATACTTCACTTTGATTACTGTGGTCTTTGTTATTATAAGACAAAAAAGGTGTTGAGTATGGAAATTATCACATTTTTATGATTAAAGTAAAACTAGAGACAATAAAGCTTTTCCACTTAAAAATTGCAACAATGATTTCAAAAGTTGTTTACATATGCAAGTAAGATAGGCATCACAAGTAAAAAGGCAGTACACAATTTGATAACATCACAATATTTTATAACATACTTTTCAGCACAATTCTATCATAATGACAATCTACACAATTTTTTAGCTGAAACCAATGAGTTATATTCTCATTTTGCCACTCTGTTTTCAATAATTGTATATAACTGCAAGTGGGAAATGGCTGATATTCCCTCCAAAAAATGTAAACATGCAGCACATAGTATGTTAAAATCACAATATGTGCATATCATACTGTTCTTAGCACATTTTCAAACACAGTCTACTCACTGGAAACAATTGAGTTTATTTAATTCTTATAACACATTCAGTCACTGACAAAAAATCTTCAAGTGACTTAACTCCTGTGTTATATTGAAGGCATAGGGCTTTCAATTTTTGTTGATGTGCCTTCGTGGCCTTCTTCACCCGTTTCTGCGGCGGCTCACCAAGGTCGAAGCAGAATGTCAGCTGCCACGATAGTTGCATCCTCTCTAATAGACTCAATGACAGTCCAAAGAGTAGGGTTAGTATGTCCAACAAGATGTTTAAAGGCGTTGTTCCAGGACTCACACTGGTTATTAGTTCTGTCTTGGTCTTCAACTGTTACAACTGCACGGAACGCACCATTCACATAATTTGAGTCTAAATACTCTATCAGGCACTGTAAATTAGCTTCTTCACAGAGTATTGCCATGCCGTCTTTCACATCGTTGGGTGGCAGGAATGCCAGACCATCAAGCTCTGCTCACAATGTTTTCACTTTATAATCTGTTTATATATATATATACAAATTGTATAAATGTCTCCCATAAAATATATGTACAAGGGGATTTTGAATTCATCAAGGGGATTATGACTACTCTGTCAAATTGATCAAGGGTATTTTGAACACCTTGTAAATTTCATCAAGGGGATTATGAATACATTGTAAAATTCATCAAGGGGATTCTGACTACTATGCCATTTTTGGACCAAGGGGATTATGACTAAGGGGATTTTGAAGTACACTCGAAAACCCCAGCTGAACAAGCAATCAAATAAACTGAATAGCATTTACAATAAGATTACGAAGTTTTAAATACAAAATCTACAATCACATTTTCTAACCATAGATGTCATTATAACAGAACATATAGTTTATTAGAATTAAGCATATACAGCTTATCGTCTTTCACATAACATTCAATAGCATGCATACCGGAAGTATGTTCTGTTCTGTTCATTATAGTTTACTTCGTAACTGGTTACGTATTTCAGAAATTAGTTTCTTTTGATTTTTGTTTTAAATATTTCAAATACAATTGTTTATAAATTACATTTGTTATAGTCAGTTGAATAATTTGCCTTAGTTTGACTATGTAAATAGTGGCAATTAATTCAGTCTCTTTACAAATTGATTCCATCTTGAATGGGTCTCGAGAGAGATTAATCTAAGTTGCAAGAATTGAATTTCGTAATCGATTATAAATAAATTAGCATGAATAAATAAATAAAATAAACGATTCAGCAATAAAACATTTCAGAGGAAATTGTAATTTAGTTAATAAGCTATCTCCATTATTTTCGTGAACTGGCATTTCTGTTTTGTAGCCGGAAAAAACGATTAACATATTATATAATGTTATATCCGCTAAATACAGCGTCAATAGAGGGCCATTATTGTTGTATTACAATATATTGTTTTGAATTTAAATACTGTCCGTCCGTCCGTACGCGTACGCTGAACTGTGCAGAAAACGTTTTTTTGTGTGCTAAGACTGGAAAAATCACAAAATTTATTAATTAAAAAAAAACTGTTTTGAAACTATTTATAAAGTTTGAATTATCAGTCTTTCATGATTAAATAGAGGTAAATCATCGTTTTATAATCATTTATTATTAATGATATATACACTGTCTGTGCGCGTAAAAATAGAAAGTGTGATTCAGACGTATATATTTTTGAAATTACGAAGAAATCTTATTTTTTTACATATTGCGTTTTAAGTAGCAGGATCACAATTACAAGTAGCTCTTATTTTACTAAGAGAGATGTCTTACCGGTGGAAATGATCTTGATTTGAACTAAAATCGTTTCTTACTTTGTTATTTGATTCAACGTACATAATAGAAGTATAACACTTGCAGTATTTTTTTCAATAATATTTCAAAACAATCAGAAAAGCTTTCTTGTTATCTTTTTCCATAAGGAAATGACTTGAATACGAAAGAAAGACATTAAGTTAACATCGTTTTAGAGAGAATAGAACATTATCTTATCAATCAATTTATTTTTCTATATCAGTAAAATCAATTTGATCCTGGGACTTTAAAACATAAAGATGGACGATGGCACACAGTGTTTCAATGGTTACATTAGTATAAGATTTTCTTAGTTCTTCCCATTGAAGGTAAGTGACAATTGAGTCTCTCAATTACCCGATTTGCAAGAGTCACAGGTGCAATACCAGGTGGCATTGGGTACGTCTATCGATAGGTGTCATGAGTCTCTCAAGGTGTTATTGAGACCACATGCAGGAACCGTGGTACCGTTGTGTATTTCTGTCAACCGGTGACACTTGATTCTCTCAAGGGGCCACCAAAGTCAGGTAAACTTGTGTATCTTAACTTTATTAATTACTGTCATACGTCAACACCTGTATGCATCGCGCACAGCAACCTCTCTATAAAACCTAAAAAAAAATGTCCTGGAATCACATGTCAGCCCGGATAGCTCAATAGGTAGAGCACGAGACTTGTAATCTCGGGGTTGTGGGTTCGATTCCCAGGGCTGACCAACTAAAATTACTAACAGTCTTTCGGATGAGACTTAAACCGAGGTCCCATGTATGGGTGAAAACCTGGCATGATAAAGAACCAGGGGTGTCTCTGGAATTGGGACGCTTTCTGTATCTTGCACTATCCCCCGAAACCTAAAATAACTAAACTCTTCTGGGGGCGTTGGTCATATGGGAAACCGGTACCAACGATAAAACCCTACCATACCATACCTGGAATCATTCTTATCTAGCATTCCTGGATATTAATATTCTTGCTTTTCAAAGCTAAAATTTTCTTTTACGGATTTAATTTTATTCGTGTGAGTGTATCAGAACCATGGCCGCTATGAAGAGAAGTCACAACAAGTAAGTTATAATACATGTAAAGTAGGGCTTCGTACTTGTATTTTGACAAAATAGTCTATAACTACAGAAAATTGCTAGTGCTCCGCAATCGGGCTGCTAACATTCCACGACATTAGTTAGGCTTCTGCTAACTTTTTTCACGTGTTAGATTCAACTTGAACGGTCATATAATTTTTCTTTGCGTTTTTAGAAGTTTACAGTTTATAATATGTTTAACTCACGAAAGTTTAAATATAAGAATGGTTTCTTACCGAATGAAGCAATTTCATACAGTGAAAGTATAACTTCTAACGCATTCTGTTACGAAATATTGCAGTTAAACAGACCAATGTTTGGATAATAGGGTCTTCCCTTATAAAGGGAGCCTACTATAGGCTGTCATACAGACCAGATGGGAACAGTTTAGGTTTACAACATTTCGATGTTCGGATAACATGGGAATTTCTAAGTGGAATGAAAGTTAAAGACATACACAGGACTGTTGATTATCTTTACAGTTTAAAGGTCCATAACTAAGACCAAATCAAATTTTCTTTTTAATCCTGAATTGTAACAGGCGTCTTCTCAGATGGAAATTATGACATACTGCATCGAATGTGACCATATTGTGTTGAAAATTTGAGTTTAACAAAAGAATTAATAAATTATATTTTGCATTTTCAAAAACGAAAGTAGGTTTTCCAGTTTTCAAAAATCTTTGTAATTTCCCAAAAATCTCACACAGAGAGGCTGTAAATAGGTTGTATATGAATAAGCATGCCTATTTTTAAATAAAATTGAAAGAATTTCACTTCAAATGATCTGCAACGTACATTTCTGACTGTTGACAACATGCGATAAAGCGAAACTAGGACAAAAAGACCACCCAGGTCAATCTAAGGAAATACAGAAACTTCTCTCGTTTTTCTGCAGCAGTATTTCAAACAGGGAAATACTACACGGCTATTGTAAAGTGTTAGAAGCCAGTTTCAAACTGTATTTCCCTGATACAATTCCAGAAAATTCAATTTGGTATTAGTAATGGACCTGTAAGGAAGAACCGTACATTATAATTATTCACTGCGGCGGAAACGACATTGGGACAAACTCTATTTGGGGCATAACATCCTCATCAAAGAGTTTACTGACCGAAATTATGAAGCCATCACAACCAAACACTACTTTTGTATGGTCGCAAATTCTTCCCCGCAGATCATGGCGTTACATATCTTGTATACAAACTGCAGACTAAATAAAACTAAAACTAAATAGAAAACGAATTAACAGTTCAGTTGCAGCGTTTTTCGTAAGAAACTGTGGCGGATACATTAAGTACGCCGATATATCTCCGGAAGAGCAATTTTTCTACACCGACGGCACTCATTTATCAGAACTCGGAGGATATGATATCATGTTGAACACACTGTCGTCTGCTCTATATAAAATCGTATTTACTGAAGAGTTTGTATATACATGTACATAATCGATATCCGTTTTGGCCATGTGTTGGTCCTCGATCATTGTCTGCAGATTCATGTTAGTCCGCTTATTTGGCGGAAGGCTTGCTCTTTAATTTCTAAATCGCGCCTTTTTGGCATGAACTTTCATGTATCTGCTTAATTTATTATTGGATTCCCACCGTTACCGGGGGAACCTATCTAAAAACCTTTTTATTCCAGTCATGGCCAATATTAATGCCAAACCCGTAGTTAATTAAATCAGAAAAAGACGAATGTTTTTGTTTTACATCTTTCACCATATTTACAATTAGCGCTCATCGCACAACAGGCGAGACAAGCTCATATGTTAAAGTTTTTTAATTCCATTAAAAAGATAAGGTTATGGCAACGACAGCTTGTATTGCCTGGTGTGGGTTGTGTGTTCGAGTCGCGTTGCAAGGTAATAAAATGTTTACGACATGTATCGTGAACAGCGTTTATTTTGCAAGCGGCAGTTCTAATATCCAATCAAAATAACTGATCTACATTTTGGAACCGCCTACATGCACTTCCTGGAATTTAAAGCAGCGCACGCTTCTTGGGCGTTCTTTTACTACAAACCTCATCAAGAAGAGGTAGAGAGTTTTAAATTTGCAGGCATTTAAAAATTAAACTTAAATTTTAAATCCGCACCGCCCTCCCTTTGGGTTTTTTCTCGTCTTGAATTTTCTATTTTCAGCAGCAGACTGATGATATATTTTCTCCATTGGGGTATACTAACATATGCGTGGTCTGTGTCTGCTAGCGCTGTAGACTAAACTCTATATCAGGACGAGAAGCACGTCCTTACAGCAGACGACATCGTCATGACTGGAAAGGAACTTATATGAAAATGACTTGTGCGTGGTAGATCACAGCATTTGATTACTTACACGAAGTTACATATAAAGAATAACATTTTACACAAGACTTATTCTTAGATTCTACCGCTATCGGGGAATCTTTCCTTAATGTCGTGAAGTTTCTTGTATCTGAATAATTATTTTTTTTATAAAATTTATAGCCGTAAAAATTTGGACAGACTTTACTCTCGGATTTTCTGTCATCGGAGAACTTTTCACTATTTTGATGGCATGAACTTTCATGTATCTGCTGAATTTATTATTGGGTTCCCACCGTTACCGAGGGAACTTATCTAAAAACCTTTTTATTCCAGTCATGACCAAAATTAATGTCAAACCCGTAGTTAATTAAATCAGAAAAAGACGAATGTTTTAGTTTTACATCTTTCACCATATTTACAATTAGCGCTCATCGCACAACAGGCGAGAAAAGCTCTTATGTTAAAGGTTTTTAATTCCATTAAAAAGATAAGGTTATGGCAACGACAGCTTGTATTGCCTGGTGTGGGTTGTGTGTTCGAGTCGCGTTGCAAGGTAATAAAATGTTTACGACATGTATCGTGAACAGCGTTTATTTTGCAAGCGGCAGTTCTAATATCCAATCAAAATAACTGATCTACATTTTGGAACCGCCTACATGCACTTCCTGGTATTTAAAGCAGCGCACGCTTCTTGGGCGTTCTTTTACTACAAACCTCATCAAGAAGAGGTAGAGAGTTTTAAATTTGCAGGCATTTAAAAATTAAACTTAAATTTTAAATCCGCACCGCCCTCCCTTTGGGTTTTTTCTCGTCTTGAATTTTCTATTTTCAGCAGCAGACTGATGATATATTTTCTCCATTGGGGTATACTAACATATGCGTGGTCTGTGTCTGCTAGCGCTGTAGACTAAACTCTATATCAGGACGAGAAGCACGTCCTTACAGCAGACGACATCGTCATGACTGGAAAGAAACTTATAAGAAAATGACTTGTGCGTGGTAGATCACAGCATTTGATTACTTACACGAAGTTACATATAAAGAATAACATTTTACACAAGACTTATTCTTAGATTCTACCGCTATCGGGGAATCTTTCCTTAATGTCGTGAAGTTTCTTGTATCTGAATAATTATTTTTTTTATAAAATTTATAGCCGTAAAAATTTGGACAGACTTTACTCTCGGATTTTCTGTCATCGGAGAACTTTTCACTACTTTGATGGCATGAACTTTCATGTATCTGCTGAATTTATTATTGGGTTCCCACCGTTACCGAGGGAACTTATCTAAAAACCTTTTTATTCCAGTCATGACCAAAATTAATGTCAAACCCGTAGTTAATTAAATCAGAAAAAGACGAATGTTTTAGTTTTACATCTTTCACCATATTTACAATTAGCGCTCATCGCACAACAGGCGAGAAAAGCTCTTATGTAAAAGGTATTTAATTCCATTAAAAAGATAAAGTTATGGCTACAACAGCTTGTATTGCCTGGTGTGGGTTGTGTGTTCGAGCCGCGTTGCAAAGTAATGAGACATGTCGTACTTTTACTGGGCTCTCATTTGCATTTGTGTGAACATTTGTTATTTTACAAACGCATAGTCCGTTTCATACATTTGAGATGAATACACTGCTGGTCGTTGGGTAAGATCCTTGTATAAAATGTATTCGTTAAGCAATCATTAGTGCTATGCCTACCCGATTATTATAAAGGAGTTTACTCATTAATAGATATCAGTGCTAATTGGTTACTTTAATGCAGTCCTGTTTATTATAAAGGTATTTATCAAATTCATTCGTTCAGTAATCATTAGTGCTTATTGGTTTCTTTGATGCCTACCCGATTATTACAAAGGTGTTTATCAAATTCATTAGGTAATTATCGGTGTTAATTGGTTACTTTGATGCAGTCCCATTTCTTATAAAGGTATTTATCAAATTTTTCTATAAATAATAATCCACATTAAATCAAAAGTTTCAAACTTAAAAAAATCATGTCATTCAAGCACAACAATATATGGTAGTCTTGCAAAGGGTCTTCCTATGGAACAGTTTTGATGCAAAAATTACATTGAGCCTTCTGACATCCCATCTTGCATTGTTACGTGTGTATTTGTCCATCTGATATTACATATTTCTTTTTGATATGCTCTATGCTTAAAACTGGAGAAATGATTACTGCATTTGTCTAAATGGCAAGTGCCATTGTGCAATTGATTTGTGCCTACTTATAATTGACTACTGCATCGTGAATGCTGCCTTCCATTCATTGCTTAATGATAATTGCCTACGTTAAACTGAAAAGTACATACGCATTAATAACTAGTGTCTGTGTGTATACGCTATAATGTGATTACGTGAAAATGTAAAGTGCATATATGTATACATAATCAATAGCAGTAAGCATACAGACGAATGCAACTAAATGAATGTACTTGTAAGAATGAAATAGAAAGGGAACCAATAATACTTATACCCTGCGACTGCATAAATTAACCAAAACGGGCACCAATAATACTGGTACCCTTTTAAACCACGAACGAGAATAATTCTTCTGCCAGTATGATTAAATTGAGAGATTTAATGTGTACCAATAACAAAACTAAACTGGTAAAACTTGCCTCCTTTTGTAAAATTATTTTATCTCACTTCAAAAATTGACTCATTCTCCTAAATTTTCTGTACCTAATAAAGGTATCGCACAGAAATCTACATTTTGATATATCTGTAATATACAGAATTGTGTTATTTTTCCTCAAAATATCACATGTTAATTGTAGCTAGGATATAACAAATGTAGATGTTTGTATGATCACATGCTTGTAATAAGCATTGATCAGAAATAAATCTTGAAACTTGGAGCAACTACCCCACTATCACGCTGATTACAGACGAAAAAGGGAGCAACTACCCCACTATCACGCCGATAACAGACGAAAAAAGAAGTGAGTTTGTAAACAGGTATATAGTTTTTAGTAAATGTATTATATAATTCACATTTAACATAACCTATTAATCTATTCGCTTAAATAAATAGCCAGGGGGTTGAGGCGTAAGCATGTCAGTTTTGGAGGGGATGGGGAGACATCAGCTCCCAAGGGGGTCGATCGGGTGATTGAGACACGGGGGAATTTGGGATGCCCCCGCCTCGGGGTATGATTTGACACCCCGGGAGAATCAAGTTTTTACCGCGGCTTATCAACATGTTGGTCACATTCGCCATGTTGAGGGGCCAACCTCTGTCAAACATTGCATTGTCAGATGTTCATCAAGCTGATCCCTGTGGCACCCCTCTGCATGGGTCTGCTCAAGTGTCACTTACCTCATCCCAGGGAAAACACACAGGGTGCCGGTCAAACACAACCAATGACCTTCTCTGAAGGATATGATATCCAGTCTATGGTGCCGCCGGTACGTTCAGGAGGGGTAGCAGGGGCTGGGGGTGGCAGTCAAAGGAAGTTCATCCCGGCCACTAGTATTTTTCAGAGGGAGGGCACCAAAGCTTCTGTTGATCGGGAATAATACATCCCAGCCCCTATTAATCAAGGGGAGCATATCTCAGCTCCTATTAATAAGGGAGATTACACCCCAGCCCCTATTACTCAGCGGGAGCACACCCTAGCTCCCATTAATCATGATGACACCAAAGCTCATATTAATGAGGGGGATTACTTCCCAGCCCCTATTACTCAGGGGGAGCACAGCCTAGCTCCTATTAATGAGGAATACATCCCAGCCCCTATTAATCAAGGGGAGCATATCTCAGCTCCTATTAATAAGGGAGATTACACCCCAGCCCCTATTACTCAACGGGAGCACACCCTAGCTCCCATTAATCATGATGACACCAAAGCTCATATTAATGAGGGGGATTACTTCCCAGCCCCTATTACTCAGGGGGAGCACAGCCTAGCTCCTATTAATGAGGAATACATCCCAGCTCCCATTAATCAGAATGACACCAAAGCTCCTATTAATCAGTGGGAGTACACCCCAGCCCCGGAGCACATAATATTTTTCGATTACGCGTAAATTACGATAAGGACCTTTTTTGCTTGGCGCGGCTCATATATATCTTCCTGTATGAGATACATCTCCTTACATCTAAACTGCATGTACGTACAGCCTTTAGTTTGTGCCCAAACACAAAAATAGCTCAAAACGACGAAATATTTACATGACTGTCCGAATATAAGCGATTATTTATTTTAGCTAATAGATTTATCAGTTATGTCATTTACTTAAACAATAAATACCTGTTTACTAACATAATGGTAGGGGTAGTTACTCCAGACTTCATACCAATGGCAAAAGACATATTCGCAAGAGTTCTCGTTCGCGGTTTAAAAGGGTACCAGTATTATTGGTGCCCGTTTTGGTTGATTTATGCAGTCGCAGGGTATAAGTATTATTGGTTCCCTTTCTATTTCATTCTTACAAGTTGCATTCGTCATTATGCTTACTGCTATTATGTATAAATATATACACAAACACAGTAGTCAATGAAAGTAAACGTAATCACAAAGTGTATGAACACATAGACACTTAGTATTAATTAATGCGTATGTACTTTTCAGTTTAATGCAGGCAATTATCATTAAGCAATGAATGGAAGGCAACTAAAAGTTGTACGCATACACGATGCAGTAGTCAATTATAAGTAGGCACAAATCAATTGCATAATGGCACTTGCCATTTAGACAAATACAGTAATCATTTCTCCAGTTTAAAGCATAGAGCATATCAAAAAGAAACATGTAATATCAGATGGACAAATACACACGCAACAATGCAAGATGGGATGTCAGAAGGCTCAATGTAATTTTTGCATCAAAACTGTTCCATATCTTCCTGGTACCGTTTCTGTGGGCCTTTTAAAACCTTTGATAAAAGGACTTTTTTGGACTGGGTCTTTTAGGACTGGTCCTTACTGGAAGTTGGCCTTTCTGGATCCCAACCTTTCAAATAAATTATTTTAAATTGGAAACATATATTTTACGCAACTGCCAGTCTGGCATGAGTCATTGGTTGTGTATTCAAATTTTAATGTGAAAGTTTGGATTTACTTTGGAATTGAAGTACATCACTATTAATAGATCTTGCCTTGACCGTATAGTATTGCATACATATCATATCTTACAAGTGACCAACAGTAAGTGTGAAAACAGGATCGGAATGAAAAAATGAAAATAAACTTTTATCTCGAATTTTACTTAAATTGCTATAGAATCTAGATGGATAGAAACTGATCTAACTAGGAAACTGAATTCCCATTACGCTATGTTTATTTTTTTTTAATACAGTCAATTTCTATGTGATGTGTTGGCTGCTTATAATTTACGTAAAATAGTCCGGAAGCGATGAGAGATTAGTGGTAAAGGATTATTAGTTTCTTCCATGAGCATGCGGTTCAGGTAAAAAAGTCCGTCACCGAGGGTTTCGGTGGGAACGAGGCTCTCCCGCGAAACAGTAACCAGAAGTGACGGATATTTCCATCTAAACCAAATATCTCATGGTAAAAGCTTATTCTTGCATATCGTCTTGCACTTTAAATCGGATATTTTAATGCAAACTTATCGAAATGATGCATTTTATTATAAAAACAAACGTAATTCCGATGGCATGTTTGGAAAGTGACGTCACAATGTTTATAACGTTACGTCACAAGTAATTCGCGTGAGTCGTCTTAAAGTGGGGTGTAAGATGAGATTTACCAGCACTGATCAAAAATGCAGAAATCCTGATCTGGTATGCAAGAGGATATTCCATTATATACATATAAATTGTATGCCAAAAGTACAGCCTTCATCCAACCATCAAATACGGCCTGACAATAAAAACCCGGATTGTTTGTACTTGAATTACGCACAGAGCCATTATTTGTAAGTGTGCATTCAATTGGCTCAAAAAACGCATGACGTTAACAACGTCCGTTTTGACTGGGTTGCTACTACTTGTTTATACGATGACGCAGACAACGCATATTTCGCGCTAAAAAGAATTTTTCAATTTAATGCTTAAAGTGTCATTAGAATTCTGTTTATTAGCACAGACAATTGTCAAAAGGAATTTAATTAAAAGGTAATAAGTATAGTTATGTGATCCATAAGCCTGATTGGCTCTAGTTGTTGCTACGCACTCGTATGATTCGACGCACGACTCGAGCAAATCCGGCATTCTGGATCACATTACTATTAATACTAATAACCCTGTTATATTTCACCGGTAAAGGAGCGGAAATATGTATATCGTAAGTGAGAGAGTTCCATATAGCGTAGCATGTAGCCCTGTATTCTAGTAGACAACCACGGTAAATGTCTTTTGGGGGTGAAAAAAGGTTCACAGAATGACTTTATTTACGGCGAGCTGGGTATGCCTTTACAAATTAGGAGATTCATGAGTATCAGTAGGTATTGGACTAAACTTTAACGAGCTGATAATAAAAAAGTATATTAATAAGAGTTACCTCATGTTGTATCAAGATGTATTAGATAATCCCAATAAGAATTGAAGTTCTTTACTTACAGATTTACTTTGTTCGTTAGGTTTTCATGAAGTATGGATTTATCAAACAGTTGGAGATGTTATATAGTTTTATGTATGGCTAAACATAGAATAAAAGACCAATTTTTGCAAAACTGGGAAAGTAGACTGAATGAATCGAAAAGAGCACTATTTTCTCGAAACGTTAGTATATTCAGATTGCAACCATATTTAGATATATTGTGTATCAAAACATATCGTACTAGCTTGTCTCAACTCCGTCTATTTTCTCATCGATTAAGTGTAGAAACTGGTAGGTGGTATAATCCTGTAAGTATCCCTGTAACCGATTGTAAATGTACTATTTGTGATTGTCTAGAAGATGAGTATCATTTAGTCTTGCAATGTACCTTATATCGAAACATTACAGTAGAGTATATACCAGCTAGGTTTTGGAGACATCCCAGTATGTATAAATTCATTGAACTAATAAACTCCACATGGGTAGACAATTCCCTTGTATTCTATTCTTTTTCGAGCAAGGGTAGACAATTGCTATATTTTGTTTTTCTTCTGAAATTAATTGTTTATTCGCATGACACATAGTTTTCTCTTGTTAATTCGAGTTCGAACAAGAAAGTAGTATGTTATCATTTGTTCTGCATACCGTGTGCTCTGCACTGTGAGACCGTATATTCGCGCTCCTTTATCAATATTGATGATGCGTTTTGCTACATTAAATATGTGCATTCTCCTGCGCGCCTAATGTACGCCATATATAAGCATTGACGTTTGTTAAAGATCTACATCTCTAAATGAAATTTGACTTACTAACACAGTCAGACTAAATATTCAAAGTCCATGGAAAATGTTTAACTACATGCGGACTACTTTTATACTAGTTTTGTTTTTAATAAAAGGTAAGGACAAAATTATAAAACATTGTTTTAGTATATCGAATCAAAGTTTATGTTTTAAATATTAAAGTTTTAACATGTGTATTTTAGACTACTTAAGGTATTACATGAAATGATGCCTCTACTAATGGTGTAATTGAGCTGATAATTATCAGTCTTTCTGTCTATTTGTCCATCTGTTTGAGCCTTTTAGATGTATTTCATTTTACATTTAACACCTGAAAAGAAATACTTGAGGCGGATTTTTATAAGTATACCCGAAAATTTGGAAGAGGCCCAGGCCTTGTCAAATTTCGATTCTTTTTTTTTCGCGTATTCTCATTCTAATTAGGAAATTTACCAAGAAACTTGCGTGAAAATATGTCTGGAGCTTTAAAGATCGCAAAATGTGAATAGTTTCTCAGGCTTGAGTCTAATCCTCACATATATTTTTGTGCAATAAAGTAAAAATTGAAATAAACATATGCTCCGCCCCCAACAACCACCCCTCATCAGTCTGTGCATTTGGTAAACAGGTCAAAGATGATAAACTGTAACTTTGTAAAGTTTTTTATGCAACTATTATGGTTTGACTCGTTTTTTTTCACGTCCCCGCTTGTTCCCGACTTTTGATATCCTCTATAGCTTAAAACAGGTCAAGATTGTCAAATTATGCAATTTTAATGGTTGTAGGTAATCTAGATATATATATTTATTTAGTATTAAATGTATATTAACATGGTTACAAAACATTTCTTTTATCACAGTATAACATACTTTATTATAAATGTGACACTAAATAAATTATGAAAATAACGATGGTGATTATGACAATGATGATCAATGATGATATATAATGAATTAACCATACTAAAAACGTACACCGAGGAAAACACAAAAAAGAAATACAAAGTTTTCCTTATTTCCATTACGGTCCTCAATAAACAAAGTGACTAGACACGGAGAAGCAAGATGTTTGATAACATTAATGAAAATGAAATTAATATGACACTTGAAAGAGATCACAGTGGAGATCAACTAATAAATAAATAAATAAATAAATAAATAAATAAATAAAAGCTTCGCAGTAAATCTGACTGAAAAGGTACTAGTTATCTAAAAGTAAGTGTTTTCTAACATCACCTTTAAAATCTGTAGGTTCCTAACAAATAGTGGTAGTAAATTATTTTTGTTTGTAACGCATTTTCATGACCCTGCTTGTCTCGGTTTTCGGGAAATATTTGCCTTTTTCATCGATGACTTTTTGTGTTCCTTTAATTGTTCGTTTTTTCCCCGTGTTTTTGTTTTGTTGGGGTGTGTGTTTGTGGGTGGTATTTGTGTGTGTATAAATTTTTTTTTTTGTTTGTTGTGTGTGGGTGGGGGGGTGTGTGTGTTGGGGTGGTGTTTTGGTGTTTTTTTTTTTGTTTTGGTTGGTTTTTTTTTTTTTTTTTGTTTTTTTTTTTTTTTTTTTTTTTTTTTTTTTTTTTTAAGATATTTCAAGAGCTTAAAAAGGACAACGAGTGTATTTTCATTAAACTAACTAGATACTGAACGTTATTAGACACAATGTTTTGGAATTTTCTTTCACCTGTGAAACAAGTTGACCTTAATTTGGAAATTTGTTCACGTTTGATAACCTTATAAATGAGAGTCTTTGAATGCGAGTCTGTGAGTGTCTCTGTCTGAGAAGCCCTGTAAAAGCTTCTATGTTAGACGTTGTCAATTCGAAGATTTTGATTACTTTCAAAAATGTTTTTGCACAACTACATGTTATCTTGTTTTTGTCCATAATGTTTGAAAGGTGTAAGTAAACTACTTCAAATCCTTTTTCTTCGGAGCTTTTGTCAGCATTAAGAAATTGTTTTTTCATAAAAGTGAAGCGTTTTCCTTGTAAAAAAATAACTACATGTATTTTCATCTTAGTTTCAAAACGCAATTACAGACTAGAACTGTCACTTGAAGTGATTAATATCAGTGCAAAAGTACAAAGACAGACAAATATACATACGTTTTACGAGTATAGAGTAAATTAATTGTGGAGTTAGTTTTAATGCAGTTACCACCATGGAAAACCCGAGATACAACACCCTCAGTTAATGAAAATATTTAAGTAGAAAAGGTCATAAAATGTTAAACATAGTTACATAACTTGTCATTGTGACTAATCATGTTTTAATTAACACTTTGTTGAGTTAATACAGTACCACCGTCAATAACTGAGACATACCACTTTCAATTATTGAAAATTTGCTATATAACTTGTCATTTGGATAATTATGGTGTTGATGAACATGTTGTGGACTATCAATGCAGTAACACCATTGATATATGAATTGTATTACATTACCTTATTAAAGTTTGCTAAGAAGAAAAGGGCAATAAGTCTATAAAATGAGATACGCAGTAATATAACTTGTCATTTTGATTAAACTTGTGTCCGTGGACAGGTTGTGTAGGTTACTGTAGTACTCCACTTCTCATTAGTAATACTTCACTTTGTTTTAGATGGAACGGACGGGACAGGACGGGACAACGTGCGTGATTTCTATATAACCCCCACTTTATAACGTAAAGCGGGGGTAAAATAAGTTATACATACTATCAAAAAAACAAAAATCAACAATTAACAAAGCTCGTCCAAAACCATCTTAGACAAAAATATGTGAAAACACGGAAGACAATTTTACAGATAATCGTCAATATCGTATATCATAATTAGCCGATAGCGCTCACGTGCCGGGTCCACAAAAGTATGTGTAGACCTGCAAAGATTTCAAGGCGTCATTTCCGTTATATTTTCGCATGAGTTTCACTACTTTTTATGAGGTATACGATATAATAATTTTAGACTAATGATGAGGTCAATATATAGTTCTGCGGAACTGTGAAAAAATGATGTTGACCTTTTTAACAGGTTGTATTGTATAATATTGTTGATTTAGTTATTTTTTCAGTGACGTGAATCATTCAGTAGACATCGTGTAAAGCATGACCATTAATGCCATTAATTCGATAATAAGCTAGTTTCTTGTAGTTTTTCTTATGCGTTGGTAAATAATCTTAATTGAATTGGTATTTTTACCTCTACGTATTTATTCAGGCATAGAAACATGTAATGATTTGACTAAGAGAGTCGTTGCCTTTATACATCGGTTAATAATATGAGATATCAAAGTTAGTAAACAAATTATTTTGAAGCATTAATATAAGATTTGGTTTTTGATTTTGAAAATATGTCTATGTAAACATTTCTTTAAAAACGTTGTGAAAATGTGCATTATTAAGCAAACATAGAAGAAACTCAGTTTCAGTATATGACTGTTTCATCAAAATAATAATATGACTTTGGTCAGTTTACTTTTAAAGAATTTACAACAGACTCTATGATAATTCATTTATTCTTCTGCATGTTTCGACTGTTTTGCATTTGCAAGTTGTGAAAACATTTTTAAACTAATATGCAGTTTATTATTTCAATTATTATTTTCAATTAATTGCTCAAAATCTACAATTGAGCAAAGACTGAAGGAATGTTATATAATATAAACAAATTGTGAATTATAGAAATAGTCTGTACATGTAACAACAATGGTTGGAATAGACACAAAGTCAACTCTTACTTAAAATATAATAATATTCTATAAAACAATGGGAAAAAATTTATAACATAGGAATTTATGCATAAGTATGCGACCTTAACATCGCCTACATAGTCGACAACAATCATTTACTAGGTGTTTCAAAACATTGGTAACCTGGGGAATGTTCTATGTGTGAGTGTTGATACTATAATCAGTATCCGTCCTGTATTGATTACATGTGTTGATGTAATTAGTTCTGATTTATTACTTTGCAGAAAGAGCTGTTGACGCTGTGATATTCAGACATGCAAAATGCGTAGAAGATGACCAAAGACGCATAGAGTGTGAAGACATTCCTTCATATCTAGGTATGACGACTAAAATAAGTATTAAATGTTGTCCAAATATCAAATATTATAAAATGTATACATTTTAAAAGGTAAATGTAGATATCGTGGTTGATAAGTGTATAATTCACTACGTGTGCTTTTTAATATTTACAATGTTTTCCTGCTATTCCAATCAAACTCAACGAAGTTTGATTTTTAAACACATCTGCTCGCAAATCTTTGAGAAACAATCGTCTCGTATTTCAAGATTTCAGCGAGATCTTTGGAATGTTTTAGGTGTTCGGTTTTTACTTATGCATGTACGACCTTCATAAAAGACTCGTTATATCATTAAAAGGATAATCATACATATCATCATAAAGATAAGGACTATCAATAAACCTTTTTGTTAAAATCTATTTATTTGGATAAAATTTATGTTTATATATGTATTGCTTTTACCTTGTTTCAAATAAATGTAAATGGTGATATAACAGGCTATGTGCATTCAAGAACAAACACCAAATTGGATGTATATTTGCTAAAATTCCCTAATCATGACTTGATAACGGTCAGTAATAACACATGTCTGCCAAATTTAGATTGTACAGTTACTAATTGATGTTTGTGTAGCCACTGTTGTTATATATTGGGCTATGATTTGCCAGAAAGCGCCGGACTGGTCTTGTCTTCAGTTCCCTATGTTTTCAATAGAAGATTCGTTTTTCTCAGTACTTGTGTATTGAAGAGTGCTTCAACCACAAGGCTAATTAGCCCTAAGGATCGGATCGGCTCATAAGTGATTTCCAGATATACATGCCTTGGGACTGACCACCTCAGATCCAAGCAGTTCAGGCAGAGGCCGTGACATGCTCAGATTTGGTGTTTTATTACGGTTTGTTACTGTATAATATTTATCAGTCATTTTCCTGCATGTGAAACTTGTACGCTCGACTTCTCTTTTGATTTCCGTGGCAAGGGCTGACAGCAGAAGGTAAAAAAATAAATCACTAGAACGTTTCTATTTTTTACATATGCCAAATTGACAAAAAGATGGATTACGTCAAGATTATTTGAAATGTGGTTTGCGTGAATGAGAAATATTGTAGTCTTTGACTATTCTTTTCATCAATAAACTGGTATTATCCCAAAAAGAGAGTACTGTGTGACATCAAAATTGCACGTTGTTGTTAAGAAGAACGTGTCACAAGTGGTACCTGCTTGTACCAAAAAGGCTTGTACCGAAAAGCTAAATGACACTGCTTTGAACAGAAGTGGAATAAGCATTATACTCTTGGTTGAATGTTGACACGGAAGCCCAATCTAGCAAGCCCCCAACAACTAGCCATTTTAGAAGCAACTGATGAACTAACGAGACTACGCAAAACAGTAAATCTTGGCATGTAGTCTTGAAAATAGCTCCACAGCATGTCCACAACAAAAGCAAACAAGATTATATTCTCGAGACATAAAGAATGAGAATGTAAAATGATAAATAAGTACAATTTCAAAGAACAACATATTTATCGAAAAATGCCTTATTTTAGCACAAATAATCAACATAGTGGCCTTCAGTAATAAATCACTATCCACCCATTAATTGTAAAACAACAACTTTACAAAGATTATTGAACCGTTTACGGTACTGCAACATATTCTAAAACGCTGAATTTACCTATATTAATTAGAATGTATAGCTTAAACGTTTAGGATAAGTAAAAATACATGCAAATAGTCTATTTATGCTTTTGAAGTCATTTAGCTTGACACTTGTTTAAGGAATATCTCTTTAACACGGTCTAAAACCAAACATGCGGACTCATTACAAGATGAATGTGTTCAATTCAATGTAGTCTTTGGAGAAATCACAGTAATTCAGCCACTCGGGAAAAAGGGGTTACAAACTTGAAAGGACCAGTTGTAGATGACTACAAGAAGTTACTCTAAACACGCCATAATATTTTACGACCATCATTAAAAGATATGTACATATAGTTATATACACAATTGTTGCACGGTAAACACTTCAGAAGGACATACAGAAACTGCAAATATATCAGCCAGACGACATCGTAACACTAACCCACAGAAGCTCACATAAGAATATTTAACCTATTGCGGTCACAAATCAAATGCCTAATAGTTCATTGATTTAATGCTAATATTAGGCCATTATTTTTTTATTACTTGTTACTCGAAGTTTGAAATTAAAAAGCTCCGTACGGAGGAGGGAAAAAAAAAAAAAAAAAAAGACTTTTTTTATACATGACAAACTTTGTTTCATCGTGGACCTGCTTTCTCTTCTAAAATCCAATATAAGAACAACCCCCTCCACGAGCAAAATGCCCTTTGAATATTTGTTGACTTTTTTAGGGATAAAATATATTATTTAAGGAGGGGAATGGGGCCGAATTTTGGCCCAAATCGCACTCAAAAATAACTAAATTTTCAGATAAAAATACTGGTGTCAGTAACAAAACTGTTAACAACAGGCATTATTGTTGAAAAAAATCTATTTTTGTCTTTTTTTGAGTCTTCTGAACACTGTTTTCTTTTGGTAAAATTAACAAAAAACGGGGTCGCGAAAATAGACGACAAACGAAAAATCGGCGATTTTCGGCTGACTATTTCAATTGTAAGGTATCAAATAATTGCAGAAGTGATTATGAAACGTTTTTATTGATGGAAACTTACTTTTATAACAATTTTGGCAAGCATTTGATTAATTTAATCAAAAACTTTTGTCAGCTTCATTTTGAGGGGATTTTTTGTCAAAAAATGGGGAAATATACTCATGTTAGGAGGGGAATGGGGCTAAATTATTGTCCCAAATCGGTCTGAAAAAATTCACTAGACGAATGCAGCTTCTTGACGTTATCACTTGTATAAACGGACCTCTAATTTCGCGATTTTAAAATTTTGAAAAAAAAAAAAATTTGAAAAATTTTTTTTGGATTTTTTTTTTTGAAAATACGAAAAAATAGGGGCGGCGGGTTCGAGTAACGACAAATCAAAAAACACTGGCCTTAGTTACATTTAGGTAATACATGGTATCCACCGTGTCTAGGTCACATAACTCCATAGAGGTCAAGGTTTATAACAATATAAATATTCATACAGTTTATACAATTTTAAACATGGTCAACAAAGATTATCATCATATACATTTGTAAGTTCGACACGTTCTGGCAGTTCATTATCAATAAAATCGGAATCATGAAAGATTTCCTTAGTAAATGCTAATTGATTGTTTTACGTCAGTCTGACACGTATTATCTTTCGAGCGATCTTAACTATGAATGGCCTGTCAAACAAAATGGTTTCAGAGTGTGTGAGATATGAATGCCTCATGATGGTATGAAATTCATCTATAAGCTATTAAACGTTTAACATGTTATTTGTTTTAAACGATTAATAAAAGCAAATCGCCATGCGTAACTTTATTCATTTGTCACATAATGAGACCCCTAATAGGCTGTTTAGATTTTCCGAAACTTTGTGTGTACATGATTGTGTGTGTGTGTGTGTCATGTGTGTGTGCGTGTGCGTGTGTGTGTGTGTGTTGGTGGTGTGCGCTTCTGGGTGCTGTGGGGTTCGTTTTGGGGAGGCTGCGTTTTTAGTACGTGGCATTCCCTGTTTGATATTATTTTTGTTTTGAAATTTGTTTTATAAAAGGAAATTGATGAACGACCTGTTAACGTTAAAAAATATATTAAACTGAAAGTTGTGACAGTTATTTGCTTGCACAGTACAAAATTTGTACGAAAAGAATTAGATTATAGATCTCATGTACTATTAAAAATATCGCTTCAGTTGACAGCCGCTATCCTAGCCAATGGCCACCTGGGCCATATGCCTTGCCGATGACGATCCATGGTTGCCCAGAGGCAAGGTTACACGACTGGGAAAAAGGCTCACTTACTTTTACATGGGTCACACCGCAAGCTGTTTTGACACAAAATGAAACAACAGCTATGAACATGTCTTCGTCCGAGAGCCTCGAGTATTATCGTGATGTTGCAAAGACAAAATGGCCTGGATTTCAAACAATTGTATCTGGACCATTCACAGATTTAGAGTTCAAACTGAACTTCTGCTTTAAGCGCAATGCCAGTATTTCGAGAGGTGGTAACAGGTGGCCAGTTGGTAACTACAATATTTACGGAGCCAGCAATAGTTGTCCGGAGGGTAATATAATTAATTTATGTAAAATTTCTCATTCATATAAATCATTCCCGTTCATTTTGCAATGGCAACTTAAATAAAGAATTAAAAATATTACCAGTTGTGTTTGCATTTTTTTTAAATAAACTGTTTAACACATTTTATTTTTCAGGATTCCAGCGCAGTGAACGAGTTGTATTATTACCAAATATATCTCGCTGGCATTATGACGGGTATCTGCCAGATTTTGAAATTGATGAACGTAATGAATTTAGTGAGTACAAACCTGTACTGTTTGATACCTTTATTCATGTTTGTGACATTGATACTTGTTAAAAATAAGGATTAAGTTTATGAAGAAAAGTTCAGTGAAGCATATTTGTGTTTTTCGTATCAAAAAACGTTATTTGTGTTATAGTCTATATTTCTGACAATAATATTCTCTTACTTTCTAAAACTATCTAAAGACCTGTAATTTACTGTGTTTGTCGGATATGGTTTAGACAGTCAGATGTTTTTTCTAAATATTAAACGAAGTAATAAGTAGAATATTTTTATGTTTCAGTTTATACTTTGTGGTATTTTAAATTTATTTGCGAAATATGATATTTACATTTAAATGTGAAGTAAAGACATGATGGTGAAACAAAACAAAATAATAGCTTTCTTAAGAAAGTATGTACATGTACAGTGTGATTCTATATGCTTTTCCTGAAAATGGCATGATTGCTGACATGTAATATAGCAGTTTCGTATGTAATTAAAGTGCAGCGTTTCCAGTATCGTTCAATTGATGGCTAAAAAATATATTTAAAATACTAGTAGCTGAGATTGAGACTTTTCCTTTTTAAGCACTCCTTCGACTATTCATGTGTTTGAGCCTTGACATCGCTGATGAAGAGAGAGAAGACGAGAATGTCAGCCTTAACGCCTCACACTTTATGTTTATAAAGGTAAACCGGTTTTATTCCATGCTTTTACACTGACATTCTATTTTAAGTTATTGAGAACTTGTACACTGAATTAAGTGCAATTTGTTGCTGTCTTTTTCTTTAACAATGAACTTTTCGTTTCACAAGATTTTTACATTAAATCAATTAAAATTATAACGAAGAATAATACTTGCTTAAATAAGATATTTCTATTTTACAGAGAACTGACGCAGACTGTCCCGTATTTTTCAATCTAACCACTAAAGAGGAAAGCATCTTCATAGGACAACGAGAGAAGACCAAGATTTTAAATCCCAAATTGTTTGAAACGTATTGTTTCTACACGCCAAACGTAGCAGACGGTATTTATCTTTTCTGAATCTTTTAGTGATTTTTACGTATATAGCCATCGTTAGGACGACCTTTTTTAAAAAATACTCTTCATTGCAAATCAATGAAGCAAATGATGTAATCTGGCAGAAGTAATTCCATCCTTCGGTCCATGTGCACGCTTTAAAATCAGTTGTGGGTCGCACAAATTCCTCATTTTATTAATGAAACTTAACCAGATTTGGTAAGATATATCACAATGTATAATATCGCAGATTTGACAGGTTCTGATTGATCAAGATCCTCTCTACACGAACTCGTCAATACCGTGAGCAACCCCGTATATACCGCCTGCAGTTTGGAGCCTCATCGTTTTCGTATTTTCTAATTGGTTACAAAAGCTCTGTTAAATTTGTTTACACTCAAAACAAAATGGCTGACGTTCCAGATGTTTGATTTCGTCAGTGGCGATTGTGAGCACTTAAATTCATATTCAAAGACAATATAACTTGCATTGATGCTACTACATGTATCATTGCCATCGTTTCTTCCTAGAAAAAACAGGTCACTGACATAAGATCTCATTTAACTTAAGTTCCTTTTCCATGCCTACCAGCGGAATGTTTTTTATATGTAAAATACAACAACTGACACTAATCAGTACCTTTGAAATTGATATTATATCTTTTTCTGACTAACGGCTGCCAACGGGACATTCATGTGCAAATTCAGCCTCTGGAATGAAGAAATAAAGAACCACCAATGCTTTTTACTATTTAGTTTACGTTTTATATTAAATTGTCTTTACTAATATAGACCAAAGTTCTTTTCCAATAGAACAATGTTTATCTTTATATTGTGGATGGTTTTTATATTGAAATGTTGAGAAAAAGTAAGATCGGCTGATTACGAGAGCATTACGGAATCATACGAAGCTAAATGATTTGGGGGCTCTGATGAATATCGTCTATTTATCATTTATATATCCACTGTGGGGAATCACGTGACTTTGTTTTGATATACTTCACGGAAAATGGCGGATGATAGTCACCGGTAAGTGCTTGATTTTCGTACCTTTTGATTAATATTAGTTTCCACACAAATTTATGATATCGAGACATACCCTATACCCTGGCCATTAAAATTCCGCGTACTTTGGTTCCTTTCCGTCCGCTGAAGTATGCACAGGTTGCTGGGAATACATTCAAATGTAATTGTGGAAAAGAATTCTGGTGGGCTAAACCTCACGGAAAGACTAGTATTTTACCAAAGAAATGGATCAAAACTTATCATGTGACACGCTTTTTAACATAAATAAATAGAAACTATTATTGTTACATCGTATCGGTGTGCGCGTATTTCCTTTTCTTAAAATTTGAGGAATTATCACAATTTTTATTAAAATGCTAGATTACACGTGAATCATTTTTTGGCTAGATTACACGGAACGGGTATGCTATACTACACAGATGGAACTATGTTGTACTTTTCTTCGACATTCTTTGCATTATAATCTTGTGTGGCATATTGTGTTTAAGACTCGGGGTTATTTAATGTATTTCATATATCTAGTTTGATATTTAATATTTAATATTTTGTAGACCATTCGTTATTGTTTAGTTCAACTTTCAGGTAATTGTAGTTATAAATTTCATTTCTTGGTTGATAAATAGCATCCTTATCATTATTAAACAATTTTGGACTCATTATGTTTATGAGTTCATCGATAGGTACCTTTGTACTCGCAATCACATATCAAATCAACGTATACACACATATATCATTTCAGATCAGTTTTTTTCGGCGCAGCCGTATTAAGGTCGTTTTTGACCGGAAGTTCTTAACCTTTTTATCGCCAATGAAATGACAAGTAGAATGTATAGCATTTTTTAAAATTGAGAAATGTACTCTGTAGGGCACCTTTTAATTGGATAATACCAAATAAAAAGGGTCAATGAAATACTCTTGCGTTTTCAGTCTTTCTTGACTGGTTTTATAATTTTAGTACATAAATAGTTCATATCTATCAATGTAATATGTTGTTACGCCAAACTAATGTTAGTTATAAGTGTATAGTAATTATAAATGCTCGACCAGTGAATAACGGTCAATATTTCGAGTAACATGTTTTGATAAGAAAAAATAACGGGCTCGCGTCCCAATCGCTTTCATACTCTGAGAAAAATTGTGATGACCGTCTTTTTTAAAGATAGTTACTGTATTCGTTTTTATGTGTGTACATTATATACATATATTTGCTGGATGTCTTTATATGTCTTTATATTGTTTTGCAATTTTGATTTTAATTTTGCGACTATATATACGGGTTTTAATGGTTACATTAACAGAGACTATTAAAAACCATATATTTTTATACTGTCCCGCATAATATCAAACGGTTTTTTGAAGACACTCTGGTATAGGATGCAATCATTACTATTTGTTCGATTTTTGCGAATATTTATACGTTATTTAACGACGCAAACTTGAACGGCATAAGCAATCAGAAACGTCGGTACTGGTTAGAATTGTATACGACTGTCTTTATTACTCACTATTCACTACTCTCATATTTATTTGACAGTGTTTTGTGCCAACAGTAGCTTCAATTTTATATTTGGCCTGAAATCACACTATCCACGTCAATTTTATTTATTGCAATTTCATATCATGGAAAAACGAAAAACTCACCTAAATCTGAAAAGGCCAAAGAACACATACAAGAACCGTAAAATCATTTGTACAAAAAGACCCACTACAACAGGACAACTATCGGGAAAGCGAAAACTGAGTTTAACTGACCAAAACACCCATAAAGTGGCTGTTTAGAAAGCCACTTCAATCGCCGCTGTATATCTGTTCAAGAATTACAGTAAATAATCAATTAGTGATGGGCAGCAAAGTTATAAGACTTAATCGTGATGACGATTGTCCGTCTGATACAACGACATTTTCTATGTCTAACACAGCATTTGAGCAGCTATTGTCAGAATTGGAGCAATTCAGATAATTTAAAGGCAAATGGATATAGCGTTTCTCAAGGACCTGAGACAGTCACAAGTTTGTGCAGAATATCATTACTGAAACAGATCAGTACATTGTATTAGCCTCAAAAGCAGCGTCACAAAAGACACTTGTGGCAAAAGCTTCAAATGTGCCTAAATATAAGGCCAACTGTTTAATTTATTAGCGGCAATATAGATAGATAGGTAGATAGATAGATAGATAGAGAGATAGAGAGATAATCTTTTATTATAGTGACATGTGTATAGTACAGATATACATGTTACATATGAATATAATACATAATACAAAACACCCAGCCCAACGGGCCTATAAGTCACCAAAGTCGTAACACAATTTCTTTTCTATCAATAATTCACGGATACACACATATAAAATAATAAAGTGAACAAGATATTTTAATTCAGTAATACTTAATATCTGTGAAGTCAGGGAAAGAAAATAAATAAATAACTTAAACTTAAATAAAGTACTTACTACTCAGATAAACAATTTCATACAATGGCATATAATACAAAATTAAACGGACGACATAAATGTTGAGACTAATTAAACAGTACGCTTCCACTTAACATAAACGCTCTTACAACAAATTTTGCGCACTTTCTCGGGAAAATGTTTAATAAGTAAGTAAGTCTGTCAGCATTGTTTAAATGGTCAACACTTGTGAGAATATTACCAAACAAAACATTTCTTGTTGCATTATACAACGGACATGCGAGAATAAAATGTCTCTCGTCTTAAATTTGGTCATTGTCACATAGCGTGCATATTCTCTCTTGAGCGGGTTCTCCCACATATCGACCAGTCTCTATCCTTAATAGTAAAATACCACACCTGAATTGTGCGAACAATGATCTTTCATGTTGTTTCAGTATATATGGGTTTAATAGTCTTTTTTAAAAAATGCAACCATTAAAAACCGTATAAACAGTCGCAAATATCAATGTTACAAGACAATGAACCTATAAAGGCATTAAATTTTAGCAAATATATTAATGATATTTGTCGATTTTTATGAAAACAAAATATAAAAAATGATCTGATATGATATGTTTGTATAATTAATTTGATATCGATAGATTGATAGATAGATATCTTTATTATTAAAAAAGAGTCCTTCATTGCTCAATAATGATAAGGAATATATTTATCAACCAAGAGATAAAACATTTTTATGAAAACAAAATATAAAAAATGATCTGATATGATATGTTTGTATAATTAATTTGATATCGATAAGATAATTAAGGTGTAAGAACTTGTTTCGCAATCGAGAAGAAATAAATTAGTATAAACTATAACCGCAGTTAAAATCATTATTCCTAATAGTTGAACTGCCTATACAATTACGAATGGTCTATTAAATATTAAATATAGATACATAAAATAACTCCGAGTCTTAAAAACGCATATGTAAATAGGAATAAAATGCACAGAATGTCGAAAAAAGTACCATCTGTGTAGTATAGCATACCCGGTCCGTGTAATCTAGCCTAAAAATGTTTCACGTGTAATCTAGCTTTTTAATAAAAATTGTGATAATTCCTCTAATTTTAAGAAATGAAATACGCGCACACCGATACGATGTTACAGTAATAGTTTCTATCTATTTATGTTAAAAAGCATGTCACATGATAAGTTTTGATGCATTCTTTTGGTAAAATACTAGTCATTCCGTTAGGTTTAGCTCACCAGACTTCTTTTCCACAATTACATTTGAATGCATTCCCAGCAATCTGTGCATACTTCAGCACATGGAAAAGGAACCACAATACGCGGAATTTAAATGGCCAGGGTATATGGTATGTCTCTAATATCATAAATGTGTGTGGAAACTAATATTAATGAAAACGTAGGAAAATCAGGCACCTACCGGTGACATTTATCCGCCATTTTCCGTGAAGTATATCAAAACAAAGTCACGTGATCATAACAGAAACATTTCGACAACAGTTCGAAAATCATGTGAGAGTTATTTCAATGGCAAGTACATAACCTTATGCAAGACACTAAATAATGAAGATTGGCAGTTTAAAATTTACAGAAAGTGTTTGGAACACGAAGAAAAGTATGTGTATTATGTTGAAATCTCATTTAATCGACAGAATGACCACCCAGGTCTTTTTAACTTTCTTCATAATGCATAGAAAAATAAGTGTACATATACTGTGATTTATTTAGAATTTCTACATACCAACTTTCATTTTTTATTAAAAATAACTTATTTCTGTGCTTTTTAAAGTATATTTTAATTTTCACTTTCCTTAGTATTAGACCTTTAAGAATCTCTACAATTAATTTAACAAAACATTTGCTTGTAACACAACCAGTAACATTTATGGTTTCAATTAATTAAGATAAACTGTTATTGCCGATTTTAAGGTATGTTTGTCGGTTTAAACAAATGATTCAATAGTGATAACTCGTACATTTAATACAAACGAAAAACAGAGAGAATATATTGAAAACTGTTTATGCAAAATAGTTGATTATTTGTTGAATTGAGACAAATGCTGATAGTAGATATTTTGCCAGTTAGAATAGTACAATACGATATATCACAAAGTTACTTTTTTATTTTAGCCAGTTATGATGTTTTGTATGCCCTTTGAAACTATTACTAGATTGACTGAATTCTCTACAGTCATTCTTATATAAGAAACTATTCAAGTGCGGAATTAAGCTCTTTTGTAAATGCAAAGTCAAATAATACAAATGCATGGGAATATGACAGTTTTGTAAGATGCAGATCGATTTTTATTTATATATTGTGCATTTCATTTTTAGGGTATTGCGATATAAAAACACACGTGCTTGCGGATTGTGGTATCAGTTAAACGGAATAATATTTACCTATAAAGATGTTCACCATGTAATTAATATTACTTATATATTGCAATCGATTGTTTCCTAAACATTTTCATGGATTGTAGATGCAAATACTGCTGATCAACTCCTGGACGTCAAGAATAAGAAAGGTAATTATTACAACTATTTTTCATGTGTTTATCTCCTTTCCTTTTAGTTTACAACCAAGATGATCTTAGGTGTGCGTTTAAGATAAATAAACCCCAAACGTCTCTACGTAATTAACGAAACAAAACTAGAAAGACTTGCATACATATAAATTACAAACTACAAACGGAATGTTTACGTTTATGGGCAGATAAGAATGTAATGTAAGTGTTTTCTTGTTGCTTTGTTGCAGGTTTCATCATTTCTACAGTTGCTGTGTCAGAAGGCTCTAAGACTGTTGAACCTGACTATAGACCAGAGGATAACCTTGGTACAACAAATTCAGTTGATTTGTCTGATTTTAAAAACTCTTAAAACCCTCTTGTCAAATATTCTTGTTGATTACCTTCTCTTATTGTGCAACATATCATTTTGAAGTTATACTTATGTTGAGAATTGTTTTTGAAATGATAAAAAAGAAATCATCTTCCTGATTACGAGAGCATCACCGAATCATACGAAGCTAAATGATTTGGGGGCTCCACTGGGTATCGTCTATTTATCATCTATAAATCATAACAGCAATATTTCAACAACAATTAACTTAAAGGTAGTGTTTTTCTTCCAAAAACAATCTATAAATTCCTTATATAGTTCCTTTACTGTGTATACGGCATCGCCTGCTATTCAAGCCAAGACCACAAGACTGAGTCAGATTACAAGATCCTAGTACCAACGTTTTTGAAAGTAATGCGATATCCTGGGTATAGAATAAAACAACTGCTATTTATATGTAAGGAAATATCAACCTGAAAATAGAGTTAGAGACAATTAAACAGGAAAGTGAGATATGTGGCTACAGGGGTCCAGACAGACATGTGTATTCACTGTATGGGTCTTAGCAAATGATAGACTAAATTCTTTCTTTTTCAATAATCAGCTATTGTATAGCTACTAATAAAGTGGGTAAAACTTGATAAATGATGGTGTACATAATTAAAACAGTTATTTATAAGAAGTTTTTATTTGAAAACAAAATTGAAAAATAAAAATCAATATTTTACCTGTGCTTTTTAATAGAATATATGTATATTTAACATAATTACATGGTGGTTAGTACATTATCAATATAATATCATAAAGGAATGCACTTTCTCTTTCAAATTGAGTAGTGTTGAGTTCTGTAAATAAAATATTCGTATAAGTTACTTTTGCGGTAGTCTGAGAAAAATGTACATGTAATATTTCTCTTCCACGAACAAGTTATTCATTCTAGTTAAAGGTCCCATTGATTGAAAAATTTTCTTTTTATCATTTGAATATTATTCGTCAGCAAATGCAAATTTGACAATTTTTAACGAAAAATACTGAGTGGTTACCTGTCCGTAAGTCCATAAAGTTCTCAAAAAACACACCTGTACGGAAAGTGACGATAATATTTCCGGAAACCTACGAGCGGCAGTTTCGGAATCGCTAGCCTGGAGTGACGTCATTTGCAGTACAATCGTGTCCGATAACAGGTACTCTAACAACAACGAAAGCGATAATTTCATCTTATTAGGCATCTTCAGAGAGTAGAGTTGAAGATATTTTGAGCCCGTAACGTATAGAACGAAGTCCGTGTAATGTTATAAAATTATTTGATTAAAGTATAAAAATACAGCAGTTATGTCGAGTTTTTTTATATGCAAATGACACCAACTTCTGTTTCTGTTTGTTTCTATCAAAATGAAATCTATGTGTCATTCTTAAATGTGTAAGAAAAGTACCATGCAAATGTATCGAAACGATCTAAATGTACGCATGCACGTGAGTTACAAACTATACAAATATGGACGATATTATATTTCCATTGATGATGAAAATGAGAACACAAATGCTCGATCTAATTACAATATCTAAAATGATGAGCTTGATTTTCCATGACACGTTTTCTTGTGGGTAGTATAAAGAATTAGATTTACAATTGAATTAAGAATGTAAATCAAAATAGGTTACACGATTTTGTTGGTTAAAAACAATTCTGACGCAAATCTATTTGAAAACTCTTTATAATATTAAAATCGCGATATCTACCTAAATACGTGTCAAATTTCACTTTAAGAAAAATATTTCATTCGAGTACATAAAATGTGTCATCGGCAACCAAAAAGATATATTTTCTGAACATTTATAGGGTTGCTGGAAACTTTCTTTTGCTGAATTGCTTTTTATCAAGTTGTATATAGCTCTATTTATGTTTTTCAAGATTGAAACTTGAAAACAAATATAATGGTTTCATAATTTTAATTGTTTGCATGTTAACAAACTATATTGTTGTTGTTTTTATTGTTGTGTAATTATCAAATGCAATTGACCAGTGTGCAATATGCAATAATGTGTGACCAGTTAGATTGCTGGCAGGGGGGCGCCAATTAACAACAAATCATATCGCATCTTTTGTTGTGACTTATAATGCCCTTATGCTAGATTAACTGTAATTCCTTCAATGGTTAGATCTACGTTAATTATTTACCATGGCAACGTTGTTAAAACTTTTATGGATTACTGGAGTGTTCCGCACCGTGTAAGTTAAACTTCTAGTAGAGTAACTGTTATATTCTATATAGGGCCTTTGTTCTACATTTTTTAAATGATTTTAAATATAAATGCCAGCTTTTGTTATAAAGACTAGATCTTAAAAACATGTGTCTTAAATATTATCATAATATTCTGTAATAAAATACATTTTGTAACAAAAGTTTCAACCTAACATCCTCGTATATGATGTAATTTGACATGATTTAAGTTATAGAAGTGAAGTTCTAGATTGGAAAAGTTTGTAACAAACAAAGTCTAAATCTTGTTATAAGAAACTTATTCCTTAAGAAAATACTTAAATTGAATAGATCGAGATCATTCTACAAAGGTCTAATTATAAATACATTTTCTGTCTTCATGTCGTGCATGACTTTCAACGCTAGGGCCGTTTCACGCAGTTGCTACTCTAGAATTTTGAAACGTTCGTCATACAATCACATGAAGTTCGGACCCGAAAAGTTATTTTAATAAAACACCCCGGGCCGACCATAAAAACATATATAATTCGTATTATGTATGCTTGATAGTCGCACCGGGGTGTTTTATAAGAATGACTTTCCAGGGCCCAAACTTCATTCGACTGCGGTTTGTCCCGATTGTCTTAGTCATTGACTTTTTATATTAGAGTCCCAAGGTTACTGGTGTAGGCTTATTCTCTCACTCCATTTGTTGCTGCATCCACCCAGAACACACCAGGCGCCTCCCATTTACAAAAATAATATAAATAGTAAGTTAATCGTGTTTTTACACGGAGTTTTGTGTGCTCGTTTACTATAATCAATGTAACGGATCTTTCTCGAGTCCTGCAAGTGACGTCACACGGAAACTTTTCCGATATTTTACGGAAGTCGCCGAGGATCGTAATATTTGCGTTTCGGTGAAATACCGGCCAATTTGTATTGGTGATTTATGTCCCAATAAACACGTTTCTTGTCGAAAATTTCCGCCCAACTGGGTTCAGTGCACTTTATTAACAAATGGCTTACAAAATATTAACAGGTGAAATTTTCAATCAATGGGACCTTTAAAGAGGCATACGTTACTTCATTAACAAAATTGAAGAAAAAAAGAAAAACCATTTTTTAAGTGAGTTTTATAGATTAATGGTTTGTTCAAAATAGAACCTTTAAAGAATTTCTGCAATTTATGTCATATCTTTTTAAAACAAAACATTTAAATTGATAAAACTTTTCAACTGTCCCACAATTCTCTCAAGGGAGAATTAGTTTTCTGCAAATATGTGTTCGAGGCATTGGTATAATGCCCACGAAATCACATGCAAATTATTGAAGTAAAACAGTTTTGTAATAAACGGATATAAATATGAACGTATATATACATGTATATATATATATATATATATATATATATATATATAAAAGTATAAAAGAATGAAATTGCCAAATGCTATTTCTATTTGAAAATTGTTAAAAAATGTCAAGAGATTTTCGACTGAAGGATTCCCCGGACACTAATAAATTGAACACATCAATTAATTTTATTTTCTGGAACGAAACACGATAAAAAGTACTTTGGCCTTCCGTTATAATTTGCTTCATCAAATAAAAAATGTATTTTTTGTTTTTCATAATTACCTTTTTTCTTATTTATTATGATCTGTATGCATTAACTTTATGAAGTGGAATGCATGGGCGTAATTTTAATCACGTTCTATTTGATTGTTTTCATTCTCAGAGAGACTGATTCAACCAAACTCCTGTTGTTATTTATTGCTTGATCCTTAATATAACTGACTGGTCAATGAAAGTACTTGTTATCGACTACCTATTTACAGTTATGTAATAAGTAGCTTTTTGCGGGGAAATAGTTAACGAAGAACAGTGCATACATCTTAGTCTATCGACTGCCGGACCAGACTACTGATACCAGATTTTTATACAATACAGATAAAGTATAGATTTCCAAATCTTAGGTCAAAATAGACTCAGTTTCCATTTTTGTCGAATTTAGACATAGTTTCCATTTTTGTCGAATTTGGACATGTGACCTTTATTTGTTTACCTCTGTATTAATATTTTTGGACGGAATCCACTCTCCTACAGCAGAGCAGTGTGTATTCTGCGTTAAAAACAACAGCAAAATCAAATTGAGATTTTGGCACTCTGCACCGACAGCGTACAATGATTCAGGGATAATTTTTAATGCTTCTGAACATGACTGATTAAAACCCAGCATCATATTTTACTTGGCAGGAACGCTGTCGTTCAGTGAGTTAAAAGCATTCAAACCTTAATCAAAATGCAACATACAGGGTTTTGTGTTTAGTGCAGATGTGGTATACTAGTATGTTCATGTGAAATGTTATGTTATTAAGTGAAACAAGTAATCTATTTTTCGATACAATACCCATTACAAACCTAGTTTTTACATCTACTAGATTTGTATGATGATTTCTACTATCTTTAACTCGTATTGCTGGTGCTATATAGTTAAGTCGTAATACTTAGATCTCAGTGGTTTCACCTATCTCGAATCTAGCATAAAATATGTCGTATGTAACATATTACTCCCATATCAGCTATATGTCAGACACGTGCAATTTATTTTAGATGATGTATTGGCACGACACATTAGTGTTGATGTTTAAATAGAAGAAACTACAAACCAGCGTGATCTAAAGCAACGTAATTTGTCATTTGAAAACAAAATCTATAGGAATTTTGTATTTCAGGTCTGTTTCATAAGAGTTACTAAGTCTCGTTTACAAATACACCTTTCTCATATTAGGTCACGTGTAACAATGAAAATTGTTGCGTTATGATTATTTTTATTTCTTAGTATAGAAAACAGTTCTAATTCATTGTCAGTTTTGTCTATCGGGAAGTTCTATGTTATATCTTACAGGCATGAATAAATTTGCTGATAGATGGATTTTTAACTGTTTCGATTTAATTATTTTTAAAGCGTTCATAATAAACGTGTATTTCATCTGTCTAAGTTACTTTCATCATCTATATAATGATATTTAGTGTTATAAACCTTCATCAATGTTAATGTATGCATTTAAATTGATTTTGCTCTTTGATATTTAGGTCATCAATAATACGACCTTAATAGTGCCAATATCTGCTCATGAATGATTGAGGCTGTATTCGTGATTTGTAAAAAAGGCATTCTTAACAGAGTAAAACCTATATAATTAAATAATATTAAATCATCAAAACACATCATTTTTGCCTATGTTTAAAATGTGATTTTATTAAATGAAGGTAATTGATTCGATAACAGTATATTTGTAGTATTAACAATATAATTTGTATGTTTATGATATTATTGTAGTATATAATGTACTCTGAATATATTGTACAAATCAAGTGGATACATCTAAAGAAAATTATCTTCAAAACTTTTATTCATTTCACAGTTCCATTTTTACTTATGTTTTTATATCTCCAATTTTAGTATTCAGTCAAAGAGATAACATTTGAATTACGCATTCGGGCTTACATATATATTTGATACAATTTTGCAAAAGCTAGAAAAGTTAAATTACAATTTCCTTGGTCTACTATAGGATTCAAAGTTAATAAAAGACTGTAGTAATCTTGAGATATGACAACATCGTCGGCTGCATTTAGATTTTGTTGTAAATGCATTTCTTCAACGTCATTAAAATAATAAAATATATGTTATGTTATGTTATGTTATGTTATATAATGTTATTTAACACAAAATGTAACAGAATAATTATCTCTGTTTATAGCAATCCAATCTCACAATTGGCACCTCATTAAAGCAATGAACCAACAACATGCTTCAGAGAATGTTCTAAGAGTGCATTCAACATATTAAATAGAGCCTACTGCAATTATCCGTAATACCCAACGGTACAGGCTGTCACTGTAACATAAAACATTAATTTGTTTTGAAAACTGAAGTTTGTTATGTAGTAACTTTCTTAACTGTTTCATATTACAGCAGAGATTTTATGACCTTTTTTTTTAGATCATTTACAGTGAAGCAAACATGTAAAGCGAACTTTTTACACGAGAGCTACGCATCTCTTTCCACCAAACTAGACTATCGAAAACTAAACCGCTACTTTTAATTTAAGATATCTTGCAAATGCTGGATCAGAGACAAGGGAGCAAGGTTGTAGTTTCTTGGAAACTTTTAGACCTAGGGAAGACAATGTCGGTTTCTGCAGTTGATCTACAGTTATTGGATGGTTAACAATTTTTCTTATTTTATTCTTTCTTAACACAGTGCAATAAGAGCAAATGTGTTTGTAATGTCCGTGCTACATCCTAAGTTCACGTTAGTTTCATAGCATTTTGTAACTATTTATTCAAAATACACTTCACTGATTTGTATACAAGTGTTTTCAGTAAAGTTAAAAAGAAGACATACAGTAACGTATAAGTATGTTTTGATGCACTATTCATACTTTTACAGACTTCTGTTTAATTGTATCATACTGCTGCCTTTTCTATCTAGATAATGATGATCATCTGGAGAGTACTCAGAGTCTTATTAAATGTCTCATAAGCGATGTCAAATGGAGTTTTCTTCATTTTGATGCATTTGATTGTACGTACACATCAATGTACAAATCTTCAGTACGCACACTACATCTTCTGTTTAACCGGTGAGTATCGCACTTGTGAAAAATATACTACCAACATTATAATGTAAAAGAAACCCATTGTTCTTTTCTGATTAAATAATAAATTTGATTTCGAGTAATTCATACATTATGAAGTTCTAGAAAGCAACCAGTTAACTTGTTTTAAGAAAACGTTTTTTCTTTTTTAAAATTTTATGAGACAAGCTAGTTGCAGCAAGAAGTTTCCAATTTTCAAACAAAACGACTCAATTGTATGAAACAAATTGCGATCACGTCATGGTTCATGTCACCATTGCCATAATGTTAATATTCAATGTGTTTGGCTTACACTCATTGCTATTTTCATTGATTTTGTTTGCAGAAGGCTGTACGGACGTTTCATTTCCTTGATAGATGCTTCTCTTGATAGAAACGTACTTCAACAATCAATGGAAATATTTGTCTTTACCTACTACTACAATAAAGAAGATGGTACGTCTAAAACATGCTTTATCAGTTTATTGACATTACGTCACAATTAACCACAAACAGTCTTGAGAACTAATGTTGTGTTCGGTTTTCCGTTTTGTAACTCTTTCTTTGCTGTAGTGCAACCTATTTCTATAACAAACGTTTTATTAAATGCTATTTCGTTTTCAGAAAATGTTGTAAGTTGTAACGCAGACCTCGGTATAACTGACGGAACTATTCTGGACTTTCAAATCACAGCATCCTCGTTTCACCGGAAGTTTCCACCAAAGAATGCTCGCGCGTTCTCCTCAGGATGGTGCGCAGCTAGCAGTGATACGGATCCACACATAATGGTATGGCTTATACGCTTACACACTATAAATGAAGCTTACATATCATAATAAAAATAACTTTGTTAACACGATACCAAAAATTAAGGACTTGTGTTAAAAATCATGTATATCCTTCGTAAAACGGGCACACTGGGCAGACACGCATGTGTTTTTGTAAACACTGTACATTACGTTATGCTACTTTCGGTTTCACTGCATGTGTTGTATACGTCAGCAAACAGATTGAGCTGTGACATGAATGTAGAATTTCCATTGGCCTGCCTACGAGATCACCCTGTCTACTAACCTGCGCATGGACTTCTTTTTTTCTTCACTTTTTCTTGCTAATACAAATTTTATTTCTTGTCGCTAAATCTATACAATATGAGAGGTCGATTTTAAGCGTTCTCTTAAGATGCCAATATACATGTGTTTGAGCACGACATGTTTGCTTTCTGTCATTGAATACAAATTTGAACGCGATCAAAACATAATCTCACAGAGGCCTGTCCACGAATGAGGGCAAAATGAAAATATCTAAACCTGGTAAAATCGTGTCCACGGTCATTTTCAAGGTCGCCTAAAAGTTTCAGCATTTGCCCCAGACGTCTGAGTTTTCCATATCCAAGAGATGTCGGTATAGCCTTTAAATTCGAATTCACATATTACAGGAAGTTACATGATGTTGTATAGTTTTGTCACTTATTATTTTATTTATCGTGTGAAATTGTAACCATTTAAGCACAGAAGACGACAAGATCTAGGACTACTATTTTCAACAAAACAAAATAATTGACTTTATCACCTATAAAAATGCTATTTTGCCTGTTGCTCGTCTAATATCAAAACCTTTGGTGATATTTATACTTCCTTTTGAGTTTATCTATGGCATAGGCCTATGATATCTACTTAATGAAGACATTTACATCATGTAGATTGATATTATCTGGTAAAGCATGGCATGTTTGTTGATCAAAACAAGTTCTTATATTTCACTAGTTAAAAATATCAAATGAATTCAAACACATAAGTAATTACAAATATAGGATTTAAATAGCACATAGACTAGAAAACTGCCATAAAAGTGAGTCCTCTGTATCTCAGTGGTAAGTGCACTTGCCCCATGAGCGGAAGGTCGTCGGTTCGAAACCCAGCGGAAGCTGGACTCTCCACTTCAATTCATCTCTCATCTATCTCTGGTCAGTTCTCATCATCTTTGGGCAAAAGCTGCTATGTCCAATTTCATAGTTTCTCCATTAGTACCGAGAACGCGTCTGCTAACTTGTAACAAAGTTCTGAAGTAGGAGCGCTGGTAAACGGAAATTCTAAGGGCATATACTGGCGTGTCCGGAGTATAAAGTGACAGAATAGCTGAGTAATAGCAAAGTAACAACTAAGTAAGTTTTGAAAGAGTACCGTAGAGTACTATGTGAAAACTGTCTCATGACAATAAACGCAGGAACGGAATCAAATGAGTAGTGTAACAAAGACAGCGAGTACAAAAGGGAAAAACGAGACAGTAATACTTGAAATGCAGATGAAAAGCAGGTAGAAAGTGAACATCACAGTAGAAAAAGAATGTACAGCAATGTTCGGCGAAAAGTACGTAAGAACGGATAGCCGATGACTAGGGCGGTCGGAGGTTGCAGAGGGGAAGGGCAGGTAAAGGAGATAAGGCTGACAAAAAACTACCATAAAGTCAAACCAAAGATATAACGCAAAACATGACTATTACATTTGTTGTAGACTAAAATGTTACTGAAAGAACCTTGCCAGCCTACTACACGAAACAATCAAGTATTAGTTAAATATGGTCAATTTAATAACACTCAGAGTTTCGAATGAAATATCATTTTTTTGTCTTAAGTTTGTTTATGGTTCGTTCGTTATTCCATTTTATGTCATTATTAAATCGAACGTATCTCATTATCTTTATATTACTATAATTAGTACAACAGTTTTAAATGATAAACTTGTTTAGAGTTTGCAAACCGCTGAACGCATTTTATATGTAATTTTTGTGGACAAAAAAGAAAGTTTATATTGGATAGATCACCGAGACATCAATGACTACTAACTTTGCCCCTTTTATAGTGTTCGAATAAAAGAAAAAATAATACTCTCAAACATATAAAGACCACCCTTTAAATAAAGAACCTAAAGGACAAGTTAATGTACTATTAATTTAAAGTAGAATCACCTAGAATAAAGACAACCTATTAATAGAACGAACTCTATGTTTAGAAATATAATTATGTCAAACGCCGTTCATCCTCTGATAACAATTTTGAGTTCTGTTGTGCAGTTATAAACCACGAAGGTCGTAGGGCCAAATGCTTTATATTGTAGTATCATTATACCAAATATGCCAAGAAAACGATATATAACTCTCAAAAAGGATAATATGTTAATTTTAACATGACTACTTCTGGTTGAACATCAGAAAAATAAAATAGAAAACATTCGCCAAATCAATACATTTTTAAGCTACATTAAAATAATTGATCAAAGCTGTTACAATTGAATGGGAGCGATGGTGTAGAGGTAAATGTATAAGCCGCTCATCCCGGTTGTTGTTAGTTCTAGCCCCGTTGTGGTCACGACAATACCACCTCATATGAAACTAGTACTGGTTTTCCCAGGAAGCCGAATCGAGAGGGAATCGTTAAGCTTCAAGCTTTCTCCACAATCGAGCATGAACTAAACTTATCTGTTACAATTAAAGCATGTTTTAAAGTTTTTTCTAAACATGCATACAACCGTTTTTCAATTAGCAGTGATACATGTACTTTTTTCATCACTTAAGCGTCAAATTAATAATACTGGTCGGAACTGTTTTGCATTAATTTGATATTTAATTGGTTTTATACATGATTTGTACGATAATTACCTTAGAAAGTTCTGCATTATATATGACAAAATGATAATTCATTTGGAAGTTTTTAAGGGTGGCTATTTAGATAACGGTAGGATTTGGGTTCAATAAGTCTAATGTAAATTGATCATTTAGTATTGACAGTCCATGAACTAGATTAGATTTAGATTTACTAAACGACCTGGATGTTTCAATGTAATGTATCTCATGTAGAAATGCAACTTTCAAAACTCATTTCCCTTGATGATATTTGGATAAAGTCGATAGCATTTATGTGAAAATGTAAAAGTAGCTCTTATGAAATGTATTCAATATGGATTAATCGCAGATTACCTATTTACATGTGAAACTGATATCAAAAACGACTACGTTTAAAGCTCGCTGGTAACCTTTCAGCCAATTAGAATGTCAATAAAGTACTCTTGCGTTTTCAGTTTTTCCTTGAAAAGGTTTTGAATTTAAGTATGTAAATAGTTCATATCTATCAATATGAAACGGAGTTAACTTCAAACCAATTTTATTTACGACTGAAGAGTAATTATACTTTCTCGACCGGTGAGTAACGGTTAATATTTCGAGTAACGTATTTAATGAGAAGGACAAGGATTAAGTTTGTTTTCCTGATGCAGATGTCACGGTACTGACTTTATCACAATTTGGTCGATAATGATTGCTCAGTCAGGAGAGCATTCACCTTGTAAGCGAAGGGGTCCGTCGACTCCCGGTCTGGCTACACTTTTTTCTCACCCTGTAACATTTAGCGCCGTCTTACCGAATCAAAATAAACCTTAATAATTTTGTTTACTATGAAATCTATTTAGGAAATAGATTTCACATTTGAGTGATATACCGGTTAGTATATCACTGTGTGGAGTGTAGACGCGTAGTTATCTAATCACGAAGGCCGAAAGCCTGGGTGATTAATTACGAAGCATCTAAACGACACACAGTGATATACTAACCGGTATTTAGACAACAGCTGCCTGTAGCCGACCAATCACAGGCTAAGATTGTCTTTTGATAAATCCCATATACAATGTTGTCTATTTCAAATCGTTTTCCTCGTGCAAAGTGTGCATGACCTTTCTAGTGTAGCAAGTGCAGTTGAATTGTGTGCTAAAATAGAGGCCAGTAGAAATGTTTGTTTTCGGTTTAAAACGAATGAAAAGAGGTTATATTTTCAATGCTGAGTGAGCACAAACTCGTAAAAAAGCATGTTTGGTACTCACTCATCTCAGTGAAATGTATTTAGATCTTTCACCCAAAATAAGCAGTCATCCTCTTGGACAACGGTTTATCAATAGATCACATATTAAGCATTTTGTGTTGTAGGATATGCAACATCGTGTTGCTTTAATTTATATAACCCAAGTTGAAGAACATAATTCGATTATATTACTAAGGTGCAGTTTTGCACCTGAAAGACGGTTTAAAATAGAAAAAAGTAGAGCTTTATAAAATGGTAATCTTTGTAATTTGTAGACCCAAGCCAGCTGCGATTTATAGGCCAGGGCCTACTATATACTGAAGGGGCTTGGCCGTTAGCAAATATAATATATCCTAGGAAATATATACACATTCTTACTTCCGAGAAGCGGTGACTTAGCCACTGGAATGTCAATTCGTGGATTGCTGGTTCGATCCCAAGCCTAGGCATTAGTTCCACGTTAATTGATCATGGTGATTTCCAACCTCTGTATAATTTAAATAGGAAAGCAGCCAGCGGCTTGCGGAGACTTGATCCTAAAGATTCTGAACTAATACCACTTAAGAGAGGTGATTAGATGGCCACCTTTACAATCGTGATTTTGCTGAAAACGTTAAAACCCATTATAACGTAAGCCAGCTAGACAGGCAGCCAACTAACTCCTTAATATATAAATACAGCTACATTTTGCCATATTTCCAGATATAAACCTTAAAATATTTTATATAGTTATAAATCGCCACCTACCTTAACCATTTACAAGAACAACTCATCGCTCTGTCATATCAAGTTTGCAATAGCATAATTATACCCCCACAAAACGAAGTTTGGGGTGGGTATATAGGAGTGAGCTTGTCGGTTTGTTTGTTTGTCGGTCGGTCGGTCGGTCTGTTGGTTTTCATGGTTTCCGGATGATAACTCATGAACGACTTTACCCTTTTGAATAATTTTTGGTACACACGTGCAACTTCATAAAATACAGGTCAAGTTTAACTTTGGGGTCAGTAGGTCAAAGGTCAAGGTCACAGTGACTCTGAACTGTAAAACAGTTTCCGGATGATAACTCATGAAAGGCTTGACCGATTTAAATAATTTTTGGTACACACGTGCAACTTTATGAAATACAGGTCAAGTTCGACTTTGGGGTCAGTAAGTCAAAGGTCAAGGTCACAGTGACTCTGAACTGTAAAACAGTTTCCGGATGATAACTCATGAAAGGCTTGACCGATTTAAATAATTTTTGGTACACACGTGCAGCTTTATGAAATACAGGTCAAGTTCGACTTTGGGGTCAGTAGGTCAAAGGTCAAGGTCACAGTGACTCTGAACTGTAAAACAGTTTCCGGATTATAACTCATGGAAGGCTTGACCGATTTAATAATTTTTGGTACACACGTGCAACTTTATGAAATACAGGTCAAGTTCGACTTTGGGGTTAGTAGGTCAAAGGTCAAGGTCACAGTGACTCTGAACTGTAAAACAGTTTCCGGATGATAACTCATGAAAGGCTTGACCGATTTAAATAATTTTCGATACACAGCTGTAATATCATCAAATACAGGTCAAGTTCGACTTTTGGGTCAGTAGGTCAAAGGTCAAGGTCACAGTGACTCTGAACTGTAATGTAAAACAGTTTCCGGATGATAACTCATGAAAGGCTTGACCGATTTAAATAATTTTCGGTACACAGCTGTAACATCATCAAATACAGGTCAAGTTCGACTTTGGGGTCAGTAGGTCAAAGGTCAAGGTCACAGTGACTCTGAACTGTAAAACAGTTTCCGGATGATAACTCACGAAGGGCTTGACCGATTTAAATAATTTTCGGTACACAGCTGTAACATCATCAAATACAGGTCAAGTTCGACTTTGGGGTCAGTAGGTCAAAGGTCAAGGTCACAGTGACTCTGAACTGTAAAACAGTTTCCGGATGATAACTCATGAAAGGCTTGACCGATTTAAATAATTTTCGGTACACAGCTGTAACATCATCAAATACAGGTCAAGTTCGACTTTGGGGTCAGTAGGTCAAAGGTCAAGGTCACAGTGACTCTGAACTGTAATGTAAAACAGTTTCCGGATGATAATAAACCTATTAAATTGAACAATAATTGATAATTTCTAACCTTACACATTTTGTATGCTATTTAAACAAAACATTTACACAAGTTATTGTATAATAACTCAACTCTATGTCTTTATGGCCATTCCTTTCTTATGGTTGCCATACTTCTGTGACAAAGCTGTATTGTGGGGGTATAATTCGTCACTCTTGTGACAGTTCTAGTTATATTTACCTCACTTTTGTCTACAATGGTAAAATCTAATTACCCGAAAAAGAGATATTTTGGCTATCAGAAACATTTTCAACCTTTTCGACACGTGACCAAGCGAAAATTGACTGTCAGGTCATGTGACCGCAGTGATATTTTAAATGTCATATAAGGGCAAATAACTGTTTCAATATTTTAGCTAAATCATGACGTAATTGCCTCCCTTATACACATAATGCAGTGACGTCACTATTCAATGTGTACACAAAAACACAATGAACAGTCAAGTACAATAAAAAACAGTTTTCGAAGGAATTTAATTAGCATTGTTAACAGTCATTGGAATTGTGTTCTTCCTGATATATGTGATATATTGTTTACCTTGTTAAACTTGTTTAATTAAATGAATTAAAAACATTTAAAAACTTTTGTATGTAGATCTACTTAATTTTGTTCGGTAAAATAAAATAAATATCATATGGCTTACGCCTCGGGTGACATTCTGGTCTCGGGTTGACAATATCAATGTCACACATGCTGCCATATGATATTTATATAATATTGCACGATTGAATCGTGGCTATTTCAATACTGGTACAGGTGTTCGCAGCTCTGCGGGCCTTTTTACTTGAAAATCCGAGCTGCCCGATTTTACAGTGCTCTTTGAGGCAAATAGAAAAACGCTTCAGTTGCTTGTTAGCCACAACTGAATAAATGAGATAGTTGGTGTTATATTGTAGAAGACTGAAAAACTAACAATCTACTAACTGTGGTCTAAGTCAGATAGATCACTCGTAGCCGTTGTCTATGTCATGTGTCGTGTCTGTGCTCGTCTCCAAATTACATAGACAACGGCTACTCGTGATCTATCCTTTACATCCCTCAAAAGTAAAATCTATTTCCATTCTAACACGTTAATTTAAACAAGAAAATGTTCGAAGGGGTACTATTTATTGCGCTTACATGAAGTCGCTGCCTTGAACTTGTAGTATTCCGTGCATTCCTTGCATTTCGTGAAATTTTCGCTGTTCTTTTTCACTCCTCAAATGAAACGCTATTCGACTTATTTTTGTTGTTGCTGATAGTGCTGGCGATACCGGAAGTGTAGAAGATTTTACTACGTTTTATTTTACATCACGTGAATCACTCACAACAATACCAATCCAAGCGTATTAGCGCATGCACACTCATATATGTTGTGTGAAAATTGCGTGGGATGGAATTTCAGCAGTCAAAAATAGTTCCGGACGCCAAAAGTGATATACTTGGTAGGTATATCATGCTCAAATCCTTATTTGCCTATTTTGGAGAAATGTTCAATAGTGTTAGAATTTTCAATCTACCATCTTTATATACGCAAAATCGCGCCGATCATCGTTTTTAAAGAAAGTTGTTGTTTAATGTACAACAACGGTACAGTTCAAAGATCGTCGCAACTGTTACACATCAGCCCTGCTGCTGGTATTGAATAGACATAAGTAAACATATAGTAATAAGAATGTACCAAGAAGAAGCCGTTGATAGGTGATACATGTAATCTTTATTATGGAAATATATAGCGAAGATAGAATTCATTTGTCTAAAATAGTTTGCCGCGGGTGAATGTACTTTGTAGTTTTGTTTCAGGTATCGAGTGACAATAACAATGACAATATTATAATCGCTTTCAGGCCTCCGGCCCATGCAAAATATATATACATTTACAAATATGTATACAAAGTATAGCATGTGTAAATTCAATCAATTTGATAAAGTACATTTATAACAGGCAATATGTTTCAAGTACTGGTTAACAATATGTGGTTATAACTCATGCATACACATTTTTCTTTTTCGAAAGGCATGATATAAGAATACAGCAACTGACTTGATCAATTCTTCATTTTTAGATGACATAAGCATATTAAAATTGTTAACATTTGGTTGGGTATAATATTTTTGTGGTATATACGAAACACGTAAATCTGAGTAGCAGGTACATTTTAACAAGAAGTGGTATTCATCTTCAATAATATTAGTATCACATAGTTTACATAGTCTATTTTGTCTTGGAATATTTACATACCTTCCTTTTTCAATTTCAAGGTCATGACTACCTATTCTGAAATTGACATAAATATGTCTGAACTTTCTAAGATCTAAGACATCTAGGTAAGTTTCAAAAACAAAATCATTTTTGTACATTTTATAACTTACAAGTTTCGAATTAACGTTAACAGTTTCACACCACTCCTGTGTACTGACATCTTTAAGTTTTCGAACATATTCAATAAAGAGTTTTCAAATTGTACATTTTGATCATACCATACATAACCAAATCCGAAAGTCTGTAAACATGTTTTGACAGAAGTAGCCCGATTTACACACCCATACCTGTAATCATTTACTAGCATCATGTTATAACATTTTTTCACAAGTCTTTCGTCAGGCATTTTCAAAATGTTTAGCCCTTTAAAATGTTTTAATATACAATGGATATCTTGCACAGCCACCCAAGATTGCCGAGTTTGATGCATTTTGTTTGGCACACATAAACCTTTTACATGCATAATATTGAACACGTTCAAGTTCTTCAAATTTGCCTAAGCCCCATACTTCTGATTAGTGATAGAAATCGGTTGAATTTTTCACAATCGATTATCGGTTCAATCGGATGGGGTATAATCGATAACCTTCCGATTAATAATCGGTTGAACTAAAAGTAACATTCAAGCAAGGCGCTACAATCTACACCGTCACATGAAGTAGTTTCTGCCACAGTTATGGCAAGTTAACCCTTTATAATGCTGGAACAGTAAATAGGTAATGCTACATGTCACCAATGGAAGCATTGGGCCTTATACGAGATTTTTAAAGGGAATATTCAAAGGTTTTCTTATAGAAACCTGTGTAAAATCAAGAGACCCCAATGCCTGAGGTCATGTTTTCAACAATATTGGCCTTCTGGTAAGGGCCAGAAACTGGTAGAAGACTAGAAGATGTATTTGAAATAAATTGCTAACACAGAACTGATGGCCGAGTATGCTTTTATGCTAGACAGACGATAAAGACCGATACGTCTATGATCCGGATGGAAATAGGGTGACATAGGCGCTCTATGTACAGTACAGAGTTTGTTTAAGCGTCTCGAAATCAAGATTATTTGTCGTTTGTTTGTAAACACAAAAATAATCAGTGAATCATTTTAATTTAAACTTGTTTCTTCCATCACGTGAGTCTAATTATCTCCCTTGGGTATGGTATAAAACTTTTACCGCGACGTCGCCGACCGGATATGTGTAATCGATTATTATCGCCCTTCGTTTTACTAACCGATCGTCGGCGACTAGCGACAATCGGAACATCACTACTTCTGATCCATACAATAACTGGGGACAAATGTTACAGTCAAACATTTTAAAGAAAATAGATTTAGGTAACTGACCATGTTTATACAATGTATGTAAAATTGATATCAAGACTCGTTTTCCTTTGACACACAATTCATGAACCATACTATTCATAGACAACTGCTGAGGAAACGTTAAGCCAACATAACACAATCTATTTACAACTTCTAATTTAGTGTTATTATAAGACCATTTTTCATTTCTGGCTAAAATTCCATCATTTTTAAAAACAACATGTTTTGTTTTCTTTTCATTTACCTTTAATATATATTTATTACAAAACCCTGATAAAACATTTAGTTGTTTTTGTAGACCATAAACAGTGTCAGACATTAGTGCTATATCGTCTGCAAACATTAACAGAAATAATTGCATAGTATCAGGGTGTAATTGAACACCCTTTATATCGTTTTCAGACAAACATCTTTCTAATTCATCTATGAAGAAACAAAATAAAATGGGACTAGCTATACACCCTTGTTTTAAACCTACAGTACTTTGTATATATTCACTTCTTGTGTAGTTACATCTAACACATGACTTAACTGTACCATACATACTCTGAAATGCACTGAATAAATAACCCTTTAAACCATTTTCCTTTAGAATATTCCACAATAATTGTCTATTTATAGTATCGAAACATTTTTGAAAATCTACAAATGCGACGTATAATTTACGTCTTTTCTTTCCAAAAATACGATCAACAATTGATTTAAGGATGAAAGCGTTATCTATGGTAGAGTAACCAGCTTTAGAACCCGCTTGGTTTTCAGAAATTTTATGGTACATTTCTGCAAAGAAATTTAATCTATTTACAAGAACACAACAATAATATTTTACTTAGAACATTTTGCAGAGAAATTCCTCTGTAGTTTTCTACATTATTTACATCACCCTTTTTATGTAAAGTAACGATAATAGATTCGCTCCACATCAGGTTCACCTGAAGCCAAACATGTAAAATAACTAATATAGTTATATTAAAGAATTCTGGAACAATGCACAGACCGGTTTCTTCTGTTTCAAATGTTTAATTGCTAATCTAACCTCATCATCTGTTATTACTGAATTAAATAAGGGTATTCAACTTCAGTATCAGGTTTATCTATTGAAATATCAGTTTTTCCATCATTGTTATCATTGGCAACATTTGGAATTTATAAATCTTCAAAATATTAAACCCATTCAATAGTGCTTATATTATTTGTAACATTGCTCTTACGATTCGATAACCTTTTCAGCTTAGACCAAATAGATTTCGGGTCGTTAACACAATTTGCTAAATCGTTTAATTCATTCGCAAAAAAACTGTTTACTTTTAATGTCACACATGGTTTTGAATTCATTTCTCGTTCGTAAATATAAATTCAGGTTTTCTGCCGATCTGTTTTGTCTGTAATTTTTCAGAAGTTTGTATTTCCGCCGTTTCAGATTTAAACACTCCGTGTCAAACCACTTAGGACCGGATTTTTCCAATTTTCGCTTCACTGGACGAATATATTCTGAACCAATTTCTCTAAGCATTTCGATGAAATTTGAAACACAGTCATTTACACTGATATTTAAATTATCTATATTGGAAATTATTTTGTGAAGCATTTTATTACAGAAAAAATCCCGAACTTTATGTTGAAACGACTCTTTAGATCTGGCATTCAAATTTTATTTCGTTTCTGTATATTCGGAATCGGTTTGTTTTTTGGCCCTTTGTATTTTAATCCCAAAAGTTACTGATATTAGTAAATGTAAAGATTCTGTTCTTTCTTCAACACAAAAATGTCTTATCAAGTTCACAGTATCTTTAGTGAACAAAGACAAGTCTATAACACTGCAGCCTTGTGATGAAATGAATGTGAAGTTCCCAATATTATTGTCATCACCAATCCTGCCATTCATAATATATAGCGCATATGTTTTACACAAGTTAATTAAATGTCGCCCTTGTGTATTAATTGTTTTGTCACAAGACTTCCGGTTTTCGTCAACAGGACATTCATATATTTCATTATATTCTTCCAGGGTTGGTATCCCATATTCAGTATCAACGGTTTCGCTTAATTCACCACAGCGTACATTCATGTCTCCTATTATAACTAGATTTGTTGCATTGTATTTAGTATAGATTGCTAATATCATTTCGACAGTAAACTGACATACCACCCATAGCACGACCATGTTTTGAATGTTTTACAGCAGGCAACAAAAAACAAGTGTGTGTATCTAAAAGATGTTTCGTATTTTCGTTATTTTCTTCCCAAGTTTCGGCCAAAACAATAATGTTAAAACATTTTAAATAGCTTAGTAAAGCCTCCAATTCAATTTTTCTCGAAATACCTTCAATATTCCCAAAAAAAGAGTGTGTTCTACGTGGCACCGATAATTCTGACTTTTTGATTTTCAATTTACACTTTTAGGCATATGAATTGATATCAAAATATTGGTTCGGATTTTTTTTTATAGATTTAAACTTAACGAGGATCGGAATGGTTGTTTTAAATGCGGGTTTGGATAATGTGCTGTATAGAAATGTGTTTTATTTCACAATGTGTTGATGTGAACAAATACAATTGTGTATGTAAATAACAGACGAAGCTATGATGTATCCAATTGTAAAATTATATGTTTGACCTAAAAACTGCTATTCATAATGATTTGTAAAATATTCTGGTATATATGCCTATGTTTGTGATGTAATTAGATTAGTAAAATCTAGATATGCAGTTTGTTAGACATTACGTACGAAGTATTACATTACATCATATCGTCTCACGTGTTGTTTTAATAAGTCTCGATAATAGTTTTATGTCGTACAAACCGGTAGTCACGCTGAAATTCATAATAGAAATTGTATGGATAGATTTAAAGTTTTAAGAAATTTACTGATAAAGCTGAGCGGTAAACTGCTATTCTTGCAAATAATCAACACTGACAACTGTTAAGTAACGAACATTTTGACAATGGTTCGTCAAAGGATTAATCATTGAATGTATGTGGATTAGGTTCGAAACTACGGTGTGCTGAATTTGTGTTATTTATCAGTGATTTTAATATCGTAAGTTTGCAGGAAATAAAAACTGATGCTACTTGCAATATATCTGTGCCGGAGTTTAATATAGAAAGAAACGCACAAACAATAGGTCTTTGGGTATAGCTCTATTAATAAAGAATATAGATCAATATGTAAAAGTGAATGATAATAATGAATGTAATTTAGTCCGAAACTTTACAATTTCTAAAGAGTTGCATTGTATAAATGCCAGTATAAATATTATATAGTAAACATATACCACCGGCAGGATCTGGATATTCATATGTTGATCCATTTCTGATATTCCAATTGAGATGTTTGAAATATTTAAAATAGTAAATTTTACCTACTGTTTGGCGACATGATAGTAGAGGGTATTTATGGCCAAAAATGGCAAATAAAGGAATTAAATCCTACAGAAATGATTTTTGGTGTGTGCAATCTATGTATTGTGTCGACTTCACTACCCGGAATCTACTAAAATCTGCTGGTGCGTTTCCCTTATTTTTGGGGTAAAAAGTTGATTTTATAGCATAACATTTGTTTCTTACGAAGTAACAACTTTAAACTTGTATGATTTCCTCTTAAATGTATTATCAACTTTTAGGTAATTGCATAAAAGGTTCAGAGCAGTATATCAAAATATGATCCAGACAGATATCGTAGGGTACGCATGCACTAAAGTGCAGATGTCTATCTTCTTCCGATTTTTTTCATTATTTTTCTAGTTATTGCTTCTACACTGATACTGGAAGCCAGCAAAAGTAAATAGAGGAATTAAACCCTACAGAAATGATTTTTGGTGTGGTCAATCTATATATTGTGTCGAGTTCACTACCTGGAATCTACTAGAATCTGCTGGTGTTTTTCACTTATTTTTTGGGTAAAACGTTGAAAAATTGAAACAAAACTGGGGATTTCTGGATTCCATCAATAGTCTGATTACTTTACTTCTGAGGTGGTCAGAACTTTGTAATTTAGTACTTTAGTATGTCATCTAGTATTTAGATACAGATCTGTCATGTATAAAATCAGTATACATTCAATATGGCCGCCAAAATTCAAAATGGCCGCCAGAAAAACATGATGTTATAGCATAACATTTGTTTCTAACGATGTAACAACTTCAAACTTGTACAAATTCCTCTTAAATGTATTATCAAATCTTAGGTAATTGACATGACGCCAATGGTGCTATAAACCCACCCCTTTGTTGACATCGAATTATTAATAACAAAAGAATCCATTCAAACCTTTTCCACATGCATTTATTTGTCATAGGTAAAGGCTAATTTTGATAGGTAATGAAGTCACTTGATTGACACCTGGCGTCTGGTCAATTGCATAAAAAAATTCAGAGCAGAATATGAGAATATATGATCCACGACAGACATCGTGGGGGACGCATGCGCTTAAATGCAGATGTCTATCTTCTTCCCATTTTTTCATTACTTTTCTAGTTTTTGCTTCTACACTGATACTGGAAGCCAGCAGAAATATAAAAGAAAGTATCATCTACAGGTTGAGAGTAGAAATTATTGGTAAAATCCCAGTCCTGATGTCCTTCAACACAATTTCCAGATTGTTTCATCCGCTTCCGGTTTTGAATCATCCGTCTTCGGCGGTCATTTTAAAATTGTACAAATTATATTGATGAGAATATGATGCTCCTTCTATATTTGATGATCTTTGCTGCTCTTTTGAAAAACATCCTACTACAGGATATTCAGGTGTCAGTATAAACACACCATTACTGGTCTGCAAATGGGCTGGCACTGACTACTGCCACTGCATGTATATGAAACTTCTGGCAACCATCTCCAGGTTTCATATTGATAAACACTATAAACCAAGGGGCCTTCTAAACTACATTACAATTCTCCTTCTAGCTAACTCAAATGATATCAAGCTCAACCCAGGTCCGGCTCATAATGACAGCACCATTTACTCATGCATCACCTGTGATGAACAAGTCGCATGGGACTACCGAGCGGTAGTTTGCGACACGTGTGACCAGTGGTATCACACCGACTGTCAGGACGTTCACACAGGCACCTACATTATTCTGAGTGAAGAAAGTGCTATCAAGTGGACTGCATTATTTGTAACAACCCAAATTTCTCCACCATTTGTTTTGATCTCCACTCAATCTCTACTAGTATACTGTCAATCAGTTCTACAAGTCTGCTCGAGTCGTGTCATAAAACCTCAGCATTTCTCCACTCCTGATCGTAAAACAGCGTATTCAAAGAAGTCGAAGACGACAGCTCATCCACCAATTAGTATCCTCAACATCAACTGCTAGTCAATTAAGAAAAAGCAATGGAGAACACCATAGAATGTACCAAGCCTGATCTTATCATGGAAACAAAAACCTGGTTGGACCCATCTATAACTGACAATTAGACATTTCCTTCAAACTTCAAATTATCGCATACAGGTACCGGACGCCCTAGCGGCGGTATACTTTTAGCCATCAGAGACACAGATGTACTAGAGCTACAGACTCATTGTGAGATCATCTGGGCTAAGATTAATCTGGCGGGTTCTAAAAAAACTCTACTTCTCATTTTACAATCCAAAAACTAGCGACGGACACAGTCCCATTTTGACAAATCTGAGTATATCGAGAAGCATCCATCATCGATGCTACTTTCCTTATTGGCGGTGACTTTAACAAAAGATGGGACTGGAAATCCAAAACGTTGAAATCAAATGCCTCACACACCTGTCTTCATTACAAATTTGGAAATCTTTAGATGACAATGGTTGAACACAATTAGTTGAGGAGCCCACCCGAAACAACAACATCCTTGATCTCTTCATCACCAACCTTCCAAGTAAGGTGCTCCGTACTTGTGTAATGCATGGAATCTCTGATCACGACTCTTTCCTGGTGGAACTAATGGCATGCGGCCTTGCAAGAATGCCCAGTGGGATAGCATACGAGCTTGCATACATGTACTTAGCATACTGTTCATTATTGACCTGTTATCTAACTACGAAAACATGATAAATATCTCTGTTTTTCATTATGTGGAATATAGTTTTTTAATTCCCAGAAATGACTACACATTTTAAACAAGTTTTATTTAATTTTTTCAACTTTTTACCAAAAAAAAGGGATTTCGCACCAGCAGATTTTAGTAGATTCTGGAATGTAAGCTCGTATTAAGCTATATATCACACATGCCAAAAATCATTTCTGTAGGATTTAATTCCCCAATTTTTCATAAATACCCTCTACTATGAATGCCATATTTTGCAATTAATCAAACTATGTATAATTCAAAAGTTGATCAGTTTATTTCTGATATGTATGACTTGCAATACTCGCAAAACTTTGAAAGTGAAAATTTGACAAATAGTTATTTGTGTGATATCTTGTACAGTTACTGTTGTAAACATTTATGAAAATCAGTTTATTAATCTAGTCGGCCAATAGCTATTCATAGCTAATGTTTATTCCATTGCCCCATACCGACAAGAAATAAAATTTGTATTTATATAATCTACGTAAAAATAATGAAACGCTCATATGGAATGGTAAAATAGGCAATGACAGTGGAAAGTGTAATTTACTTGTAATGATGTCAGTTTTGTAGACTAGTTTAAGTCATCTTTTCTTTGTTTTTTCTAAATATTGTTGACTTCAAAGTGCACGAATAATGGTACACTTAAAACTTAAGTTACAATTTTTAACAATTATCATCACCAGAGCTTCAAGACATGATTAAAGGATACTAATAAGTCGGAACAATTCTCTGATAATCTGACAGTTTTAAAATTTATAAAATTTGAAATGAAGCTTGACTATTGTTGCTGCTCAACAAATTATCATATGAAGCCATAACACACAATGTATAAAATAAATAAATATTGAAATATATTAAGACAAGTGACAGGAAATTGTCACAAAACCAGGTTTTCATTTTCCAGTCTGCTGGCCGAGCGCAAATGTGTTTTTAAAGTCAGTAGATATACATAATGTGAAAAAGAAACAAAGGTCTTCTTCTATATATTACATGTGTAAAAAAAGCAAAGGGCCATAATTCAGGCAAAATTGATCCAAACACAAAACCCAGACAATATGCACGAGGGCACTTGATGACAACAGTTGTGTGTGAGTTTGGTTTAAATATCTTGAGAAATGTAGGAGTAAGTTGGCACGTGACAGTATTCTTCTATATATAACATATGTGGAAAAAAAGCAAAGGGCCATAATTCAGGCAAAAATTATTTAAAAAAAAACAAAAAACTTGCTCTGTGTGGGGTTTGAACCGCTGGTCTCATGAGAAATTTTGTCATCTTACTGTAACAGAATACTCCAAAGTATACAGGACTGGTAATCTATTCTAAAAATAGACAGTAATAACAGAGTATTCTCCCTTTTATAATAACAGAGTATTCTCCCTTTTATATATACTTAAATAAGGAGACACAAAATTGCTAACGGACGGACGGACGGACGGACGGACGACCGGGAACAGAACATTATATTAAAAATTCTTTAGTTCACAATTATAGTTCTGTGAAAATTTGGTTGAAATCCCTTGAGAAATGTAGGAGTTGCACACAGAAGAGTATTTCTCTATATATATTACATTATGTGGAAAAAAACAAAGGGCCATAATTCTGTCAAAAATGACCAAATCACAAAACCCCGACAATATGCGCCAGGGCACTTCATGACAATACTTCTGTGAAAGTTTGGTTGAAATCCGTTGAGAAATGTAGGAGGAGTTGCGCACAGAAGAATTACATATGTGAAAAAAAACAAAGGGCCATAATTCTGTCAAAAATGACCAAATCACAAAACCCCGACAATATGCGCCAGGGCACTTCATGACAATACTTCTGTGAAAGTTTGGTTGAAATCCGTTGAGAAATGTAGGAGGAGTTGCGCACAGAAGCAATTGTTTACGCCCGCCCGCCCGCCCGCCCGCCGGCCGCCCGCCCGCCGACATACCCCAATCTAATAAACAGGATTTTTCCTTCGGAAAACCTGGTTAAAAAATATTAGAAGAAAACTTAAAACACAATAACTTGATCATTTACCATTAAAGAACGTTTAAAACCAACACAGTGATACAATGATAAAAAATAATTATAGACACAAAACGTTTATTACAAATTATGAATATCATTTTAAAGAGGTAAGTAAACAACTTAATATACAGTCGTCTGTCTTAAAACAATCATATTAAATCACAACGCTTCTATTTCACAGTCTTACAACAACTTGCTTTCCAATACAAAGTTAGTTTCCATAGATCTTGATGAAAAGGAGTGTTTTATATGGTTGTTTGTAATTGTAGGTTGATTTACTGAACATCGTTATGGTGGAGGGTCTTACGATAGCAAATTGGGAAGAATCTATAGATATAAGAAATGCAGACAAGGTGTATACATTTGGCACTCGTTCATTTCTAGTGACATATGGAAAGAACAGAGACGAACAACAGAACTACACAGAAACGGTATATTCATTGTAGTTTTCTACCCAACGGTCCCTGAGTGTTTCAGTAGAGTTGTTATTTTCATAAGAATTAAGATGTCAAAATGTTGTTATCGGTCTGTAATTGGGAATAACCTTAAATGTGAAGAATTAAAATTAAAATATTTGAAGCTAAATTGTAGTGGCAGTTTGTTTTAAATCAGGTCTTAAAAATATTACATACATATTAAGCTGAAAACTTAATAACTCTGTATCTTTAATTTGATTAGGAATTTCATATCGACACAACACGGTCAGTTAACGAGTCGCAAACTGTATGGTTTCTCAAGCCATTCAAAGCACGGTATGTGACAGTAAGGATTATTCGAGGGCTTCTAGAAGGGCTGAGATGCCTACGATTTGAGTTGCTTGGATGTAAATTGTCAGGTAGGCCTGACTTGTACTTTAATGGCATGCTTTAACTCGAACTAGAAAATAGCGTGTAATTCACTTGTTCACCAAAACCCCAACTATTTCGAAAAAAAACCCCACAAAAAACAGTAAAATAGATAGAACAAGTCTAAAATATAATAAGTAAAATGTCTCGCTATTTTGTATTGTTCATGGATATTAAACACCTGTTTAAAAAGAAACAAAACATGCGTTTTGCAAAACGAATACTGTTCATCCCATATGATTTGCTTCTGCAGATATCCCGTCTGTGAATTGTAAGGCTGGTGGTGAAATGTTTGATCAACTGAGTGAACTTCCATTGCCGGTAGAATTGCCAACTTTTGAAAACACTTCCGCTTTTCCGATGTAGCGCTGTGTAAGAACATGAGCGAATGTAGCTCGTTAAGCATCTATATTCCTCCTCTGTGTGCTACACCAAAAAAAAAAAAAAAAAAAAAAAAATAAAAAGAAAAAAAAAAAGACAACGATGGTCTTGGTGGGACCGTAAGTGTCACCCCCCCCCCCCCCAATGAATTGTTTGAAGGGAAATATGATTTGTTCTAAATGTATTATTTATATTTACAAGGTAAATATTTCAGCTTTCTGCAGTTTGTATAATTCTTTACAGAATTTTGTATTGTCATCGTCAGACATACATATTATATACGAAAAGCTACAACCATTACTAAGAACAGAACATGAATCGACATGTAAAATATTTTTCTCTTGGATCACAAAAAAAGCCTTTATTAATTCAAACACATGTGCTTCTTTGCAAAGAACTTTGCTTGTTGCATTAACAGATATAACAGCAACGACTTTTAAAGGGCATTATATTCCTCCCAATGATGGTCTTGGTGAATGGAGTGTAATAAGCATTATAATTTATTATAGATTTGCTCAATTTCAAAGGAAATATGAACATTTACACCAACTACTTACTTATTTTCACAAAGTATAATAATTTTCTTTGCAGAGAGTTTTACAGTTGTTAAATCACTTTTTAAAAAGGAAATCTCGACAACAACGACGTTGTCCCAAGTTGCCATGGTTACAAACGAAACGGTTATATCAAGTATCGGATATCCATTTTCATACGGAGGGGACCAGACTTATAGATGGATTGTAATGTTTGAAATAACAGACTATATCAAATTAATTTTCACAAATGTATCCTTCCATCAATATGAAAAGGTGAGTTTAAATGGTAGGTGCTGTTTGTTCATGTCGAAAATATTGATTTTGAAAAAGAATAATTTGTAACGTGTATACAACTGTCTCATTGGTTCCACATAACTCATTTTCAAGTTTCATCAGTATTTTTTAGTTCAGGAAAATTATGCCCGGTAAAATAAATTCATTTAGCACATTTTATGAACCGATAAAGTTAGTGAAATCAGCAAGAGCGAACAGTTTTGATATGAGTACATTCGATTATCTAACCAATCAGTTTTTTCTAAATGTGATTTCATGTCAAACTTTATTAAGTCGTAAAGAAAGTGTGATTTTATTGCTCAAACTTTTCTTTTCTGTACGTCAACTAGGACGAAATTAGCTGCTACGATTCAATTTCAATATTAAAAGGACTTGTAAAGGATGGGGGTTTATCTCGTGATGTCACAAGTCGCTTCAATGGCCATGTATTCATCATCGAAACAAGTGAATCAAATGTCATACTAACATTTCACTCGTGTTTCCCTGGAATGAATCTACAAGAAAAGGGTTATGGATTTAGAGCCATAGTCACCAAACAAAGTAAGAGATGTGCCATGGTAATTTTTCCCTGCTTTCGTCATCGCAAAAATATCTTAAAAAACACTTATATTATTATAATTGGCCTCAAAAATACATGCTATAAACATGAAACAGTACATATGTTTAATGATATTGCAAAAAAACCAAAACGTTTTAGTACAATGGTGTTCATGGTGTTTCGATTTTTCTACAATGAATACGTATTAAAATATAGATATTTTATATTCATATAATGAGTATGTATTAAAATATAGATATTCTACATTCACATTTATTAATAATATTGATTTCAGGTATTCCTGCATGTTTTTCATTAACTTCTGAAATTAGTTGGGAGCTCGGGAGATCAGAAATATGCACGAAAAAGACAATGCTACTAACTTCAATGTCAGCTCTGGGTTTGCCTTTCGGTGGCACCACAGAGGAATGGAAGCTTCATTTTCCGAGATACCGTATTCAGTTGCAAATAATCCACTTTCAAGTGGAATGTAAAAAAAGTAAGTATTTAATGTATTGGCTTTATTAAAATATAATAGCTGTAGAGCTTGCAATATGTAAGAAGTAATTTGCTCATTTGAGGAAAGTTTCTTTTGACAGCCTTTCTAGCGTGGTAATACAATATTGTAACCACGAAGTCTTGTTTATAAATACATTTCAATTCAACATAGTAATCTAAGCTTGAAAGGACAGTAAATGGCCAAAGGCCCGTTTAGTCTTTGTTTTAAGTACGAGTATGTACTAAGTATGTCTTTTCTTTCAGGTGATAAAGGATCGGACTTCTACATTAAAGACCTGAACTCGAAACTTAGTTATTGCAACCTTAAAATGCCACCAGCAATACTTTCACTGTCGTCAGACTCTGCAACTATACACTTCCATAACAGCAGGGATCTGAAAGAGAGGGTGTATTCGGAAGGCTTTGTTCTTAAGTATGATCTGGCATACACTTCAACGGAATTTGTGATCGATGGAGCTGATCCTCATTCAAAAGGTAGGATGTTTTTAGGCCCAGACATATAAAATTATTATACCTGGCAGAAATCTTGATTTCAATCTTCAGGTACATGATTTGTTTTGGGTTTGATTTTGTATATCGTTTTTAAGAAAAGTGGTTGCATACTATCTGTTTTGGGGGAAGGATTAGCATGTACGTAATCTGATGTTTTATGACTTTTATGACTAGGATATGTCTGTATACAATTTTGTGTCTGTTGTATATTTCTATATACTGTATACTGATTGTTCCGACAAACGTAATTCAGCGCGTTTCAATTAAACATGTCGTCAAATAGGCACATCAAAATGTTGACAGCAGTTTCTCAAACATTCATATTGTCGATAAAGTAGCCTATTTCTGATATGGGCTTATCCCATTTTCCATATTTTTATAGCCCGAAATCGGGCATACTAAAATCGCACCGTCTGTCAGTCCGTCCGTCTGTCCGTACATGCGAAGTAGACATTAGGGGGTATGGGTCTGAGTACAACTTAGCATTATGAAGTTTTTATAGTTCATTCCGTCATTAAGGGGTTAAAAATAGTATTGTGGGGTTTAAAAAATGTATAGTAGGGTTAAAAAAGATCAAAAAAAAGATCAAAGGGATAACCTAACAAAGTCCATCTCGTGGGTACGTCCGTCCGTGTGCCCATCCATGTGTCCGTCTATACATTTTGTTACATGATGTAATTTTGTCATTCATTGACTGATCTTGAAATAATTTTGCACAAAATAAAAGTTCAGCACATCAAGACAATGTGTCGCGTTCAAGACCCACGTCCTTACCTTAAAGGTCAAGGTCACACTTAGAGTTTAAAAGTAATGGGATCCTGTATGCATTTTAATTCTGTCATGCATGGAAGGATTTTAATGTTAGATTGCACAATTGTTGACCACATGGAGAGGACAGAGACTGTGAGACACTTCTTTTGGGGCAATTCGTCACTTATGAGGGGCAGCTCTTATTATATTTCTTGGTGCATTCCTAAGAAAGATCAATTACTTGTGTTATTTAAGTTTTAAACGTAGCGTTGGGGAAACCAACTCACGTGTCAAGCAGCTACGTGGTGGGACGAGCAGGTTATTCGAGTGATGGTGCAACAGACGGAATAACGCATGCAGACATGATGTACGGTTCCTGCTTTCACTCCGCTTTTGAAAATAATCCATGGATTTTAATCGACCTTCAAGGAATATACACACTTTACTGGACGGAAGTAAACATGAGAATGGATTGCTGTGGTGAGTATGACTACCGATTTTATCATTAATTATTACAATAAACTTAGTGTATAACGAATTTGAATGTGTTCCTTACATCCTGAGCACATTATATCCGATTAAGTAACGAAGGTAATTCGCTATATCCAGAATCGTTATATACCGAATAAACTGTATGTATTTTTATGTATACGATAACTACAAATTTATCATATTTCTGTTTAAGTGTATCTTCTTAATTCATCTTTCAGACATACGCCATAAAAACGCCGAAATTTCTACTGGTATTGAATTAAGAAGTATGTCTGCCGCTGGTTTCATTTGTGGACGATTTGGCCCTATCAATGCTATGAACATGCACAATAGACTTGCTCGATATGTTAAGTTTGAACTACTTTATGAAGAGAGTTTCATCAACTTATGCGAAATGAAGGTTTACGGACACTTGGGTATGTTGCTTAGATAGTTCCTTCATAAGTGTGTGTCATTAGATTCATTTGTCACCCTTAAATGACACTGTAGTCAAGGAGAAGATCACACAGGACCATTACAATAGAATAGATAATGCTCTACAAATTATGCAATTATTACGTTTATTTGATCGAATATAATATCAAACTAGTATAACTTTGTTCAAAAACATTTTCAAATTTGAACCGAAGGTTTAAAAATAATTCTATTATACACAATGAAGTGTTATTGCTTTATTTGGAAAAAAATAAAGCGATAATGTTAAGAAAGCCCTTTAATTAATCACTGATTTATACGTATCTCCACAGTTTTTAACACATTTGATCAATCTCTGTATCGGTTTCACATTAATTGAACAGAAATGAAATATGTAAAATTCTTTTTTGACTACCCTTGTCAAAAAATGAAACCTTTCTATCATGTAGTTATTTAGTTGTGTATAATTTAATTTATATATGTCAATAAGAGATATCACACAGCATAACTCATTTTTTAATTTCACTTGTTCGCACAATCTTAAAGGTGGTTTGTTTTTCTTGCCTCTGTGTATGATTGTTATGATTTCTGATTTCTGTTATGTCGTGTTCGACTTGGCTGGCCGAAAAGTCGAAAACGCGCCGACGGACGAAAACATGACGCATTTTTCCATCTTTTTTTCCGCAGGTTTTTCTTACAACGCATGTTCGTTCTTAATTGTTGGTGTTACACAAAAACTCAACAAGTCGCTATTTCAAGTTGCTGTTTTGTCATGTTTTCGACTTGTCGACTTGTTTGGGCGAACAGTCGAAAACACGACAGATTAGCTACTTTAATATGTCGTGTTTTCGACTTTTCGTCCCAAAAAGTCAAAAACACGAAACAATACATGTAGCTCCTTATCAAGTTTGGTGTTTTCTATTTTCTCCCCACCAAGTCAAAAACACGACAAAATTACTACATGTCAAATTCTCTACTTTTATTCCCCACACGACGTTTTAAAACCAGCCATCTCGAAAACTCGACTAAATAATGTTTCGTGTTTTGCCCTTTGTCGAGTTTTCGCCTTTACATTTCACGAAAAGTCGTGAGGAAATTAGTAAACTGGCGTCTGCTTGATATTCGCAATACATTGAAATATTTCTGTTTTAAATTTTAGTGAAAGATATAGATGCTTCAGATCTAGCGTTTGTAAAACCCTACCCAGGTAAACAATATTTAACTAGTGTAAACCCATTTGATAGAAAGTGTTCGTAACGTTACAGTTACGATGAAACAAGTCTTAATATTGTATCAGTTTTAACTGTTTTATTCGAGTAAGTACATATTAATGCATGTTCATAAATTGACATATTAAAAAGGGTTGCAGTTAAATTGTGGACAAATGAAGCAGCAAAGACTGAATCAATTAGGTATCATGTATATTGTATTATGTTTTATATGACCTCAAAACAATTAAAACACAGTTACAACAATCAATCCACAGCTTTGATCAAATATCGAATCTCTCTAGTTCACACTTAATGTAATATCATTTGAATTTGAATTCCTTCATTTCATTTTATATAAAGATTTGTGATGTTAACTTTAGTTTTACGTTGGGATTTTAAGTTCGTACCTTCACCCACCTTCGGAATCGGCGCATATTTATGCCCTTCGAACATTTATGATTTCACAGTACATCATGTATACGTAAATTTGCGGTTGACTGTCCTCTACTGAAGTAAGTTACTTCAGAGAAAAGCGACAGAAAGCAGAATGTTTGACATGGGTCTCTATTCGCGTTGGTTGTAGGTTACTCTGAATTGGATGTATTATTGCATCATGCACACGTTCATTACAATCAGGTTAAAATTAGACAGATTAATCTGAAACAAATAATACCGTTTGCATGATAATTTAGAATGAGAGAGGTATTTGTTTGTTGTTGTTATGAGGAAATTATAATCTTCAGAATAAAACTGAAAACGTGAAAATGCAGTCGTAGTTATCTTTTGACTTCCAGTTGACGGAAATTGGGGTAACTGGGGACCTTGGTCAGAGATATGTTTCTGTAACGGATCGCAGCCTAGACGACGGGCATGTGACAGTCCCGCCCCATATTTTTCTGGACGGGCCTGCGATGGAACAGATACATCATACAGATCCTGTTTGGCCGATCTTCCGTGCGAAAGTAAGTATCAATAATATATAATTGTCTTTATTCTGAAAACATTTATCCACTTATCTACATAAGCAAGTTGTATTATGAGGTCAAATTCGGCGCACATGCTATCCAATCAGTGCAAAACCTGGTCAATATCTTATTGGTCTAATACTTACAACAAGTTCGAGGATAAGCAAAACGCCCAGACGCTCTGCAGGAATGGTCCTTCGTTTGTAAACTTTTGCACGAAAAAGAAAGATTGGAACAATTTACAAGAAGAAAAAGACATTGTGGTGTACAAAATGTACTGTAGATTTGTTGATACATTCCTTGTATTCCTACTTACTGTTGCATTACGAGACATTTGGACCGAAAACGTGCTTACAATACGTGCACATTATTCAAAGCAAGAATGTCGTGTGCATCTGTTAACGAGAATATGTGTTTGGTTCAGTACCCAGATTTGCGAGTAAGTATTGTTTGCAGAAATCTACGTTATTCGTTTAAAATTTTTACAGAATCGCGAATGACAACACTTGGATCAAACATCGTATTGTATAGAAATACTTATTTTTTAATGTACTAGTATATTCAAAAACACCAGAAAATATTTATGCTTCAATAAGATGAAATAAGATCTGCTATGATAGATGATGCTCATTTGGATAAGTTATTATTATGCTAGCTCTACCAGTCATAGGGGATTTAGCTAGACTTCTGAACTACAGTTATGTCTAATTCTAGAATCTAAGACTTCTGAAGTACGACTCTGTCTTATGCCGTTATCTAAGATGTCTGAAGTATAGTTATGTCTTATTCCATGATCTAAGACGTTTGAAGAACGGCTCTGTCTTATTCCAGTATCTAAGACGTCTAAAGTATGGCTCTGTCTTATTCCAGTTTCTAAGACGTCTGAAGTCCGGTTCTGTCATATTCCAGGATCTAAGACGTCTGAAGTACGGTGCTGTCTTATTCGAGTATCTAAGACTTCTGGAGTACGGTTCTGTCTTGTTCCAGGATCTTAGATGTTTGAAGAACAGTTATGTCTTATTCCAGTATATAAGACGTCTGAAGAACGGTTTTGTCTTATTCCAGTATCTAAGACTTCTGAAGTACGGCTCTGTCTTATGCCAGTATCTACGACTTTTGAATTACGGTTCTGTTTTATTCCAGGATCTTAGACGTCTGCAAAACGACCCTGTCTTATTTTTGTATTTAAAAAGTCTGAAGAACCGCTCTGTCTTATTCGAGTATCTAAGACGTTTGAAGTACGACGCTGTCTGATTTGAGTGTCTAAGACGTATAAAGTTCGGCTCTGTCTTATTCCAGTATCTATGACGTCTGAAGTATGGTTCTGTCTTATTCCAGTATCTAAGACTTCTGAAATATGGCTCTGTCTTTTTCCAGTATCTAAGACTTCTGATGTACTGTTCTGTCTTATTCTATTATCTTAGATGTCTGAAGTACGGTTTTGTCTTATTCCAGGATCTAAGACGTCGGAAGGTACGGCTCTGTCTTATTCCAATATCTTAAAGACTTATTAAGCTGTTTTATCTTCAAACTGTATCTAAACTGTCTGAAGTACGGTTCTGTCCTATTCCACGTTCTAAGACGTCTGAAGTACAGTTCTGACTTATTCCATTATCTAAGACTTTGAAGTACGGTTCCCTCCTATTCAACTTACCTTTGAGTTAGCTATTTTGTCTTTAAATGAATTATCTAATCAAGTTGAAATAATGTAAATAACTTTTTCAGTTAAGAATGTTGCATTGCACAAAAGCACACATATGTCGTCTACACTTTTAACACACAACGCTAGCTTAGGGAATGACGGTAATTCCAGTCAACAGCCATCTACATGCTTTTATACAAAGAGGGAATATCAACCTTGGTGGATGGTAGATTTACATGATGTTTATTATTTACATCATCTAGTGATATATGACTTTGTCACAAACGGTATGCTTGAACTCCATAATCTAGATTATTTAGAAAACACATCCCTTAAATGTATGTTTTCAGAAACTCTAATGCTTATTCTTACGCCGCATACGGCCTATGATCGTTGAATGACACGGTGAATTCAAAATATTGACTAGTTCCAGATTATTCTGTATTTCAAGACAACAAATATAAAAGCCGCTTTCAGTTGCCGTTCTGACACAACTGTGGTTGCAGAAACGCTGCACTTCAGCTGTTTTAATGTCAATATGTTGCAGACTGTTGGCTCTTCTGTCCTCGGAAAAAGAAGAATGTCGACTGAGAGAATGCACACAAATTAGTATCTGCTTTGGAAGACTCTTATGTACAACTTTTATAAAATGTTTATACTATAGATGAAAATACTTATTACAAACTGTTTTCAGTCAATGATACTGGGTCAACAGCGGACTCTTATCAATAAAACGTCAATTAGTTATCAATTTTCTTTAATAAATGCTGTCATGCCCAACGAATGATTACATCAATATAGATATTAAATGAATTAGTCCTTTTTAAAATAACATTTTAAAGCTACGAAGACCAGGAGCATTGAAGTTACTGCGGGGTTGACGAAATGTGAAATGACGTCTAAATATTTCAAATGCGGAGAGCCAATGTATCACACTATCAAGACAATTGACATGATTGGTAGTGTTGCAAGATATGTAAAACTGCAGATGATGGGCATCAAAGAGTTCTTCCATTTATGCGAGATAGAAATATATGGACAAACAGGTACAATTATTAAATTTGCTCGTAAACAGTTTCTGGCGAAAATGTATATTTCTCAAAAATGATATGTTAAAGAAAACATCATAGAAGTCAAAACTTCTATACTAATATTAGATTCAACACCACAAATGAAAATCAAAATTGCAATATGATCCACTGTTGGGGCTTTGGTTGAACGGCACCGGTACGAGTTATGGTTTTATTTGCATTTTCAAAAGCGTTCGTAACGCTTTATAATAGGGCAACGTACAATTGCAAACTATACAGAAATGCGTTACAGGACAATTCGAAAAACCTTAATTTTTCATCAAATTCTGAGAGCGAGTAGCTTTAAAGTCAATATGTTTTTGATACATCCATAAGCATCATACTTAACAAAATACATTTAAATTTATAAAACAATATCAGTTTTGTCAACAATGGAACATACATAACGTATGATAGATTGAACCGAGAGATATAACTCAGATTCTATGTGCCATATAGAACAATGTCAACCTATAATCCATAATCTATACTCGGTGATAAGAAAACAAAAGCTTATTAGGAATATCTGAGAGAAAAAAATATTGTGGTAATAATAAGTCGTAATAACGCGAAAAAAGGCGTTAAAGTGCGAAAAAGGTGAAGTAACGCGAAACAAGCCATGATTACGCAAAGTAAAGGCGTAATAACGCGTAGAAGAGCATGGTAATGCAAAAATAAACGTCATTACGCAATAACGCGAAACAAAAACAACGTGATAACGCCTTTTTAGGTCAATATAAATCGGTTACTACTGGTAACTGGTAGTTTTTAAAGTAAAAGTCACTGTGAAATTCGTGAAAAACTTAAAACAATTAAAACCTAAGTAAGTGACCTTGACCTAAAAACAGTCTTTATTTGCTTAAAACAATTTTAGAATCAAAAACAAATTTGAAAACAAATAAAATTTTTTAGTAGCAGTGACCTTGACCCCCTAAACATTTTTTTTGCTTATTATTAAAAACAATTTAAAACAACAACAAAAATAATCGAAAACAACTATTTTTAGTAACAGTGACCTTGACCTAAAAATGTTTTTTGCTTAAAACCATTTTACTAAACAAAACATTCGCAAAAAAATCTTTTTTTAGTAACAGTGGCCTTGAACCCCCGCCCCCCCCCCCCCGTTGAAGAAAATAGATATATTTTTATTGTGTAAACAATATAAAAAATTTACTTCTTTTTATTAAGTATCTTCCTCTCCATGCAAGCTACCTACACACCAAAACAACAAAAATAATATCAAACAGGGAATGCCACGTACCAAAAACGCAGCCTCCCCAAAACGAACCCCACATCACCCAGAAGTGCACACCACCAACACACACACACGCGCGCACACGCACACACACACGACACACAAGTTTCATTGCAATTGGTCACTCATAACTCATGTTATTAAGCGGAAACCATTTTTCTATTTTAGTAACAGTGACCTTGACCCTCTTGACCCCAAAGGCAATCCCAAGCTTCCTCTCCCGACAAACTACCTACAAACTAAATTTCATTGCAATTGGTCCTAACGTTATTGAGCGGAAACCATTCTACAATTCCGGGTCACTGTGATCTTGACCTTTGACCTACTAATCTAAAAGTCATAAGGGGTTCACTACCGGTTATGACCAACCTCCATATCAAATTTCAAGATGCTAGGCCCGAGCGTTCTCGAGTTATCGTCCAGATACCGTCTACAATTTCGGGTCACTGTGACCTTGAAGTTAGACCTACTGACCTCAAAATCGAAAGGGGTCATCTGCTGATCATGGCACACCTCCACATCAAGTTTGAAGATGCTAGGCCCAAGTGTTTTTAAGTTATCATCCGGAAGCCGTTTTACTATTCCGGGTCACTGTAACGTTTGACATACTGACCTAAAAACAATAGGGGTCCTCTGCTGGTCATGACTAAGCTCCACATCAAGTATCAAGATCCTAGGCCCAAGCGTTCTTGAGTTATCATCCGGAAACCAGTTGGTAGACGGACGGACGAACGGACGACGGACATTTGCAAACCAATATACCCCTCTTCTTCAGAAGGGGTATAATTAAAGCAAAACTGTTTATGTCAGACAAATGATTATTCGTTAATAAATGACAAAAGTATCACTCTTTGTCGAAATATCGTCAACAGCATTCAGTGTATCTTTTATGACCCCTTGCCCGGCTCTGAAATTCAGAACAAAACAAACATCCTCGCTGAACTTACGTAGACCGTCATAATGCACACCGCGGAGCATATTTTAAGCGCAGAAATAGGGAGATATATGCAGGGACTGGGTCAGTGGAGTAAGGAGCATGTTTCAGTATTTGGAAGCCAATGGTGTCAATGTTTGCTTGATGGCACGAAAATGGCATCAAATGCAGCGTTATATGACATCACTTAGTATGCAGTGAAAAATCTATATCAATATATTCATTACATCCGAATAAAACGGTTTCAAAGACGGCCTTACTAGCAAAATGTCCATCGCGACATTAAAAGTGCACCGGGTGTTGGGACATGTCGTTACTATGACAACTATTATTTGGAGTAAATAACACGTTTAATGTATACTAATTAAAGAACAATAGACTCATCAAACCCTTTCAAAGTTTCATTGCATTCCACCGAAAAATGAGAAAATATCGAATAATTCCTGAAAGGGGTTATTGAAGGTCAATCATAGACTTGTCGCTGTTTATTTCGCGTTATTACTCCTTAAATTCCGTGTTATTACGTTTTTTTCGCGTTAATACGCCTTTCTTTTGCATAATAACGCCTTTTATTAACGTAAGTACGCCTTTATTTAGCGTTATTACGACATGCTTTCCGGTTAGTACGGCTTAATTTTTGCGTTATTACGCCTTTCTTTCGATAATAACGTCTTTTATAAGCGTAAATACCATTTTGTTTGTCGTTATGACGCCTTTGTTTATTGTTTGTGTAACCAGCGTTTTTCGCATTTTAATTATTTATTTTGTGTGACAACGCCTTTCTTCGCATTATTACGCCTTTCCTATGCGTTATCATACCTTGTTTCGCGTAACTCCACCTTTTTCGCATTATTGCGCCTTTTTTCCGTGTTATAACGACTTTACCATTTTTTTTATTTTTTTCTCTCTCTTCTCTCTCAGATGGTCCTAATAGGCTTTCGTAAAAAAGTCTTGCGACAAGGCGTACAATTCTAAATGTCTCTAGAACGGCTGAATATATATATATATATATATATATATATATTATATTATATATTCAGCCGTTCTAGAGACATTATATATATAATTCTTACACAAGCGGCGTATTTTCCTATAGGAACATATAGGGAAAAGCCTGTATTTTATTTAACTATAAAATACAGAACGTTTCGCCAAGGACGACGAACCGTAAATGATGTAACGACGTGACGTATGTAAACAAGCGCGTCTAATTGCATTTCACGTTTTAACATTAAAATGATGTACTTCTTATTTCGCGGTTAATAAGGTGCGGGGTAATTTTCAAAGCAAATTACGCTTTAGAATCGAAACGATTAATTGTTCCATATATGTTATCGTTGAATAGAATACAGTCAGTCGTTCGGATGCGAAAAACTAAATCACTCGTTCTATGCACTCGTGACTTAATTAATACGCATCCAACGCCTGACTATATTTTATTCAACGATAAAATACAGGGAAACATTTATTTTTTATTTCTTAATGAAAGAATAGGTTTAAACGTTCCTCTTGATGTCACTTTTGTGAGATTTTCGACAGAATAATTTGTTTTTTTTAACACTATAAATAACGTAGAGCCGTCACTAAAAGTCAGAAAAATAGCGGTGTCTTTTTTTTCAAAAAATGTTTTTTTTTTCAAAACAAATGTAAGAAAACATATAAAATGATGGAATTATTTAAATCTTAATTGATACGGATTTGTAAAATATAACCATAATAGTATAACTGTTTTTATTACTATCACCATCATTCTACACGTCGAAATCGCCACCAAATTGCCTGTTTTCTGACATTTTAGTGACGACCACTACATCATTTATCGCCTTAAAACAACAATTATTCTGTCGAAAATCGCACAAAACTGATATCAAGAGGAACGTTTAAAATTATTCTTTCATTTGATATATGAATATATATAATACATTCAGTCGTTCTAGAGACATTCAGAATTATAAATTACGCATTGTCGCAAGACTTTTTTATCGAGTATATTTATCAGTAAAATATAAAGAAAAAACTAAGTTCGAGTGCAATTTTATGAGAATACATGTAAATCAACCGAGGACCGTATTTACTACATACTTACTCACTTTTTACTAAATTTCAGCAAAACGAACAACTGAGGATAACTGTGGGGACCAATATAGCGGTACATTTGCTTCAAAAATTGTTGTTGCTATATTTTTGTTATAAATAAAAGACTTGATATATAATTTTTTTAATTTTTTAATTAATGTGCGACAAAGTGTTTTAAGTTTGCAATGGTATTGTTAACTTTTTGTTATAACAGGTAAGGACAAGGTGATTTCATAACTTTCATTTACATTTCATAATATTAAGTTGACGGAAACTGGTCATCCTGGTCTCCATGGACCACATGTTCAGAACATTGTGGGACCGGAAATAAAACCCGAACGCGCATATGCACTGACCCAGCTCCTACAGATGGCGGTAAGCAATGCGTTGGCGAAAGTACGGACATGCTGAGCTGCATTGAGTACGGGAATTGTCCATGTAAGAGATAGACCTACTGTATTACTAAACAAATAACATTAAATAGGAGATAAAACTGTAAATTATGATTTATAAATTATAAGTTTGAATTTTGGTTCCTAAGGTAAAAGTTGATTTATAAACTTAAATCATGACATGTCAGAAAATACTGAGCAAAGTAATTCCAAGAAATATTTCAATGTCAAATATTAGTCTCATACACGAAAAACTCACTCTCACTGTGCTACTAAACACAGTTGTGTCGTAATTTAATTAAGAATAAAATGGATGCGTTAAGATCTATGTTACACAGACGGCAAACCTTGCATAGTTCGTCTATATTTGATGGTCTTAAATGCAAAGGTTTCGTATTCTGAAAACATTATAAAACGTACATGTATATTGAAACTAGCTGTCTGACCTTGTTACAATTTTATTTATATTTTATGGTAACGAAGACAAAAAGGTATCGAGTGATAACCCAAATCCTTTGTTAAATACTCGTGAAAATATGATAAATTAAAGTTTTAGATAATACATTAGACAATAACTTTCGCATTCAGGCTGCTCCAAGCAGTTCGGAAAATGCTACCACTTCTTCCCTATACTCACCAACTGGCGGTATGCTGGAGAGGAATGTTGGCACAGAGGCATGCAACTTGTTTCTATCAGATCAAAGTCTGAACTCAGGTTTATCAAGTTCCTTCTACGTGAGGATAGGTACAAGGACAACCAGCCTTTACCAAAGAATCCGAATCTTGGCGTCCATATCAACGCCAGCTACTTTGCACATATTGGTAAGTTGAAAGTCAATGACAATTTTCAAAACGGAGTACGATCGCCGGTACAGCAATTTCACAACTTGTTTCATTTTCATTGCATACTATATACAAGCAAATCAAAAGTAACTTGTCTTTTACGTAAACATAAACTTCTCATCAAAATATTAACGATCTAACATAAAATTGAAATACAATTAGAAATGCAAATACAAAGTTTCTTTTTATTCCAGTTTCATAATAACAGTTTACATCGCCATTTTACGTTTGGATCTATTTCTCATTTTTATGTTCATTGCAATATGCTATGACACATATATTTGTCTATACAGACTTATTTATTTAGGCTTACATCGTTCAATCAGAAGCAACAGCTATGGTATAATTACTGATCAGTGGGAAGACAATAGTCCAGCGACGTTTTTGGCATGGTAATACAAATGTTTATGTATTTGCCTTTTACATTTAGTGGGCGGCTTTATTGTCATCCTATGCAATCACAAAACTAAAGTATTTTATCTCGTTCTAACTAAATTATTTCATAGACACGTCTATGTTTAAAACAGTTCATAGTACATAACTATGTCCATAATAACTTATAAGATAGTGAAAAAGATGTACAGCTTTTTCATTGGGTGATAAATAAAGTTCCCCACTAAACAGTATTCATCCGTTCTTGTTCTCGATAAAATATAATGTCTCCTGTCGCTACTTTCCCGCCGATCTTTCTATTTTTCATAGAACAATAAAGAAAACACGAACAAATACTCAGAAGATTAGACAAAAAGTAATTATTGTTGACAGATATATTTGCTGATATAAATTATTATAAACCTATCCTTTTGTACACCCACATTTTTAAGGGAGGTATGGTATATGAATTTATCATTGTCCGTTCTTCTATCAGCAAATTAAGTTGCATGTAGCTCACAACCATTATACCTAAAATCATTCAACCTTACTGAAATGTACATCCTATCGTAATGCTGTGCACGTAGATTAATTCCTGATCTAGCAATGAATGGGCGATTTCAGCTTATGTTGCTCGTATCAAGACTATGAAACTTTAAAGAAACGTTGATTAGAATTTTACCCTAGGCATCTGGAATTGTGTTTGACCTTGACCCAAATGAGAGCAAAGTAATAGCCCTTGCAATAAGCAAGAATGTACATTTTTAGCCTCTTACACTTATAACTCAAAAGGCAATATAGCAATGGTCAATGATACTCATAGAACTGTTGTTCAGCATGTGAAGTTGCGTTCTAGTTGTTTCCGTTTAGATTTGACCCAGTAAGACATTGGAAGACGGACATTTTATGTTTGTGTCACGTACAACTTTAAATGCCTTGTAACTAAGATCATTATAACTGATGTAAAACAACATGTGATTATAGTTTTTTATTTGAAGCCTCGGTTATTTTGTTGTCAAACCGGTGTTTGGACATCATTCGACATTGTGTCAAAATTACCGTAATTATAAGTATTGCAAGTAACGTACTACTTAAATGTCTTAAATAACTTAACATCTAAATATCGTTAGAATTTCATACTAGAATTATCTCTGTTTTTATCCGAATTAAAGATAACAGACCAAGATAAGCACAATTAACGGGTACTAAAATTTCATACAACATCAGGAAGAAATACATGCTTGTGTCTTTTCTTCCACTTACAGTTTTGTACTTGAAGAAACACATACACTACCACACTGAATGTTAATCATACCCAAAACCACACTGAATGCTAATAAAACCCTAAAAACTTTTAAAACTGTAATTCATCTCTTATGCTTGCATTTATTTTCTCTTCTATAAGCTTAATTGTATCTATCCCAGCTGTATAATGCATCGGTAGGCAATTGAAACTGTAGAAGCTGCTCCAAAAGCGAACGCCTGAATTTGCCTAAAAATCCCACATACTTTTAAAATGCACGCATCATTTGATGTTTATTTCTATTGTATCTACGGTCCTTATTTGTAGGGGAGAAAGTGAGCCTGCTCAAGGAAACAAGTGCACGCGAATGAACTTCCGGTTGTATGACCAAGATAATTCATGGAAAACAGAAGATTGTGAAGCTGAAATCGCGGAATATTTCGTTTGTGAACAAAAGATTAATTCAGGTAAACACGGTCATCCAACATGTTAATGTTTAAAGTTCTAACATTTATGTATGAAATATGCAATTTACACCGTTCAAATGAAACGAGACTCGTCGGGCCCATTATCAAGGCAATACCAGTGCACTTGTCCGAAGCGTTTCACTAGATATTAATAAAAGTACCGTTTAAGAACTTTGCAAAATGTAATTTTGTATCGTAACAGACAATCGCCTTTCATAGTTTTAAAAACGAATTATGACCAAAGTTAATCCTTCATACCTTAATTATACTACTATGTATTATCATTACGTGATATTTTGAAAATATTCACTTCAGACAAATTTCTTTTGAACACTCATAGTTTTATCCATTTTCCGAACCTAATCAAAACGCAATTTAAACATCCGTTTAAAGTTTTGTTGTGTATTTGCTTTAAAGTTTCAGTAGTTGATGAAAAATATTTACCTCAGAAACACAACTGGGTTCTGATACCGGATCAACTACCGGTAATTGAGTACGAGGGAAAAGTAAATACAACAACATCCGCTTTATCGTGCGCTTCTTGGGCGAGCAAAGACAGAAAATTACGGACGTACGATTCCACATACAGTCCTTATGTACACGATAACTTCATTGACGATACTATGTTTCCAGACGGATCAATAGTCGCAGCTGAAAACTTTTGCCGTGATCCGGGCAATGACAGATACCTTTGGTGTTACACCCAAAAGAACTCTATACAGTGGCAAGAATGCAGCGTCACAAGTACTTCTCATTTTGTTTGAGTTCATATATTAGATTGTAGATGTCTTACTTAGGTCAGCCTCCATTGTATAATGATTACGGTTCCTGACCGTAAGTCGAGCCTGGTTACCGACCTTACGTGTTTTCAATATGTAAAAAGTTTAAAGTAATTGAAGATCGAAGTTCTTCCTAGGAGCCAATGATAGTGAAATTGTCCGTCTGTCAGGACATTTTGGTAACTATTACCGTTTAAACTAAACCTTTAAACTATAGAGAAAAAGGTGTACGGATTATTTTCTTTAATTTGCACAATTTAAAAACAAAATAGTTCGACAATAATGCTTTACAATTTTGGTTGCCTAAGCGATCTCTGATACAACAACATTATAGTTATACATTTTTATCGTTATTTCATGTAAAATATACAAAATTTAGTTTACAATGTAAATTAGAACAAAAAAGCACCCGCCAACCCATTAATGCTATCGAAAGGACTAGTACCATTCTTTCCTGGTAGTTTTGAACTGACGTGAATTATTAACTTCCATTTAATGCATCAGATCAAAGTCTTAAATACTTATAACCTTACTATACAAAAACATTATAAATCCATAATGTTTCTTTGATTTCTTTCAGTGCCCTTCAAAAATAACACATTTGATGGTTATTTCAAATACACTGGGACGTTGAGTAGAACGTACTCTGGTAAAAGTTGTCAAAGATGGGACTCTAAGTCGCCACATGCAAACTATGCTCATTTGTACTTCTTTCCCGGAGAAAGTTTAGCTCAGGCTTCAAACTACTGCCGAGATCCATGGGGTAGTGGATTTCTCTGGTGTTACACCACTGATCAGGCCGTTCGATGGGAGCCATGCATACTTGAAGGTATGGTCTGAGAAGCCGTTAGACTAGATAAAGAAGCACAAGAAGCCGTTCATCGATTAAATATAATCGATCACAAATTGTTCATGTTTCATACAAAACTATTTACTGGGTTTGAAGGGTTTGCAGAGCAAATTGCCATTTTGTATTTCTTACTAAAACTTACTTGGACGGATGAACCAAACGCAAACTGCTTGTGAGGACAGTTTGAGACAAGAAAAAGAAACTGGATTCAGTATCAAAGGCATTTTAGTGAAGCCAAACTAAGAAGCAAATAAATAGAAATTAGAAATGTAAGATATGGTGACTTAAGTAAGATTCATTTGCAAAAGGTTTGGGGCAATCAATTAGTCTTAAACAATCCCTAAATATACAGAAAGATTCTACATCTCCCGGACATGCCAATAACCACCCAAGATATTAATTAAGCTGAATACAAACAGTCTACCAGATCTTTTGAACATCATAACCAAACGTTTATACCATCCGGTCACTAGCGATCCTAAAATTGTATATGCACTGCGATGTATGACACTGACTTACTCGGACAATTGTTAACCTGTGTAAACTTATCATTGATATAATCTGATGCATAAGTCGTTTAGCATTTCATGCATTTTAGATACTAAGGAAGACGGTAGTGGTACTGCGTTTAAGAAAAATAAGCGGCCATTAAATTATACGATATCCGGGAAACATTGCCAGTTCTGGAATGAACATCAACATGGTCGTATATCTGACAGTTCCCTAGACGACAATACTTGTCAAGACCCTCTAGATCAGGGATATTTGTGGTGCTACATAGCTGGCGGAGATTGGGAACCTTGTGACATTGATGGTCATTATAACGGTATACAGAAAATTGAAAAAATCCTAATACAGTAAAACTTCGTTAACTCGAGCATCGATAACTCGAGAACCCCGGATAACTCGAGGACGCCTGTCGGTCCCGGCAATTTTGCCTATATGTTTAACCAGAAAATACTATCGATAACTCGAGCATCGATAACTCGAGAACCCCGGATAACTCGAGAAACACCTGTGGTCCCGCAAGATAGATTTCTTACTAAATTACCTGCAGCAACTCGAGGTCACTGATTATCAGATTTTTCTCACCTCCGTTGGTGCTCATTATTTTGACACGTCATAGGAAAAACTTTGATTGTTAATTGTTGTTCTCGTTGTTACCCCCCCCCCCCCCCCCCCCCCCCCCCCCTCGATTAATCGGCCGTTCAAGTGGCTAAAATGTTATTCGCACATTTAAATCGTCTAAAATCATGTGTAATTATAGCCACTTGTTACTTTTATTGAATAAGAAGAAAATAAAGAAAATTATGTTTGCGAGTTTTTAATTACGAGAACTTAATGATGAGATGAAAATGTTGAGTCTGGGTAGACCTTTGATGATAAAACTTGAGAGAAAATCCCAAACTGCTTATTTTTTCTAAATTATAAAAATAACCATGAATAAATTAAAGAAATAAACATCTAGCGATCTCGTGGGAATACAGTAGCTAGATCGGACAAGCAGAAAACCAAAACAGGAACGAAATGCAAGTTGGAGACGAAGACCTTTTGAGTTTGATCATGCCATCGGGTCTGACTGAAAGAAATGTGCCTTTACTTTGTTTCAAAGCTGTTTCATAGCTATCTTTTGCCTATGCAGAAAAACTTGTAAAATTTCCATGGTTCGGATAACTCGAGACCCGGATACTCGAGCATTACTCGTCCCCGTGCGACCTCGTTATCGAGGTTTTACTGTATAATACTGAAATCATTTTTTTATTATAAACTTTTACCGTGCTATTCTTGAAAAATAATTGAACTTTGGCCGTAAATATACATGTAAGTAGTTTTATAAAAATTCATTATTTTGCCGCCTTTTACCTAGGCTTACGTTTATATTTATAACAATGCATTTGCTATTTTTAAGCTACAGATGATATCATATATCAAAGGATACACAAAGGTTTTTACCCTTGTTACTGTTCTCATCAAACAACACTTTTACTTCGAATTCGACAAAGCCTAATCATTGCAAAGAACAGAATCTTATTCTAATTGATGTGACATTGAAAATGTGTAGCATGATACAAATTACAACCCCCTCCCCCTCCCCCTCAACAAAAGAAAATAACAAGCAGTTTAAGCGATAAGAGTGCCATTTCTGTACGCGTCTTGTTTCCCACTACTACTGGAATTGAAATAGTCTGCAATTGAAGCGTATACGTACCACGAGTAACTCGAATAAAATTGTTAGATGTTGTGTGGTTTTTCCCCAAATTGAAATGTACAGAAACTTGGTATTTGCATAATGTTTAAAAAATCATACAAAGAGTCTTAGCTCATGAATATATTTAAGTTTATGTACGTTGTATTTTGAAGAAACACTCATGAACCGCAGTAAGAGAAACAAGAATACAGACAATAATGATGTGTTTACCTGTAAAAATGGACAAAATATTTCTGGGGTTAGAGAATGCGATTCCAAACTTGACTGCCTAGACTATTCGGATGAAACTGGATGTTGGAAATACCTAAAACGTTAGTCTTTTTGTTGACATATATTAAGTTTTCTTAGCTATTGAAGGGTATTTTCCTGATAAATTGTAAAGCGTCGCACTTATTCTTAATGACGACTGTCCGTTTGAGTTGTTATATGTCGTCGTTACTTATACCGTCATTATTCTTCAAGACAATATTTCCCAACCCGAGCACGATGTGTATCCTTGGGCAAGGACACAGATGCTACACATGCCTCAATCTACCCAGCTGCCAATGGGTAGCAGCGACGAAAACTCGCTGCTTTTTTCTCGCAGGCGTTATGACATCTGTAATAAGTGGACGAGATACGGAGCTTTCTTTCGCAATCGAACTAAAATAAATTTGTATAAAATAAAACTAATGAAATACAATTTTGTCTTCAATAAACAGAAACGATTGTAACCAAAAAGAATAAACAGGACAGTTACATGCTATACTCAGTTCAGTTACTCTTGTCAGATGCTTTTTGCATTCTTAAAATGTTGCTGTGGAATGAAATATTGATTTTTTGTCAATACATCCAGGTACATAAATCTCAATGGTAAACGTGAAAAACAATGGACTGGTTAAAATGGATTTCATAATCTGTTTGTTGTCTTTAAGCTCATCCACTTTACGCCCGAGTAAAATTATCGTCAGATCTACCTTCTTGCTTTGAGTTCGGGTCATATTTCCACTGCAACGAATCATTAGAATGGATTTCTGTGACAGCATATTGTGACGGGGTGATAGACTGTCTGGACGCCTCAGACGAAATAAACTGCAACGATACATTTGATGGTGAGTAAGTAGTGTAAGCAGTAAACGAGTGACCGATATATTAAAGGCCATTATAAATACGTTTCCTTGATATCCTTGATACATGCTAGCATGTAGTTAGTTTTATGCCACCTGAATCGTGCTTTTTAAAAGCAGAACAATATCAAGACTTTGTCCAATAAAGCATTGATTCATCAAGGAATCTTGCCTTCTAACCGTATTCTTTTTTACAGGATGTGCTTATCACAAGATAAAGACATCTATTTCTATATCAATATTTTGAAATTATGACGTAGAATGTTATTAAGACAACATAATTCCTGTTTTGACCCATTTCAATAATATATGAATGTTACTCAACACGATATGTATTGCCTATATAAACCTTGATGCCATGTACGCTTCATTCAAAATAGCTTCACCTATCATTCGTTTATGTATCAGATAATGTTACAAACATTCATACGTTGCGTTAAATTTTCAAACATTCGGACAGTTAAAAATGAAATATTTTTATAAACAAACATTAGGCGAGGTTAAAAAGTCATTAAAGCGGATACATTCTATGTATTTTGATTTACTGTATTCAGGTCAAAAGTCATGCTTGCCAGACCAGTTCCAGTGTGGAGAAGGCGACTGCATTCATATCAGCCAAATGTGTAATTTTGTACCCGACTGCATCGATAGGTCAGATGAAAATTGTGGTAAGTACAGTTCAATGTCATTCTCTTAGAAAAACATAGTAATATGTATGTAACACTACCTCTTCATTTGAATTTAGATTTGTGCTTTATATATGAAGTAGAAAGACTTAACGTAGTTTAAGAAAAAGTTTCCCACTTTCTTCTTTACTCTTTTTTATTTTCCACCAAGGCGGAGGGGATATGGTAATGGACTTCGTCCGTCTGTGCGTCCGTCCGTCACACTTTTTTTGTCTAAAGCATAACTATTAACTTCTTCAAGGAAATTTATTCAAATTTTACACACAGACATAGACATTCATAGAAAGTGCATTGTATAAGGACCTTGACTGTAGCTTGTCTTTTTATTTTAATTATATCGCTTTATGGAACTTTCTTGTCTTGACCATAACTCCTTAAGTACCGATTCAGAACCAATTGTTTCAAATTGCATACCCTTACAGAGGACATTATAAGACACAGTGCAGGGTTTAAGAACCATAACCGTACCTAACTCTTTTTTTAGTTATCTCCACTTATTGATTTTTCATATAATATTTTTGTCTAGAGCATTAGTGTGAAAGTGTTCAAGAAAATTTGTTTAACATTTTTACACAGACAGAGGATAGTGAAAGAAAATGCAGTATACAAAGATCTTAACTCTAGCTTTTCCTATTTAATAATAATATCTCTTTTTATTGAATTTGCTGTCTGGGCATTAACTACTCAAGTACGTAATCGAATTGATTCAAGTTGCACATACTTACAGAAGACATTTAGATGCAGTGCAGTGTTTAAGAAACCATAACCGTACCTTATTTCTTTTTTAGTTAACTCCCCTTATTGATTTTTCAGATAACACTTTTGTAACATAACTCCGAAAGTATTCAAGGGAATGTGTTTAAACTTTACACATTGACAGAGGAAATTGAGAGAAAATGCAGTGTATAAGGAACTTAACGGTAGCTTGTTATATATTTGAATATCTTTATCACTTTTTCTTGTCTGGGCTATAACTCCTTAAGTATTGAAGGAAGTTATTCAAATCGCATACACTCAGAGAGGATATTAAGATGCAGTGCAGTGTTCAAGAACCATAACTCAAACTTACCCTGGTTTTTTTTATCATTTATTTCAACATATATGATTTATGAGATATACATACACTTATTTTCATACAAAAACAATATCTGATGTTAAAATCCCTTGGTAAATATGCTGATTCACGTTTAACACTTCAAAACAGTATTGAAGTCGGAAGAAGTTCACTACATTTTTATATCAACACTTTCGTAAATCTGGCCATACAATTGATCAGGTAACCATTCAGCCAGTAGAGCAAATCGTCTATGATATAAATTGTACATCTAGTTTTAAAATCAAAGCCAGACATTTAGCAGAATTCAAATGGATTAAAAATTTACAGTCACCGTTTCCGTTGGGCTTAAATGATAATATTTATCAAGAAGGTAATATCTCTAAAAACCCTGATATCGATATATTTTCAATTTTAAATATTAGGAAACGTAAATCTAGGTCTCATGGAATTCGACGCAATGGTAATATTAAGCGCAAATCAAAAGTCAATATTTCTGTTGCAGACCTCGATATAATTCTTTCAAACTCTGGTAGACATTCAATGCTTTCTCCTCTCACATCTTTATCTATTCAGTCTCTTAAAAAACTAGACGAGGAAGCGGACCAGTACGTTATTCAAACAGATCCGTTTTACACTGTGTCATATCTTATCCAACATTACACACAACACGTTCTCCGTCCACACATTGACACTCAATCTGATCATGATAGACATTTTCTTAAAATTCATTTCATTAATAAAGGTATTGACTTCATCGATGTACCCAGTATATTTCGTGATAGACGTGTCATTGATTCTGTGCCTAAGTATTTCCGAAACTCCGAAGTTCCTATTATCTGTTATAAATATAAAACACCTGTTAGAAATGTTATATTCAATTACAATAAAATTGTTTCCGACGTAGATGTTCAAACAAATACCCCTTCTTATTGCGAATGTAAAAACTCGAAATTTTGCTATTCAGATGCCGGTCATGTCATCACTGGTAATTTTGATATTATTAAAGACAAGCGTATTCGTAATTTATTCTTTAAAGGACCAAAATACAGAATTCCTTCTACTATTGATTTTCATGCTTGTCGTGGTCATATTGCGGAATCCATCGAAACTTTTTGTGTTAAATGGTGTCGTCGTGAGAATGCTGATCCAAATGCATTAACGTCTTGGAAACGAAGTATTTTTAACATTGTCGATTCTCGTATAAAATTTTACCAAACAAATGAACACCTACTTCCATCAAAACCCAAGTTTACTTTAAGACATCTGAAAAAGGAAATCCAAGAATTTCATTCTAAGTATGTCTTAGTTCCAGCAGACAAGGCGGCCAACAATATTATCATCATTTGACGCCTACATTATATTAATGTTTTACAAAACGAACTAAATAGCACTAAAGCTTATATATTGAGTCCTTCCGTTGAACAAAATGTGGTCACTGATCACATCAGTGAAGTTTCTAATTTGAAAGTTCGTATAGATGATCAACATATTAAACTTCCTACTATGTACTGGATTCCTAAATTACATAAACAACCATATAAAGCTCGTTTCATCGCTAATTCAAGCTCTTGTACCACTACAAATATTTCAAAACTATTAACATCTTGCCTAACTGCTATAAAAGCCCACGTGAAAAGATATTGTGATAAAGTATACGAAAACTCTGGTAAACATTTATTTTGGTCGATCAAAAATTCTGGCGAAATCCTGGATAAGTTTAAAGTTAATAATTACAAAGTAACTTCAGTCAGTACATACGATTTTTCTACTCTGTATACCACTTTACCACATAATTTGATAAATGACAAGCTAACTGCCCTAATTCAAAAGACTTTTGCCAGGGAGAATGTTACATTTCTCGCCTGCAATTTCGATAAAGCTTTTTTTACTAGCTGTATTGTTAAACATTATACTATGTGGACCTGTGACGAAGCTTGTAAAGCCCTTTCCTTTTTATTGAACAACATTTATATAAGGTTTGGGAATGCAGTTTTCAGACAAGTAATCGGTATTCCCATGGGAACAAATTGTGCACCCCTTGTCGCAGATTTGTTTTTATATTGTTATGAAAGAGACTTTATGTTGAGTCTTTCTCCAGACACGCAGGCAGACATTATCACTGCTTTTAATAATACATCACGCTATCTGGATGATATTCTTAATATGGATAACCCGTTTTTTGGTCAATTGGAGGACACTATTTATCCCCGGGAACTCCAGTTAATTAAAACTAACAATTTGGATACTGGTGCTTCATTTTTAGATTTACATCTCTCTATTTATAACAATATTATACATACCAAAATTTATGATAAGAGGGATGATTTTAATTTTAGTATTGTAAATTTCCCCCATTTGGATGGGGATGTACCTCATGCTACATCTTATGGGGTATACATTTCTCAGTTAATTCGGTTTGCCAGAGCGTGTAGTTATGTTGAGGATTTCAATGAACGTAATCAATATATTACAAATAAACTTCTTCAACAGGGCTACCGTTATTACAAATTGCGTAAATATTTTGCTAAATTTTACTATCGTAATTCTGATTTGGTTTTGAAATTCAATAGTAATCTAAAGACTCTTCTGCGAGAAGGTATTTCAAAACCCGATTTTTATGGGGATGTGGTTTACAAACTTCGTAAGATTTTGGGTCATGGCAATTTTCCAACTGTATTTGCTAAAATTATAAAACGTTTTGTTAAAAGAGGTTACGACCCAACTGTTTTGAGACACACCGCATGTTTGGTGTTCAACCCGTTTACAGTTGGACGCTATGCTTCCCTCTTTGATTGTGTCTGACGGAAGAGGGGGAGGACTCTGTGATGGGCAGTTTTTAAATCCCACTGGGACGAAACTGTTTTGATTTCTGTCCTCTGGCCTGTTTCGTCGGGCCCTTAAGGGTGTTTCTCTTGGTGCTCTGCCTTCTGCAAAGGCATTGAGTACATACGTTTTTTGGTTCTCAAGGTTTGCTTTTTATATATTTATACACGAGCATTTTTGTGTTTTACATACCATGCCTTTTGTTTCCATTGCGTGTGTTAGAGATTCACCTAGCAGGGATTACTTTTATTTACACTGTCATGTGACTTTGGAACATGGTGGGGGGTAAGAGTGAGGTTGGGTGCGCACCATAAACCGGTTTAAGCTCCCCAGTGGTGTTTTTGCCACTGACCGTTCCAAGGCGGTGCCCCACTGTGTTCCTTTAATTGTTCGTTTTGTCCTCGTGTGTTTGCTTTGTATGCTAGTGTGTGTTGGTAGTGTATATGTGTGTGTGTACATGATTGTGTGTGTGTGTTTGTGTGTGTGTGTGTGTGTGTGTGTGTGTGTTGGTGGTGTGCACTTCTGGGTGCTGTGGGGCTCGTTTTGGGGAGGCTGCGTTTTTGGTACGTGGCATTCCCTGTTTGATATTATTTTTGTTTTTTTGTAATTTGATTCAAAATGCATTAAAAAAAGATAAAGAAAAGGGGAAATATGAACTGTGTGTCGTCTCCAGTGCAGGTTACCCTGGTTTTGAGTTATCTCTATTTATTGATTTTTTGCATAAAATGTTTGCGCAAAACATACGATTTCAGGGTGCGATATTAACACAGAGAACGTGCAGGTAATTAACACAGAGAAAGTGCAGGTAAATAACCCTAAATACGTTATGCTTAAATTTTATTTAATTACCAATACCATATCCATTCCTCTCACTTTCAAACTTCTCGGTCATAGAAAGAGCACTTGGCGGGCGCATGACCATGTCTAACATGGCTCTTGTTGTGTATATTAAAATTCTCGCAAACTACTAATATATAGAAATACATATTAACCAAATATAAGGTATAAAAAACACGGACAAGACATTATATAGTCGGGACAAATTAACATGATCCTGACATTTATGCATGAATATATTATTCAATAATTGCATTGTATAATTCCATTTTCGTATTCAAATCATGTATTAGCGGTACTTTTCGTTACAAGTACATGAACGTAAATTCTAGCTAATTCACGTATATTTGTTTGTTCATTTGATAAACGACTACAGACTATTGCCTAGAAGGTAAGTGGTTCTTGACTTGAAAGATGATGGATCACAAAAATTTAGTTTTTAATTCATGGAATATCATCGAACACGGAATACACGAGCACAGCGATGTTTTGTCTTGTTTTTGAAAAAGATAACATTTTAAAAATAAAAAATGAGTTGAAATAATTTTATATGTCTAAAAAATCAATGAATAAAAGTGATATATCACTGACGTTGAAATTACTCGAACACACGAGGTACAGATAAGACCCATAAGTTAAGTTCGCTTCCACCTGAAGGCCGGTGTCATTTGGTGCATCTAGAATCAGAATGTCAGGTGACAGAACTGATTCTGAATTAAACGGAATAAGCAAAGCTTTTCGCCACGGAGATAATCAAAAACGCCAGAACTGTTTTTACAGATTACAACACTAGTCATTATATGTATAAATGCAATAATATGAAACATGCACCCAATTTCGTTTCCATCTGATCACGTGACTACAGCAATTCTGCTTGAAATCAGGAATTAATTCCTGTAATCACTTCCAAGGCTTAATCGAACGCTTTAGAAGTGCTACTAGGAATCAATTCCCAATTCAGAACTACCAAATCGCACCCGACTTCCAGTCTTCAGCTCTCGGGAGGCTCAGGTTAAATTATCCGAGTAGTATAATTAAACAAACATTTTTTATGCACATGATGTAAATTTTCTGAATAATGGAGAAATATACATATTTCGACTAATTTGTCAGTGTTATTACAATTTTGAAACCAAATCAGGCTTAAAATTAAATTACCGCAAAGCCACAATTACTCGCCCATAGAAACATAATTATATCAAGAATGATATGTTTAGATTTTCATTCTTTCCAGACTTTGGGGCCTGTTCTGATATAGAATTTAGATGTGACAATGAACAATGTATACCTTATAACAAACGGTGTGATTCCAGGCGTGACTGCATTGATGGTAGCGACGAGAAATTATGTGGTAAGTCATTTCATATACGTCTTCATTGTCAAATTCATATACAGAGCGCTCTACACAATATGTTACACTTGATGTTATTGTTATGGATAATTTACAAACCACAAACAGTGCATCGTTCGAAACCAGATACTGACGAGTGGTTATAAAGGATATACGAATAAAGTGTGTGATGGTGCATTTAAAAAGGAACCTCATAATATTATGTCTATAACAATTCGTAACTTAGACAAATCGATAATAAAATCGACAATCATCTGGTTTCAGTGTGTACTGTGCAAACATTTAGCTCATTTATGTTAGAAACTCTTTTTTTTATATTTGACCAATAAGTTGTTGTTGTGTTAGATTCATGTGTAGAGGAGAAAGCGTTTCATTGTGACAGCGTTAGATGCCTTCCATTGAGGTTACACTGTAACAATTACAAGGACTGCGAGGACCAAACGGATGAGAAATTCTGCGAGGCGAAAGATTTCGCATCTTGTGATCAGTGGTGGGAAGCTGGGTTTAAAACTTCAGGATCATATTTCGTAGGTATGTGTGCATTGAAATTTCTACAAATGTCTTTAATCCGCTTGATTGATCAGAAAATATCGGCATTACAATCATGTTGTGTGTAACTAAACATTGCTGTAAAACTCAGACCCAATTCATTCAAATGCACATGATTGTTTTCTATCTTATAAAACAATGTTGCGTGTATCAATTTTTCCACAATATATTATATTAAAGGAAAGCAACATTGCGACAAAGAATGTTTTATTATACTTAAGCGAAGGAATGAATACCAGAAAGATCTCGAGTCATCCCGGGTCCTCTAGTTATTGATGCTCGAGTTACCGAAGCTTCAACAATATTATATTCCTGCAAAAGAAACTGTTAAACTGTTTGGTGTATATCGATCTCATTTTGTAACCAATATATTATAGAACATAACAATATATTTCAGGCGGCATGGAAGTTTTCTGCGATTTTGATTCAGTTCATGCTGGAAAGGTGTACACAATTGTAGAAAATAGAGAGATTATTTTGGACAAAACTTGTTGCGCTGATACCTGGATATTTTTGCTCAGCAATCTTAAAGAAGGAAAAGATGACTACTTAGTGTGGGACATCATAACCAGACCAGAATATTTATGTAAACAAGAGGTAAACTAAAGTTTTGATTGAAACTGACGCAATTTTCATTTTGTTTCAACTGATGTAAGTTAATGATTAATATTGTAAAGCATGATTTTAAAATACATCTAGCAAGTTTCCTGTCTTTGCTGCAATATGTGAGAAATGTTTCAAAGACATTATGCAATTGTATTGTATTGTTGTTTGATATTTCTTAAAGCTATAAACGCTCAGAATGCAAGATGGCCGCCAAGATGGCAGCTATGATCGGAGAAAATACCATATTATCTATAAGGGGTACACTTCTTTGATCATGTTGGTAAGCATTATAAATAAATGGGGTCTATCTCTTGGAATAGATGAAGAATCCTCCAGTGTAGTAAGAAGAAAAATTTTCATTTCAAATTCACTATCGTACGACTAAAATACTTTCAGTTACCATATAACAAATCTTCAAACGAATGTCACAAAAGTTAATCAATTATCAAATTGAATAAAACCTTAGTCAGTAAATGAAATAAAGTTATTTCATTACTTTTTAGGAACTGATATCATCACAGTTCGAAAAGTACTAATTTTGAATCAGTAATTCCTTAGGGCAGTGATGAAGTTACAAAATGGCCCTTGTTACGTTTACCATAATACAAAGTTAAACGGTGAAACTTCTCATCAAAAATATATGGTGCTGGTGTAACATTAAATTTTGACCCCGTTGAAAATTGACCCCATGGGTCATTTTTCAACGGATTAGTGATCAATTTTCAACGTTGAAAATTGACCCTTCCTGTTAATTAATTACCCACCCACACGTAAAAAATTGACCCTCGTAGAAAACTGATCAACTATAGGCAGGTCATATTTCAACGTTGAAAACTGATCCAAATAATCTTACGCATTATGCCTATTACCATACAGATGAAAGATTAATATTTCTGTATTCTTTTCAGATTTTCAAGCGATAAACATTTAGTTATACATTCAAGCGCGCCACGAGCTAATAACACTTCTTATTATTTGCCAATTCATCGACAATAACTCTGATACTGGTCAGAAATAGAAGTTAAAACCCAGCTACGCTTCTTTGGATGCTTATTAACGAACTGATCAACTACAGTCGGGTTATATTTCAATCTCTCATCAATTTGGGGCCGTTGGTTCGAGTGACAGTACTGACCTGGTTGTGTATTACACATAATTTTATCACTTGTGTATCAGACGAAAAAGTATTTGTTTTCGTATTTAACGAGAGAAATTGCCTAGTGTAAGATAAAAAACTATATCAGTTTTTGGTGAGCAATTTGGCAAAATATTTGGAAAACATTTCTCTAGTTGGGTCAAACGAAACAAAAAAAAGACTTCTCAGAAAATTTTCAGATTTTGAAGAAATTATCCTATCGGGCACCTTTAATTCCATGCTTTCAGCGGAAAGTAAGACACTTTATGACTTTAAGCGTTCTGTGACATCGGCGATCTGCTAGAAAAAGGCGTAGTTATAAATGGTAACCGGATAAGGGGGATAATATTACCGGTAACCTAATTGTTGATCATGATGTAGAAAGTTTGGCTGTACGATTTCCGCATAAATTTTCGGATTGTGCGCAATACTATCTCATTTCACAGAGTGGTTTGACATGATTGGCATTCGTATCGTCGGTGTTTTGCTTTCGGTCATGTAAATGTGATGTACTGTGAAATCATAAATATTCGTGGGTGAATTTCGTGGTAGAGTCAATCAACGAAATTTAATCCCAACGAACAAGTAAAATTCCCATATATTTAATGTCCAAAAGATGAAATCCACGAATTCATATCACCACGAAATTCCCGTTTTGAACCAAACCACAAAATTTCATGCCCATGAAATTAAATAATTAATTATTAAATCGGTAATTTATATAGCGGTCATTTTACAACGTTGAAAATTGACCTCCTGGGTCATATCAACGTTACACCGCCATTACATGACAGACCTATGAAAATCTACATGTATTGAAAAAATAATGTCATATCCAATTGGACACTGTTACAATCCTGTTATAGTAACAGTTGTTACTGCTTACCATTGTACTTTTTTAAACTCAAGATGCTCTTGACTGAAAATAATACTTTCACAATTGTATTATGTTGAAACAGTGCTATACACATTATCTACAACAACCCCATCTCGCTCATTATTAAGATCGACATGTTTTTGTTTTAAGTTATCGTATTACAAGAGCTATTTTATACGTATTGTGGCAGGAAAGTTGCACGTGCTTTCCATGTGCATTCGGTAGGCTGCGTATACATATATAATGCTAAATGTTGACTTTATATTTTAGTTTAAATAGAAATGTTGAATATGATTAGAAACCAACACATAAATTAAAACACACAACTAATTTTTATTCGCCTACAAGAGTAACTGTGACGGATATATTGCGGCAATATCAAACTATCGGTGTTTTTGTTTGAAGTTTGAAATGCGGGCAAAGTTTCAAACGGGAAAGATATTAATGGGTGTAGGTCGATTTGTTGTAATCTATGCACACCACATAAAACCATAAAAGCATATGGTCATTCTAAACAGAATTATAAGATACTATTTCTAAAAGCCATGGCTAGCTGTACATTCTTTAAATGAATTAAAACAGTAGATTATACAAGTTCGTAAAATGGCCATAATTATGAGATAAAAATAAATTGTTATGGTCGGAAAAGATGCTCCCTGTGTGGAAGTCTCGATGTGCATGTCGAACTCCGACCATACCCACTCATCTGTCGGAAATCATCGTGTTAAACTTTCGTTAACAGTTCTCTGTCCAACATATAGATGATCTTGCCTACCTCGGCGAAGTTGTCAGTTTGAGCCCGGGCTCGGTCTTGTGAAGTCATTTTTAAGAAGCCTGTGAGTTTCTGATTCTGCCCAGTGTTTCTCTACCACAAACAGACGGTCTCCGACGTTTAACTTAAATTTAACTAACCGTTAAAAATGACCCCATTGTTGATCAAAATTTAACGACTGATCAGGTCTCAACGACTTTTTTATCAAAATTTAATGTTGAAATGTTGGCAGGGTCAATTCTCAACGTTGAAAAATGACCCACGGTCAGTTCTCAACGTTGAAAAATGACCCTTGGGGTCAATTTTCCACGGGGTCAAAATTTAATGTTACACCGGCCTTCTAAAAGAACAGGAATGAGCTAGTTGTAACATTATTTATGCATCTTCTAATGTTTGGAGACCATAACGAAAAACTTCGTTTTCGGGCGATTCCATAGAATTCTGTGTTCATTTTATATTTAATACGGGGTGCGTAAAAGATGCATGGAGAAATAACTACTAAATCGAATATTTCGATACCCTCGTCATTAAAAAATTACTTCTACAGTCTATTTATCTGGAAACGCAAGAGTTGTCGCTCGTTATTTAGACACGTCATTCATTATAACCTAATGCCCTTACCACAACAGCTGGTCTCCATAGTGAAGTTGATAAGTCGTCTGCACTGTTCTTTTACGAGTGGAGTTCAAATCGCCTCCAAACTCAATTTTATTTTCACTATTTCTTTTATTTTTTTATTTTTTTGATTTACTGATCTTTTTCAGCCTTTTAACAATTTTTAAATGTTTTGCGGCAAATAATCATCATAATTTTCATTCATATGACAAACTGATAAGGATAATGGCAATGCAAATGTAAGACTACATTTATTGTACTAGAGGTATAAAAATATGGTAATAGCTGATTTTAGATCTGCTTATTTGAAAATCTAGACGGTAAAAGTTCATCATTCTTTGCCTTTATATTAAGATTTGTAAATAAACAAAATTAATCAGAGTTTATCATTTTGTTTTGAACTTAGTAATCATAAACATCACTATCATTTGGGCAGACTCATAAGTGAATGTGTTGTACTGTATTTCTACAGTGTATACTTAATACTTCATTACCAAAATTATGTTCTCAATAGTAGATAAAAAATAATCCTTGATTGCTTATAGTCCCGGTCGACCCTTGGATGTCTCCCTGGGTGAACATGCCAAGACTCCTGACATGTGAAGGTTGAAGAGAGACAGATGCAGATACAAAGGAATCCCTAGCTCTTTTACGAATAGACCCTTTGGTTTTTTTCTACGTGCCCGGTGTGTAGCGCCGATACACGTGAGACTACCTCAGGATTTCTAACGAGTTCATCTCTATATGGAGAAACACCGAAAAGCGTTTCTGAAATTTCCAGTGCCCCGGCCGGAATTCGAAACAAAAAATAAGTTAAATTGCTATTTAATGATTACTGAATATTGACAAATTATTCTTTCAGGTATACCGTTTAATTAGTAATTTGCAATATTGGGCTAGGGGTATAAACGTCCATATATCTTTTAAATTAGACGGTAAATGTCTTTTAAAATGTGAATATTAATCATTAAAAGAATATAGTTACTGAAAATAGCAATTGAAAAATTGAGCGTTATGGTCTGAATACCTTAAGTTTGCTGTTCAACATATGATCTACTCCGGATAGGTATTTGCTTAAGGTATAAGTTAAGCAGTTGATTGTAAATGCAGATAGACAAAATCTGGTGATGTGCTTTTTACGAACTCTAAGGAAATTGTGCTTTGCAAACAATAACAAACTGCCCACATGACTTGAGTCACCATCTTGAAAGACAGTAAACTTTACAGACAAAATAGGAATGCATGTATCTTCTCATGATATATATTGTAGGTTTAAGACAGTGATACTACAGGTCAGTCAGTAGATGTGGTGTCATGTTAATCAATTCCTGTTTGTTCGACCAGATTTGTATGCCCCCGAAAACAATTCGGTTGGCATATAGAAATCGAATCGTCTGTCCGTCCGTCCCCACTTTTTTGTCCGGGGCGTAACTCCAAAAGTTCTGCAGGGAATTATTTGAGGAGCTTAATAGATTTTAAATCCTTTGAATTCAATTGACATGTGTTACTCAATTATGATAGATGCCACTACAGTGTTGTTTCTATCTTGTAAATATAAACACCCTTAGCTCCACCTTCTTAACTTTTGAAAAGGTAAATGACAAGATAATAATAGTAATGATGTGGAAAGTAATGCCCAAATCCTGCATTGACCAATTAGGTGTGATAAACAGTTTTGGTTGATTGTTGGTTGATTATTCTATGAACATTAAAGGATATTTAAATAATATAGTCAACCCGATTAGCTTAATAGGTAGAGCACGAGGCTTGTAATCTCGGGCTTGTTGGTTCGATTCCCAGGGCTGACCAACTAAATTTATTTACAGTCTTTCAGAAGAGACTTAAAACTGAGGTCCCATCATGTATGGGTGCTATACACCTGGCATGTAAAAGAACTTGAGGTGTCTCTGGAATTGGGACGCTTTCTGTATCTTGCACTATCCTCCGAAAACCTAAAATAACTTACCTCTTCTGGGGGCGTTGGTCATATGGATTATCCGGTACTCTAATTACACACACATTTTTTAAAATAAATTGGCACAAATGATCAGTACATGGAGATAAAGGTCAGGGTCACAGACTGTGAGACACCACTTCGAGGGCATTTTTCTCTTACAAGTGACAGCTCTTGTTCTGTACTGTCTGAACATTTCTTAACATATGTAACATAAAGACACTTTCATAACTTTTATATGTGAAAATTTTTATTGAACTGCATTTTGCGGTTAGAGAGAATTTGAGAATTTTAGTTTTCTAACTTACCATTCACGTTGGTACTGTGGAAGGCCTTTAAGATTAAGGTTTTAATTACTCTGGTATAACAAATATTTCAGATAAAGCAAACATGTCTCACAGCACATGCTACAGCTGCGGAATTCGACGACCCTACTTTCAGTCATACATTCAAGCACTGCGACTGTGTAATCTTGGAAGTTCACATAAATCGGGATTTCGTGTAAGTGTATTACTGTGTATGCGATTTTTCAAATGTATGAATAGAAAACTAAATAAGCTTTTCAAAAATGAATGGCTAAACTTCCTTGAGGGACATATGTGAACGATTAAAGATCTTTTTGTTGAGAGAACGATACACATTAACAAAAAAGCTTCACTATACATTTCTAGGTTGGAAAAACCATGCGTTCATAATCACAGTATGTCAGAAGACATCTCGGCCCAGACTACATCAAATCCGTCTAAACTAACCTTTAGATACTCTGAAGTAATGATATACCGGCAGATGGAATATCTTGGTTCATCAAACAAAGACATACAGTATTTTCCTGGACCAATAATCTGCGAGCACGGTAGATAATCCTATACCATTGAGTGGTAAAATGCATGTAGCAATTGAAACAAATTGTCAAACTAAGAAACTGGGACATTTTAGAAAGTTTCATTTCGCAGCTAAATTTGCTCGTATTCTTCTGCCAATTGAAACTACGTTAGAGTAATAGCCCTAAGCCTGCATAAAGGATGCGTCTGTCTATTTTCACTGCTACACAAAGCAACACATTGCATTGTAGCGATTGTTTATTGCATGTCTGTCGTCACGGTCTTCAATAAGAATAGGAACAAACATGATCTTCTTCTAAAGAACATTCTAGTTATTTAGGGATGACTTGATAAAAAACGAAAATGCGAAATGGGTCTTTGCGAGGGAGTACGTATTTTCGATACCGCTAAAGAATCTTTAACCGGGACAAAAAGACCAGTGTATGTAAATAAAAAATTGACTTGCATTTCCACAATTTATAGATATCATCTCTGAATACAATTTTGACCACACCCTACACACAATATACAATGCACTTACAAATTTAACGATGTCTTCCAGAGTATACTCCAAATGATGACGTTGTTACTTGCGAAGGGAATTTTAGATGCGTTTATGACGTCGACGAGATAGGAGTTATTCTCGGCTGTAGGACTGGCAGACATCTTGAAAACTGTGGTAAATATAAACTCACTTGACCTCCCTTTATATACTCGAAGGTCACACTTCTGAAACACATAAGAGGCTTTTGTCTAATTTACAACTCTGGGAAGCAGTCATCGAGAGAAATAAAAACAAAGTTGCAAGAACTTTGGTTTTAACTAAACTTGACTATTTGGTAAGTTTAAAAATTCATTCAAATGCCTCATTCTATGATTGATTATACTTTATAGAAGAATTCCAGTGCCCACATAATACAGTGAAGTGCCCTGGAAGTTATTGCATACCAATAAGGTTTTTGTGTGATGGTGCAGTGCAGTGTCCAGATGGTCAGGATGAAAGTAACTGCGGTAAGTATTTGAAGTTTCCAAAGTTTAGACTTCTGAAATCGAATGAAACATTTGCATTGCTGGTCACAGGGCTACTTTAAAAAATGAAATATGATACTCTTTGAGATAGACTCTCTTCGTCTGAAATATGTATAAAGTGTCCATAACCGACACAGCTATTAAATCAAGCAAAGTGAAATAAATTACGTTATTTGTAGTAAGGTCTATGATATTTTGATGTCTTTGAAGCATCTGTTTACTGCAAACGTCGCGAGCAAAGGTTGCACCACTTGTATAGTTAAGAAACGTAAAATCCGATTGAAGTAGGTAGTTATAAGAAATAACATGTTACCGTACCTGTAAATTGTAGAAATTTGCAGTTTAAACTGATAACGAAAGCAAATGGTTTTCGGAAACAGAAACTGGTATATAAGTAGCGAGTTTCTAAGTTTGTAATATATTAAAGTATGCGGATTGCTACCTAGATTGAAGGTGTTTAATGCCCCGGCAATTCAAGAATGATGAAGGGTCATTAAGTGTTACCTCTGTCCTAGCTCTTGAACGTTTGATGGATTTTATTCATATTTAGTGCTCATGTTTATAATACTGAAATATAGGTCAAATTCGCTGTTGGTTACAATCCACTAAATTTTGTTGGAGTGCCCTCGCACATCCATGTTCTTAAACATACTAGCGCATGTATTACAGAATGCAATCTTTTACTGTATCTATCAGCAATTAAATTATGTAGAGTTGCATCTAGTCAATAAATTTGTTGTCGAATCTGTAAGCTGTTGCCTTTTAAATACTCACACTGTAGTGTGTGTTTTACTTTTGATATCCTCCAGACAGTTTCTAAACTGTTGCAAGTATCTTTTACAGGCTGCGGGGAAACAGAGACTGAGATCATCATAGTTTACGAAGCCCATGGTTTTAAGGATGGCGTTGATATAGAAAAGTTTGCTAGCCAGTTTTTCACAAATTTGGCAACTATAAGACTTCTAAGCTACACGACGAGCCAGCCACTCAAAAAAGATTTCAACATCGACCATGTTGTAATGCAAATAATAGAAACTCATATTTCACCATTTTCTGCTGTAAACAGACTACCTAAATATCAATATAAGTTAATGGCAAAATCTTTTCTTCAAGATATTCTCTTTGTGAGAAATGATAAATACAGCAAAGGGATTATTTTCTTGGAAAATAGTAATATGGCCAAGTTGACTGCAGGACAGATGTTTCTAAATATATCCAAGACTCTTCCTTCCAATGTACGACTATACCGTGTTACTGAAGACCCTGTTTCCAACAGTAGCAATGACTCTAACAAACATGAGAACGTGCAGGATGTAAAACTCAAGAGATGGGATGTACTCAGTTCACAAGGTTTACTGTTCTTCCCGACTTTATGTACAGGTATGCTTTTAGGTTATATTGACTGGTACCTATTTAATTGTGTTTGTTTTCTTCAATAGAATTACTGATGCATTATTTTGTCAAATATGGTAAATATATTTTCCATTTTATACAGTGTCATCAAAGGTCATATGTCATAATGCCTACAAATGTGCATGGAGTAGGAACTGCATTCCACTTCACCAAGTATGTGACGGTTATACACAATGTGAACATGGTGATGATGAACGCCTTTGTAATTTTCAATGCCCAAACATGTGTCAATGCAAAGGATATGCAATATTCTGTGGCAACAAAAACATGCAATTCAAAGCTATTGCTGACATATCAAACCTCACCAGACAACTAGACTTAAGCAACAACAAATATCTTTCGAATATATTAGAAAGTTCTCACTTAAAGCTTTCATCTTTGGTTCGACTTAACATATCCATGTGTAAAATTGAGACTGTATCAGGAGACGCATTTCGAGGTTTGCGTAGCTTATTTTCCATTGATTTAAGCTATAATTCTATCAACGTTCTGTCTGCAAATGTCTTCGTTGAACTACTGCATTTGAAGTTTTTAGAACTTAAAGGGAATTACAAACTTTCCGTCATAGAGACAGGTGCCTTCAACGGTTTAGGCTTGATCCGGGAACTGCACTTAGGGGACGCACAGATTAAAACTGTGGAAAAGTATTCGTTTTCTGGATTAAATCTTGACATTATCGACCTATCTAACAACTCAATCGAAGAAATAAAAGCGTTAGCTTTCAGCGACTTGTCCGTCAACATACTTAACTTTAGAGACAATGAAATACTTAATTTCAATAAAGAAGTCTTTACTGGTACGGCAGCACTGCGACGATTAATCACTCCTGCCTTCAAATTTTGTTGCATTAGACCAAACTATCTGGAAGAAGAGGACTGTTTTCCGTCAAAAGACGAATTTTCATCTTGTGAAGACCTGATGAGACTCTCTGCTCTACAAACTATGTTGTGGTTAATCGGCTTGTCTGCCCTGGTGGGAAATGCTCTCTCTGTGTTTTACCGATTAGTGTACGATAGGGAAAGGTTGAAGATAGGATTTGGTATATTTGTAACGAATCTTGTTGTAGCAGATTTCTTGATGGGAGTATATCTGATTATTATTGCAATAGCTGATGCAACGTTTAGAAAAAGGTATGTTTTAGACAGTGTTTCCTCTAGTGAGTTCTTACCTAAGTGCATTTTTGTCCAGGTACTGACCTCGCACATTCTGGATTTCGACGTATTTTTTTGTGACTTGCTAGATTTTAGCGACTCTTACTTTAAACAATAATATAAAAAATATAAAAAATACAGGAAACCTGATTATAGCAAGTATATTTGTTAGTATTAAAGCAACATAAATACATGTGTTCATCTATGTCTATGAAATCTTTTGCCATGTATTTCTTATCAAGAGATAAATGAACGGAACTGTGGAGCATTTGAGTGATAATAGCCCCAGTGAAACGATAATGCTTTAGCCCGAGGGATGTTTGTAACATCAGCGGTGCTATTATCACTCAAATTCCTAACAAAGACATTCATTTAACTGTTTATTACACATGATCGAGTGCATGTTTCTTTGTTTAAAATTAAGATTTATTGAATGTGTGCCTGTATGTGTGCGTGTGTATAAGTTTGGTAAGCAATTGTACATAATAAGGGGAAAATTTCTGCTCTATTCATAACAGTCAACTAGATGACGTAACAAATAACATGACGGCATCAAAGCGTGCAATCAAACAAATAGCTTCCGGGTGGAATAACATGCACATTAGTTTGAATATGACGGTCAGTTAAGGGTTAAAAGGTTAGATACCCAATGATTTTGAAAGAAAATGATTTTGACAGTCTTTTTCTACAGATGACTTAAAGTAATATTGATATATCTACTGTGTACGTATGATTATAGATCTATATATTTTCAAGGTGTTTCACTGTGCACCTTTTGCGAGCAGCCAACACCTAAAAACAAACGCAAATGCCATTACTATGATTTTGAACATGAGTCTGAATAACTGAATGTTTATAATATTTTCAGGTACATCTTCATGGATGATTATTGGAGGAACAGCGGATGGTGTAACTTAGCGGGTGTTCTATCTACAGTTTCGTCAGAAGCAAGTGTTTTGTTCCTCTGTCTAATTACACTCGATAGGCTACTGGTAATAAAATTCCCATTTGGAGAAGTCCGATTCAACCGTAAACGTGCAGTGTTATCATCAGCCATATCATGGTTATTTTCCATACTGTTTGCCGTGATTCCATTGGTATTTACAGAATATTTTCAAAACGAATTTTACACTAAATCGGGCGTCTGTATTGCTCTCCCTCTTACAAGAGATCGTCCAGCCGGATGGATGTATTCTGTGGCCGTTTTTGTTGGGCTTAACTTTATAACATTTGTTCTCGTTGCTTTTGGACAAATTGCCATCTTTGTGGAAATAAGAAACGCAAAAATTGGACAAGACAACCAAAGGGCCAGGAAACAGGACTTAAAGATTGCTCGAAATCTGTTGCTAGTGGTAACGACCGACTTCTTATGCTGGTTTCCGATTGGTGTGATGGGTAGGTTTTCCCGTCTGCTGCATTTTTATATAACTAAAACAAAATGATAATTAAAAAAATTCCATATCTAACTAAAGACAATTTTCTATTTGTTTGCTGTAAAGCGAAATATAATTTGACATGTATTGTTTAAAAGTACTTATATCTAATTATTAAATAATGATACAATTCAATGAATATCTAACATTTTTAAGCAAAATAAACATAAAGATTTATGTGCTTAGGTTAGATTTTAAAATGCTTTTATTTATGTAATCATAGTACATCTGTTTGCTGCGTAATAACTTTCTAAGATTTACTAAACATTGCTTCAATGGTTTATAAGTCACTGAAATGTGACTGTTCTTCTAATACGTTTCCGTATGAGTCATTTATATAAAACATTCAGATACTTCTCATATTGATAGATTCCTATGTATTGATTCGTTTGCAAGGTTTGTTATTTATTTATTCATATAATATTTTAAGGTATGATGGCTTTGAACGGGCATGTGATATCAGGAGATGTTTATGCTTGGGCTGCCGTCTTTATTCTCCCAGTCAACTCTGCTTTAAACCCAATACTTTATACATTGTCAGCAATTCTTGGTCAAAAGGTAAACATATTTATATATTTATTTTGTAGTACTTATATTTCGATTTTTATGCTGATTTCGCACAAATATTTCCAATAAAATGGATTGACCTAAAATGATAACTGGAGTCATATTTTGAATTTTCGCTTCATCGCAGTAAACTGCCGGAGCATTCAGAACAGAAAAATTTAAAATGCACAATCGAAACAATGTACAACTTTTATGGGGATACATTTCTTGTAACAAAAACTCAAATATAAATAGTAAGCAATCTCAGTGCTTCAAATTTGGAATAAAATTACTAATCTAGTATTAAACTGAATTTAAAGTATGGTTTCTTTGCAAGGAAAAGGATAGACACATAACTAATTTCATGGCAGTTATTCTCCGGAAAATAAAACAATATCCAAATTCAGTGGTTGCAGTGTCATTGAAACGTTTTTCCGACACTATATAACGAAACTATTGATGTTTCCCAGCTTGTTTTTTAAACGGAAATAATTTTAATCATCATCAGCATAACCCGAACCATTTCCCCTTTCTATGCTTTAGATTATATGTTCGAGCTTTCTGAAAACACTTTAAACGTTTTTGTCGTTTAGAAATTTAACCCGGATACAGATGAACAAAACCGAATGGAAGTCACAACAGGTGAGTTTATGTATTATAGCTAGATTTACGTATCATTTACACGTTTAACGTTAAAAATCTTAGAAAAGGAAAACAATACACGAGGAATGTTATTACACAGGACATTTATCATTTTCTGTGAATTATTTCCGGACACGGAAAATAAATCAGATTCCCGGTGATGTTTATCTCACTTTATTACATGTATTATTTTCTTTCCATTGTATCATACAATAAGGGCTGTCGGAGCAAATAGGCTTTTCTAAACGTTGAAAAGTGTTCTTTCAGTCATTGTGTTTGTTACGTACGGTGCCCGTGAAGTGACATTTGATACATTTTTTAATTTCGTAATTACGAAATACATTCCGTATAAACGAAATAAGATTTTGTAAAAACGAAATAAGATTTCGTAACTACGAAATAAAATTTTGTTTTTACGAAATAAGATTTCGTTTTTACGAAACCTTTTTTTCTTTTTTACGTACGAAATTTATTTCGATTTTACGAAATTTATTTCGATTTTACGAAATGTTATTTCTTTTTTACGAAATCTTATTTCGTTTTTTACGAAATCTTATTAAAAAGATTTCGTCAAACCAAATACATTTCGTAAAAACGAAATAACATTTCGTTTAAACGAAATAATATTTCGTTCAAACGAAAAAAATACATTTCATAAACACGAAAGAAGATTTGGTAAAAACGAAACAAGATTTCGTAATTACGAAATCCATTTTGTTTTTACGAAATCTTATTTCTTTTTTACGAAATCTTATTTCGTTTTTACGAAATCTTATTTCGTTTGTACGAAATGTATTTCGTAATTACGAAATACGAAAAATGTATCACATGTCACTTCACGGGCACCGTAGTTACGCTACACAGCTAGTGTTCGTAAAAGTCATATATTAGAGAGTAACTATCATATAATATACGTTGTATATTTATATCTTGCGGTTTATTCTGAAAAAGTTACAAAACTTTTTCAATAATATGTTTCGGTGTTGAAAGCCCAATATTTTAATGAGTTTCAATTGTTACTTGTAAACAAGTTTACCTTTTTTGTTTAAGAACAATATCTTTTTTCTTTTTCAGAAATTGGTGAACGTTCTTTGGCGATTCTTGACATTAGTGAACGTCTGAACGTTCGCTGCAACTCGCCACGAGCAAATTATTATAGGATCAGTGAAATACTCGAACGAGATGTGATTTTACCTCCGCTTACGCTTCTGAGAATCGGAAAACATCTTGTAGAAATCTTAGATGTGCTTCATAGCAACTACTTGGTGACAAAGCGTCTTCACATTCGGACAGTTTACATTAAAATCATTAATGAAAAGGTAATAGCCTGCACAGGTTTTAAAACATTTCTCATTTTTTGTATTTTTCTTGCCCAATATTCTGTATTTACATTCCCAAATAAAATTTGTTGAGAATCTTATAAATAACTGCAATGGGTCCTTTACAAACCAAAATAATGCTGCCACTTGCATGATTAAGAAATTCATTTTTCATTTTACAGATAGACGGTCGAGTTTTGTTGGAAGATCAGCCATGCATGTCATCAAAACAGGAGGACCTATCAGAGGATATGTTTCAATTTGGTTTGATATTACGTGTTCTGATCAAGAAAAGCATACCTGAAATAAACGTTTAAGACTTTTACAGAAAATATTAATAGAATTAATAATGATTTTTTTCTGCATTTCAGTTACTGTGATGCAATATTTTTGTGCAATTAATTACAGTCTAAAAGTACATTAGATTTAAAATGCATTTTAAACGAATTTACATTGAACATTTTAACCATGCAAATTTCTGCATCCATTGGGCAATGGACCAGCAACGTATAAGAATAGAAATCTACTGTTTCTTATGAATGTGGAATTTGACATTTATACTTAATATGAACATGTTCTTTATGTTGTGTAGTGTTCACTGATAATCTTTATACCGTAAGTTGTACTACCGGAACGTAATAGTACGGACTTTACCAAGTTCTGAGTATATAAAGTTATGTCCCTTTATTGCAAAGACGCGTCGGGTTGTACCGACTATACCTCGAACGAGGATGGTGGACCCAATAAGCACAATTACAAACAAATTGCAAAGACGCCATTTGTAATAATACGACGCTTCAAGTTCCCGGAAAAAGATTAGGTAATTTAGGTCTAATTTGTTGTAATCTTTTATGTTGGTCTTATATAAAGCATGTATTCTATTGATTCAAATTGTTGATTTGGAAAGGTAACGTATGTTTACTGGAAAATCCACCTAAATACTCAAGTCACTTTTCGTAGAGATTATACTGACTTTGTGTTAGAGAGTATATTGGAAGGGTATAAAAGCCAGTACTCGTCTAGTGAAAAGGTCAGTCAGTGCCTAGGTCTTGTCGTAGTAACATCGAAGAGAATTACATAATATCTGGAATTTTTGGGCCGTATTTATTTATACAGGATAAATCTCTGTAGCTTAGCTTCTTAGAGACTAACTAAAGTAAATAAAGGTGCCTTGGTCCAGATAAGGGATTCGTTTACTTTGACATATATAATTTGCAAGTTGACCCAAAGCCATACTTAACAGTACAGTATAATCTTCGTAGAAGCCCAGCTTCTTGTAGAGAATACTCGAAATAAGTCGTAGTGCTTAGGTTGCAGTTTTATATGGTTATAGTGTGTTCGACGTATTGACGTATTAGGGAGTTTATCACCTTATCTTATGAGTAGCCCAGCTGCCCTGAGATTGGTGTATTAGTATAAATTATTGGTTCTGCAAGTGTTGAGCCATAAGGAGAAATATAGTGAAGTTTATTTGTTCAGCTGATCCCTTATAGTAAATTTAAAGTTACTGAAAGTACATTTGTCGTGATTTGCTTTGAATCAAGAGGTAAGAAACCTTAAGGAAAATTTATATATCGACGATTGCTCGGAGATACGTTACAGTTGTATTGTAATAAGCACTTTAGTTACTTGCATGAAATTAGGATTATAAACATATATAATTTTATTTTAATGCCTTTATATATCGTTTTAGAATATATACACTTATTCTAGATGTTATTGCTTAAACGTACAACCTAGATATTGTGTAAAACACTTTTTACGAACTATGGAGTAGTGCGTGTCAAAAGAGTAATACTGAGTAAATTTGCGTAGATGTGTACATATTGGGATCCTGTTACAGTGTAGTCATAGGTAAACGCTGTCCGTTCATATTTTAATTTGTCTTTTAACTTAGATAGTTTAGTAGTTTGTACTATGTTTCACACCGGACTTAGACATCTACCAAGATAATTTTCCTTAGACTTTCGTAGGAACAATTACAAAATTTTCTTGTCTAAAACTACAATGCATAGAGCTTAGATCCAACGTAAGATTGTTCAACTTGTGTCCCCATGGTCAAAACTTATCCCAGCCTAGGGTCTCCTTCTTTAAATGGACTTCTATATGAAACACTTAACAAATCTTTCTGTTTAAAAACACAAGGGCTAGGGCGTAGATATTTGATTTGTAGCATTGTCTACTCAGATTATTCTAATTATACCCCTTGTGTTACTATTGAACATACCCTAGGAATAACTTAATTTACAAAGAAATACACAGTAAAAATATCCTTATCTAAAACAGCAAGGCCCAGAATTTAGAGATTTTGTTTTAGTGTCTATTGCGCTTTATTAATGTTTTATTTGTCTGGTTGCTCTTTACCAAGTTTGTTAAGATCATCACTGCGATTAAATTTACTTAGACTTATATAGTATAATATCGTTAACCTATCATAAATAGTTAATCCTGATTGGTTGAGAGCAATCACGTGCCAAGTCCACAGAAGTACGTGTAGACCTGGAAAATAACGTGTAGACATTCGAATTTAAAGACTTCATTTCGCTTATTTCATTACATTTTATGAGGTATACGATATAACAATTTACGACTAATGTCCTCGGTCAATATCACTTTTAACAGGTCTGCAAAACTATATATTGACCTCAGTATTAGTCTATAGTTGTATAATAAACATTGTACGGTTGTATACTACCAACCTTATTCAAATCATTTACATGTGGTTGAAGTTTGCCAAACCAAGTCACGCCATTTGACATAAGCCATGACCTTTAGGCCTACCTTGTTGTTTTTGAACTACAGTAAAGAAATGTTGACCACACGTACAATTTTGCAAACAAATTCCAATATTAATCTTGGATGACAAATATTAAAATATTCACAAATGAAACCCCGGTTTGTGTTGTATATTCATCTACAGAATGACAGCCGTCCACGAAGCGACACCTCATTTCTTTTAATGAGGAAAAAACGGGTGTCCATAACACGGTGAGTGTTTGTTTCAACCGCACTGAATTATGCAACCCAAATCACTCAAAGTTCGTGTTGTCAAACTAAATGTAGCCCTGGCTGAGCGAATTAAATCGTCCATTCCTTCGAATATATATAGCATGCATGTATAGTTCTTATATCATATTTGAACAAAAACATTATAGTCATATGAGAATAATCAATTTCTTTATTATTGATTCGAATTTGAATACAATTTACGTCTCGAATGAATCGACGTCAACCCTGGAATGAAAACTTCGAAAACCTCGCTCTATTTTATCGCCGTTTACCGCATAATATGTAGCAAAAATTAAAACTGACACATTTGTGATTCCCGCAATGTTAAGACATCTGTTCTGCATTAAAATACTCTTGCAGAACTTTTAATTACTTTACATATCCTTTTCCTGACCTTTTGACCTATTTTTGTTTTGGAGCACGGTCCGTGTTTGGATCAATAAAATGGTTCTCAGAAATAGTGATTTCAGTACTGTTTGTCGCCTTCTATGAAGTAAAGATGTGTATATAATCAATTGCAACTTAAATAGAATGTTACTCAAATTGTATTCCAAAGGCATGTACACCGAACGTTTTCATTTTAATTTAAAACAAAGCATGTTTCTGTATCCAGTTGGTTCAGGACCTCATCGCAACGAATGCTACGAATAGTGTATATTCTTGATGCGGGGCGGGCTTTACCTACATGTTTGTGATATTTTTATTTTTTTGATTAAGGTGTACATTTAATTGTCTATATATACATGCATTCATTGCCGAAATAAATTTATCCATCTATACACATTTTAACTTTATTTATTTTAAGAAACTGTTAAATTTAGATACTTGCATAATAATTTAAGTTTATAAAGACCCCCAGAACAGAATTAAAACCATCGCCACAGCGCACTCAAGACTAAAACATTAAATACAGCATAGAAGGAGACTTTAACCTTTTTGTAAACTATGAAAGCAAAATAAAAGATACATTCGCCGTACAAACGGTTTTAAAAAGTTAAATATCTTGACTTTACAAATATGTTTATGATTGTAAAATATTTTGATATAAATAAGTCTGTTTGTGTGATTTCTTTTTTGTACGTACACCTGTACTATTACATAAAACAAAGAAGAAACACGCTATATCTTACTGAAGGAGATCATCTTTGAAATCAAATCTTCAGTTACACAAATAAGAGTGTGTACGTGTGCAAACGGATTCGTAATGCACAATTATTAGGCCTATGAAAAATATGTATTAAATAAATTTCTTTTTGCGAACTATTTTTAGTAAGGTCGCTCGGAAATTGCCGGGCAAGATTACTTGGCATTTGTATGTTGACGTCAGTATAACAGTCTGGTGTTTTTGTGACGTCAAAATCATATCACAGATACAACAACAGCTTTTGACATCAGTGGCTTGGCTGGCTTGGTTGTAACTCAGAAATTCTACTTATTTAGGGTTCCAGTAGAAAACGTCTTGACCATTTAAACACATGCAACCTTGATCTGACCTTGGTATCAAGTATAGCGAATTAACTTTTGGAAGCAATTTCAGCTTCTATTAATAGTAACAGTGACATTGATATTGATTCAATGAACCTAATTCGATGTCATTTTTTGTCATAATTTCTCTTTTCATTACACACTTTATGCAGAAAAGTTAAGGTTTGTAATTTCAGTTGATCTCCTGTTAATGGTCCAATTCTTGCATCATTTAAGCCATATTGTTATTTATATACAGACAGTTTTTTCGATAATTGTTCTGCTTTTTATGTTAGTATTTAACACGTAAATATGTTATCATGTAATGAAACCTATTACTCTTCTCAAAAAGTACTGTCAGCTTAAATGGCTCAGTATCCTAAAAAGAACATTTCGAAGATGAAGAATGAAAACAATGCAAACAAATAACAGCAACTACACAGTATTAAGTAGACAATTAATAATCGTAAACTGCGTGAAATATTCAGTCTAGTGAATTATTACACAAGATAAACAACTAGAAGGAAAGTCTAATCCAGTCTAAACCTGATATTTATCTTCAATGAAAGGAAAACGAACAAAGTAAAACAGTATAAAAAAGTATAACAGAAATTAACACAACCATACATATATAAATGTCTTGAAATAACAAAACTAAAATACATTTGTTGCTCATCTATTTAGAATTGGTTACCTTCCTCAGGAATATGGAACCTGAAAGAAGATAATCATTTATGTCCAGAAATTATGATTTTAATCTTAATAAAGGTCTATGCTATATTATTACTATACTACTTATTTTTAAGCAACTGTTAACAATTTATTGCCAAAGTGTTACATTTATTTGAAAAAGACAATATCATTCCTTTGTAAAAAGAAACCAGTATACAGTATATAAAAAAACATTATCTCTTGACTAAATATAATAGTATACTTTTCAAACACCTGCATATGACATTTATGTCTTTTTCTGTGCAGCTGCTCGTTTATCCACCATGTTTTCCATGTAATCCTCTGTGAAGTACAAAATCTGGCGTAGAGAAAGTAGTGCCAAAATGCTGATGTTGTCTTCAAGCTGCATCTCATTTTCATAGTTCTTCACCGGGAGTACGTTGCCACGTGGTAGACCAAGAAGTTGCGATGCTTCCTCGACGTGTTCTTCCACTGTTTGGCTTTTGAAAACTTGTGATACATCCTTCTCAACATCTTTACAAAGTTTGTCGACTTTCGTCAGAAGAAGTGCTTGTGGAATTCCTATCAATCAAAAGAAAACATCTCAAATATGTCTTGATTTATCCTTTTCGATCATCAACGATATTTATACCCACAAAGTTGACTATTATAGATACAAATATATCATCGGATATATCATATTATCTAAAATGGTCATATACTGATCTGGCAGATCGGGCAACTAAAATTTCCATGTACATGAATGTTGTCCATTTCAACATTTTACGAGTTAAACACGTCTTCTGTCTTGATCTTATAAGAACTATCTAGATAACTTGCATTTGAGTTTCAACCCTTTTTCCAAAATAGACGGGTTTAGTCTGCCTAAATATATGTTTACATGTATATGAGATATGGATAAGTTACGAAAAAAAACTTTGTATATTTCTTATTATCTGAAGACGCTTTGATGACGGAAACCTCATATGAAAGAACATTAATGGATTAAAACTTGAAACATAATTTCAATCAAGACATTTCTCAAAACAGAAGGAATATAGAGATTCGCCTAAATGATACAGTTTGGCTAAAATTATTAACTGACCACGATCTCTGTTACGGTAATAGCAATCGAACTCGTCCTGATAATAAGTCCGCACAGTTATGTCCCTTTGTAAAAAGCGCCTTTTTTGTAGTTCCGGAAAATCGTCGCGGGAACGTCGCCTCGTGATGGATAAAGTAATACTGAATTTGTTAGTTTAGGTGCATTTATGTAGGCCCATTGAAGGTAAATATGATCGAATATTGTAATTTGCATTTATTTCATGTATGCTATATGTTTAATAATGCTTTATAACATAAATACATGTAATTGGATGTGTTTTATGCTGATTTCAGTTTTCGCGATTGAATATGTAAACTGCATTTCAACTATAAATGTTTACTATTTCAGTTTGACGTAGATTGATGGACATAGAGTAATAAAGGTCTAAAATCTTCAGTTATCTTCCGGGTTGTACCTAAACATTTGTAACATCTGGCAACATCGTTTACGCTGCCGGCACAGTCAAACTTCACGGTCAATTCGTCCGGTCATTAGATTACGAATCCCAAACGACAAGTGGACTGCAACAGTATTTGTTATATGGAAATTCCATATGATTTATATAAATCTTTATAAAATGAAAATATCTTGTGATCAGTGTTTGAACAGTTTCAAGAAGCTTATTCAGTGAGTTAATGATAAGAGAGCTCAACACTTATGTGAGATCTTTGGAATGGAAGATAGATCAACATCTTCATTGAATAAATGATACGAGAGCTCAACAGTGTGGGATCTTATTCGGTGCAGATCGAACAGGACCTAATTCGATATATAAAGGGAAAGAACTAGAAGCAGTGGATTCAATTAATTTCATCTCGCTATTGGTTGGCATCTAGATTAATTACGCAAAAGAAACACTTCCTAAAGCTTCCAAGGCTCAATTCTCTGGAGAGGAAGGATCGTGTATAAACTTTTGTGCAAGAACATATGCATAGGCATGGAATGCCCAGCCATGCTTGGTTACATGTCACTTAGTCGCAATTAACAGTGTTTTAGTACTTTGTAAAAATCTGTCAAATTTATTAATGGTAATAGACATTAGACTGTATTCAGTGATTATTGCTACATTTGTTGGTACATGTATTTCAAACTTATCAATTATTGAAATGTTAGTTCTGACTCATTGTATAGGGTTTGCCTCACTGTTTTTCTAGGTGAGGTAATTTTTTGTTTGTACTACATATATATTAAGGCTTAGTTCTGTACCTTAAGTAGAGGCAGCTCAGCATTACGTTCATTTTTGCACTACCGTACTGAACAGTTAAATTAATTTTAGAATTAATAGTTTTTAAATTTCCTTTTAACACGGATGAGGAAGATGAGTCAGTTGTGCAGCAAGATACTTTAGATGAAGATCTTTCGAGCTCGGTCGAAAGTACTGTAATTGCAAAAATAGACACCTGCGAGGGTGCCATTAGTAAGTCAACGCGTGAAATTAAATTAACAGCAAAGGGCCTTGAATGGCGTATCACTCAAGATAAGAAAAGGTTTAGGTCAGCGCTCTCGGAGTGGCGTGCACAATTTAATGACATTTCAACATTGTTGTCCGACAGCAAAGACTTGTCGCTGTTTAGAAATGCTAGGGATAGACTCCGACAAAGTTTCGAGGGTATTATTGAAAATTACGAGAGGTTAAATTCATTAACTGATCTGGCAGACAGTGATCCTCTTTTGGTTTCTAGAATGGAGTCTATTGAAAGCGAAAACCTACAGCTGTTACAAACAGTTTCAGCCAGAATTCTTGAATTATCCTCTGATGATTCTGTTCGCAAATTTCTTCGCATAGTAAAATCAGTCGTGCGTCTAAATCTAGTAACATGTCACATAAGTCAGATTCTTTGATTAAGGCGGCTGCATTGAAGGCTAAGTTGAGATATATTGATGTAGAAGCAAGGGCTAAGGCTGAGCTAGAAAAGGTTAAAACATTGCAAAGATTGCATATTGAAGAAGCTAAGCTGGAAGCAATGCAGACTGACAACATTGACTTAGACTCAAAATTAGATGAATTAAGTTTGCCACGGGTAGATACAAACAAGTATGTTGCAAATTATATTCATGAACATGGGCATATTAATGTTAAGTCTGAGACTTGTTTAGGAAACACTGTCCAAGACTATGTAAACACATCTGTACCTACAAGCAGTGTAGACCCATCCTTTCCTATAAGCAGTGTATTTACATCTGTTTCCACCAGCAGTACATTTACACCATTTGCTGCCAGCAACATATCTAACCCTTTTTTGACTGTAAGTCAATCTACACCTAGTGCTGGCAAACCTCTTGTATCATTCGACTCGGATGTATGGCCTGAAGCTAAAGGGTTTGTTTCAGCTGATCTAAATCCCTCGGCTGCAGACTTCTTTTCACAGTTTACGCCTGCCACTTGCCGTAGTACTAAAGACAGTGCAGTATTGACACCTGCGAATGGCTTACCTAGCAAAATGCCAACATCTTCTGATCCATTAGTTACCTATAGCGTTCCAAATCCTATACCACACACTGCACAAGGGACATTAGTTCAAGATCAAAATGTTGTTGATATTGCTAAATCCTTTGCAGAACAGTTTCAACTCAGTAGACTTCCACCTCCAGAACCCGGTATTTTCTCAGGTGATCCCTTAAAATATCCGGCTTGGAAATCTGCCTTTCAGATTCTTATTGAAGGCAAACAAATACCGAAGTCTGAAAGACTATACTATCTTAAAAGGTATGTGTCTGGTCCAGTCAAGGATGTTATTGACGGTTATCTTCTCCTGTCCTCCATAGATGCTTATGAAGATACTAGAAAGTTGTTAGATGAACGGTATGGAAATCCTTTCACCATTGCATGCGCCTTTCGGGAGAGACTTGATAAATGGCCTAAAATTGTTTCAAAGGATTCTCATGGTCTAGTCAAATTTGCAGATTTTCTTCGCCAGTGCTTGAATGCAATGCAGTCTGTTCCAAGTCTTGAGGTTTTAAATGACAGTTTTGAAAATCGAAAGCTTTTGTCCAGATTACCTGAGTGGCTTGTAACGCGATGGAATAGAATTGTGGTGGAACAAAGGGAGTTCACCCACGTATTTCCCCCCTTTAAGGACTTTGTTAAATTTGTCACCAAGGAGGCCAAAATTGCAAGTGATCCTGTAACGTCTCTTGTGTCACTTAGGAGTACAGGTTCCAGTGACGAATCTAGGGTAACAAAAACGCCTTATAGGGCACCTTATAGACATCAACAAGGTCCCTTAAGAAGCCGTTCTTTACTTTCAGGGACAAATGATAATCAAGTCTCAAAACAGACTCCCACTAAACCTGTTTGTGCTTTCTGCAAAGGGTCTCATAAGTTAGAATTGTGCAATTTGTTCTTGAGAAAGACTTTAGATGAACGAAAGTCTTTTGTTAAAGATACAGGTTTGTGTTTTGGTTGTTTGTCGTTGGGTCACATCTCCAAGTACTGCAAACAAAGAATGAAGTGTAATGAGTGTTCGAAATTCCATCCTACATGTTTACACATTGAACCCAAGAAACAAGTCAATGTTGAGAATTCCCTAAAAAATTACCAGCAAAGAGACCAAGTAAATAAGCCGCCCCCTATTGTTAAGGAATCTCATTCAGGTACAGCTTTCCTTAATAACAGTGCAAACATTACAATGTGTTCAATGGTGGTCCCAGTTTATTTGTCTCATTGTGACAAACCTGATGAAGAAAGATTGGTGTATGCTTTGTTAGACACTCAATCGGACACTACTTTCATTCTTGAAAGTATGTGTGACGCTCTTGGGTTGTCAGGGGCAGAGGTAAAATTGGCTCTGTCTGCCATGTTTGCTGAAAACAAGATTGTTGGCAGTCATAAAATAAAGGGTCTTTTGGTGCGTGGTGTTTATAGCCAAGAACAAATTTCACTTCCAGAAACCTTTAGTAGGAATATTATTCCAGCTAATCGCTCACACATTCCTACGCCAGAGATGGCAAGATCATGGTCACACTTAGAAGGAATTGCAGACAAGTTAATGCCCTTGAATGAGTGTGAAATTGGGCTTCTCGTAGGGTACAATTGTTCTCGTGCTTTGGTCCCTCGTGAAGTTCTTTTACCGTTTGGAGATGGTCCGTTTGGTCAAAGGACAGACTTAGGGTGGGGTGTAGTAGGTGTCGTTAGTCCAGATAGTTATGAGAATGACTTGATTGGTTCAAGTCACCGTATTCTTTCTCAAGAAGTTCCTGCACATTTGTTGTTCAATGGTCAAGGTTCGAAGCATGTTTCATTTTCCTTGAGAACAACTGTAAAGGAGATAAAGTCCTTAGATGTGCTGCGTTTGATGGAACAGGAATTTTGTGATCCAAAGGGCAACGATATCGCATACTCACAGGAAGATCAACGTTTTTTGGCTTTGTTAGATCAAGGGATCATTTTCAAGGATGGTCATTATGAGATACCACTACCATTTAGAAAGCCTAATCTCATTCTCCCCAATAATAAATCTGTAGCCCTAAATCGCTTGCAATCATTAAGGAAGCGGTTTATGAAGGACCAAAGGTTTACTAGTCATTATCATGAGTTTATGATAGGCCTTATCAGTAAAGGGTATGCTGAACGAGTTCCAGATAATGAACTGGCTGTAACCAGTGGTCATTTGTGGTACCTGCCCCATCATGGTGTTTATCACCCACAGAAACCTGAGCGTATACGTGTGGTCTTCGATTGTAGCTCTTCCTTTAATGGTGAAAGCCTGAACTCTCACTTACTTCAAGGACCAGATCTGACAAATAAGCTTGTCGGTGTTATATGTAGATTTAGGAAGGAGCCAATTGCCTTTATGTGTGATGTAGAGCAAATGTTTTATCAGTTTAATGTAAAGCCTGAACATAGAGATTATCTCCGTTTCTTTTGGTGGGACAGTAAAGATTTCAGTGAGAAACCATCAGAATATAGAATGACAGTTCACTTGTTTGGTGCTACATCGTCCCCTGGGTGCGCCAATTTTGGTCTTAAGCGAATTGCTGTTGATAATGAGTCTGATCTTGGTAGTGAGGTGGCAGATTTCTTACGTAGGGACTTTTATGTTGACGATGGGTTGAAATCTCTTCCATCAGTCCAAGAAGCCATTGACTTAATCGAAAAGAGCAAATTAATGTGTAGCCGTGGTGGCTTGAGGCTACATAAATTTGTTAGTCATTCAAAGGAAGTACTGGAGTACTTGAAACCTGAAGACCGTGGGAAGGATTTGAAAGACATTGATTTGGCTTGTGATAGATTGCCTATCGAACGTGCCTTGGGTATTTTATGGTGCATAGAATCAGATGAATTCTAGTTTCGTGTTGTCCTTCGTGATCGCCCCTTAACAAGGCGTGGAATTCTGTCGACAGTGGGTTCTCTGTATGATCCTTTAGGTTTTATTGCACCTGTTGTGTTAATGGGAAAGTTAATTTTGCAGCAAATGTGTGCTGACAAGCTGGACTGGGATGATCCTTTACCAGAGGATTTATGTGTCAAGTGGAAGCGATGGTGTGAAAGCCTTAAAGATCTTGCTTGTATTAAGGTCAAACGATGTTTGAAACCAGAAGGTTTTGGAAAGGTTCAGTTGGTAGAGTTCCATCACTTTTCCGATGCAAGCTCTATTGGATATGGTCAGTGCTCTTATGTTCGAATGGTTAGTGAAGCAGGTGAGGTTCACTGTTCCTTTTTGATGGGAAAGTCGTGGGTCGTGCCGTTAAAACCTGTAACAATACCCCGTCTTGAGCTGTCGGCTGCAGTACTTTCAGTTAAAACTGCTTCTTTTCTTGAAAAGGAACTTGATTATGACAAAGTTGATCATTTCTATTGGACTGATAGCAAAGTTGTCCTTGGTTATATTCACAACGAATCCAGACGTTTCCATGTTTTCGTCGCTAATAGAGTGCAACAAATCAAGGAAAAGACTGAAACTAGTCAATGGCGTTACGTTGCCTCTGAACAAAATCCTTCAGAAATTGCTTCTAGAGGTGCCTATGCCAAGGAATTGAATAGCACATTATGGTTTAAAGGTCCAGATTTCCTATGGTTACCTGAATTACCTGTAGCCATCCTTCAGGATATTACAGTTAAGCCCGATGATCCGGAATTGAAACAAGTTCAGCCATTTCAGACTTCTAGTAAACCACAGCAGTTCCCATCAGTTCTTGAACGCTTGAAATATTTCTCTGACTGGTATCGTGCAAAAAGGGCAATAGCATCGTGTTTAAGGTTTAAGTCTAAACTTCTCAGTCAAACTGTTGGAAAGTGTAAGCAAGTTACCAAGAACATCAAAACTCCGGTTTCTTTTCAGTCAGTCACGGTAGATGAACTTGAAAACGCAGAACATGAAATTGTTAAGTTAACTCAAAGAGAGTATTTTCCTGACGAAATTGAGGTGCTTAAAGAAAAGCAAGCATTTGGTGTTCCAAATGATAGGAAGGGATTGTCAGTGAGACACGCTTCATTAAAAGGTGGATCACATTTATGCAATTTAGATCCATTTTTAGATTCAGATGGTGTTATAAGGGTAGGAGGTCGCATTCGATACGCAGTTATTCCTGACCACATGAAATATCCTGTTATCCTTCCTAGAAAAGGTCACGTGACTGAAATGGTCATACGTCATTTTCACTATAAGGTTGCGCATCAAGGACGAGGTCTTACCACGAACGCATTGAGGTCAGCTGGGTTTTGGGTTATTGGTTGTAGTTCAGCTGTAATGTTTTTGCTGTCCAAGTGTGTTATTTGTCGTAAACTGAGGTATTCAGCCCAAGGTCAGAAAATGGCTGACCTGCCTGTTGATCGTTTGGAGCCAGCTCCTCCTTTTACATATTGCGCAGTTGATCTATTTGGTCCATTTCATATTAAGGAAGGACGCAGGGAGTTTAAAAAGGTATGGGGTCTTGTTCACATGTATGTTGTGCAGAGCAGTACATGTAGAAACTGCTAATTCGCTTGAGACAGACTCTTTCATAAACTGCCTGAGACGTTTCATTTCAATTCGTGGACCTATACGACAGTTACGTTCTGACAGGGGTACGAATTTTGTAGGTGCCAAGAATGAACTCGAAGAAGCAATAGGTGAATTAAATGAAGCTAGGATAAAGGATTTTCTTTTAAAGGAAAATTGTGATATAGTTGAACTTAAGATGAATGTTCCTCATGCAAGCCACATGGGTGGGGTATGGGAAAGACAAATTAGATCAGTTAGAAATGCAATTGCTTCATTACTTCAAAAGCACGGTACACAATTAGATGACGAAAGTTTGCGAACATTTCTGTATGAAGCCGCTGCAGTTGTTAATAGTCGTCCTCTTACTGTCGAAAATGTTAATGACCCGCAATCGCTTGTGCCATTAACTCCGAATCATTTGATTACCATGAAATCAAGTGTAGTATTGCCTCCGCCTGGAAACTTTCAAAATACTGATGTATATTCGTGCAGACGGTGGCGGCGTGTACAATATCTTATAAATCAATTCTGGTATCGTTGGGAAACTGAGTTTCTGCAAAATTTGCAGGTTAGAAAGAAATGGACATCTCCCAAGCGAGACGCTTGCGAAGGAGATATCGTGTTAATAGTTGAAGAAAATCAAGCGCGTAATCAGTGGCGCCTTGGTCGGGTCGTTGAAGCGATTAAAGAAGATGATGGCCTTGTGCGCAAGGTGAAAGTTGCTTTGGCCACTTCACATATTAACACAAAGGGCAAACGAGATGGCCCTCTTGTTATCTTGGAGCGTCCAATTCATAAAATAGTCCTATTGCAGGAATCCGAGGTTATCCCCGTCAAGGAGCCCTATACATTTTAAGTGTTTAATGATCAGTTTGTAATAGTATTGTGTTTTATCGTTTGAAATTAGTTTCACTAATTTGGGAAGCCATGTTACGGTAATAGCAATCGAACTCGTCCTGATAATAAGTCCGCACAGTTATGTCCCTTTGTAAAAAGCGCCTTTTTTGTAGTTCCGGAAAATCGTCGCGGGAACGTCGCCTCGTGATGGATAAAGTAATACTGAATTTGTTAGTTTAGGTGCATTTATGTAGGCCCATTGAAGGTAAATATGATCGAATATTGTAATTTGCATTTATTTCATGTATGCTATATGTTTAATAATGCTTTATAACATAAATACATGTAATTGGATGTGTTTTATGCTGATTTCAGTTTTCGCGATTGAATATGTAAACTGCATTTCAACTATAAATGTTTACGATTTCAGTTTGACGTAGATTGATGGACATAGAGTAATAAAGGTCTAAAATCTTCAGTTATCTTCCGGGTTGTACCTAAACATTTGTAACATCTGGCAACATCGTTTACGCTGCCGGCACAATCTCTTTATCGATACCAACAATTTTTCTATTTATTTTATTCTTATCGTTTCAATAAAATTGCGAAAATCGCAGGAAACGCAATCAGAAAGCATATAGCACACATAGTTCGTCATTATCGTTGTACGTTTTGTAGCATACATTACGCTCTATGCTTTTTGAAGTTAATCCGGGTTAAAGATTTTGATAATTTCATTGAGTGAACAGTGAGTATATCAGGCAATAATCCACCGTTATATTCTGATAAGCCATCGAAAAACATTACATAAAGACCTTTAATCTATACCTAAAACAGGGGGATAAGGTTTAATTGTTAGATGAATTGTTCAATGGTTAACGGAGAAACCCGGTTTGATAATTGCCTCTGCTAAATACCAATCCAATATTAACAACTGTTCTTGTTTAATTTTGTAAGCTCTGTACCTTTTTGATTCATAATAGACTGAAAACTTTTCATTTTCTGTACGATTTTTGCCGGCTGAACTTCAAGTGTGGTAGAATCCATTACAAAAACAACACAATGAATTTTTTCGTCTGCTGTCGGTTTTGTTACAAAGCCGACCGTCTCTGGAGATATCGGCGACGCAGGATTGAACTGCAAATGAGCAGGATTATTTACTAACTAAACTGTGTAGCAATTTTGTGGTGTCTTGGGGTAAACGGGAAAAGCAATATTTTTCTATAACAGACAAATGTTATTGATGGTTCACTCAGAAATAAAGTAAAACAAAATAATTAAGGGTTTAAATACATAGATGTGTTCGTAGTTTTTTTTAAAGTATCCTCTGTTAACGAAAGTGCGAACACACTGGATGGAAAATATAATAATCTGTTCAAAAAATGAAATTTTAATGAAAGTTCTAAAATATTTCAAGCCTAAACAGATGAAACGTTATATGTACATTATACCGTACTTAGTCTGAAGTGAGTAATCTAGAAAATTACCTGATAGTATTCTGGTACATTACCATCCAGAAGATAGTTACATTCGAGAACATCCAAACCTTGGGTTTCTTCTAAACCACGTGTGTCACACAGTCGGAAATTCAAATTTGCCCCAGATCGAACACGTACAAAATATGGAGTGTACTATGAGAACAGAAAAACATTAGGCACAAAGTCACTTGTTGTTAAAAAAATATAACTACTTCTTAATGTACGCGATTGTGTAGTTTGAAATTGTTGAAATATTACATGCATTTACAATGGATTATAATGAACATCTTTCTGAAAATTATTAAATTTCAACATTTGGACAGACAACTAATAAAATGCGACTTCAAAATGCTTTATGTTTTTTCTTTTTATGATACTAAAGGCTACTTGGGATAAATGTAACGCAATATTATTTTTATTGATACTATAAATAAACGCTCTTTGACACACTTTTAAAGCAATGCTATGAATACGAAAGGAATAAAACATAGTTCTACAATATTCTATCAGAAAATCAGTAAGTTTATCTGACCAAATTAATCATGTGGCATTTTTTGTTGGGAGGCCAAGAAAGAGTTTTACTTCTCAAGCCGAACGGTAACTAAACATAATCATATAGATACATACAGCAACCGTGAGACTTTGCTCAGCACTACCGCTACTAGCCCTCTGTGTTATATGACCACGGAAAATAGAGTTGATCGTATTGAAGAAACTAGACTTCCCTGCTCCAACAGGACCGATCAACAGGATTCGAGCTTCTGTGATCTTTGAATCCGGGAATGGTTTAAAGGATACAATGTCTTCCGTTAGTTCATCTAAGAACTGAAACAAAACGCAAATTAATGTTTACGTAAGCAATGAGGAAACTAGTGATTGTTTTTCACGAAAAAGTATGTTTCCCCCTTTGATCTTTGAATTAGTGACCCCAAATTATAATATGCGGAACTAGACTTCATACTGATGCTTCCTGCAAAATGTTATGAAATGCAGTGAGGGGTGTTGGAGAAGAAGCACGAAAAGGATTTCACTGAATATCATAAATATATATTTGGCAAATAATAATTTAATTATCTCATGGACTGTGTTTTTATCTTTTAATATATTTAACTTTTTTCCGGCACATGTTTTTGAATTTTTCACGTATATCTATATATATATATGTGTAGACTTAAGGTTTAAAACCCTTAAAATGCCGGAAAAGGCAATATATATATAATGAATTAAATAAAAATGACTTGATATGGTTTTAAAATAACGATTTTGTGCTACGCGTTTCATACAATTCATCAGTTGTAGTGAATGACGTTGTTGTGCCTGATGAATTGTATGAAACGCGTAGTACAGTTAATTTTGTTAATTAAATCGTTATTTTAAAGCCATATCAAGTCATTTTTATTTAATTCATTATATAGATATAGATATATATATATGCAAACTCTTCAAAGTTCTATAACTCATACAATAATCAATGGAGCGGAAAATCCTGACGATATGCGCAATTACACTTGGTACTAAACATTTCTACCAAGTTTTGTAAAATCCATCCAGGCGTGTAGGAGGAGTTGCGTCGACAAACTTTTGTGACAGACAGACAGACAGACAGATAGACAGCACCAAATCAATATGTATCCCCCCCACTATATTCTTCCGCCTACTAGAGGGGAGACAGAATAAAGTATTTAGCTAATTTAAAAACAAGAAATAACTCAATGCTACCCGACAAAGCTACAAACTATGACATAAAATATTTTGCATGAATGCTATGATGGCACTATATCGGTAGCCTCAGTCAAAACAAAAAAAATATGTGATCCTTGATGAGATCCGTGGTATAAGACTCTGAATCTGATAAAACTCTGTGTCAGTTTCATTACATTCCCTAAATAAAATGAGCCGCTAGTGACAGTTTCTTATCAAGTGTACCCATTTTCGATTACAGCCCAGTCTTTACTATTGTGACAGTCACGCAGTTTCTAATTTCAGTGAAACATTTTTATCATGACTGGATATTAAATGTTTACATAGTTTTTGTTTGTTTTGCCCGATAGTGTTCCTTCTTTTTATAGAAAAATGACAAAGGAGAATAAAGGTTATGGTTCTTTAACACTGCACATATTCTCGCTACCATTTACGTATATTTCAAATTTGGAGTAAATCATATGAAAAAAAAAATCAGCCACCAGACAAAGAAATGAGACTGAAGAATAACTAAAAATGACCCATGTATGTTTTTCTTATCACCATGTACCTATATCCAAATGTGGAAGTCAAACCCTTAAATTGTATATTTAATAAGTTACACTCCAGACAAAGTATTTGGGGAGGGACGGACGTTCTCAAGAAGTTTGTCACTCTTAGCTTTCTTTGTCCCTCCTAAAATACAATTTTTACACTGCAATGACGGAACGAACTCGAGCAAACCTCTAAATGCACTGAAACAAAGAATGTTGGTGCAGATGTATTCTTACTGGTTTAGCAGATGGGCCAGAATTGCTGAAGGCCACTGATGAAAAACAAATAAATTGGCCAAAAATAGGACTGATGTCTTTAAACTTATCAAGTTTCATTAATTTTGGTCTGCCGAATAAAGCCAAGACTTACAGCTACTTAAGTGGAAGATCATAGTCAGAAATACAGGGATGCTTACTATAACATCTGTGCTTGAGTGTGAAAGAAAATGTACAAGTAGGCTTATTACAAGACTACTTACTTTCTCATCCCAGTTCTTTGTTTTACGCCAAGGTCTTTGGTGTACTTTATTTTTTCTTTGGCCATCTGCACAAAAGAATGTTACATGAATTTAACAATATATATACAGTGTAGATATTGACTGTAAGTATTTCATTAGTGTATCGGTTATTTTGAGTAATTTACCAACCATTATTCCTGAAAAGAATCAATATTCGACTCCCATCCTGTGCAATAGTTTATTGTATAAGAAACCGCAAAATGTCTCCCATAGTGTCAGGTCCGTAGCGGGCTCGAACCAAAGAGAGTTTATTGTGATTGCAAGTCAGTCACTTTAACCATTCGATTATGGAGGTGGTGGAAGAAATATTTCAACTTCTAGATTTTTTTGTTGAAATTGATCAAATACGCAATAGGTGACACTCAATATTACTCTGAACCTGTTTAAGGCTGATTACTAGCGTTAAAGTACCAGTGAAAAAGTAAAATAACCGGTTGATAAGCACCGTTAGCTCGCGGGATTAGGAAATTGATCGATATTGTGAATAGATCGATATTATAAGATGGTAGTGAAATCTTCTTAATACTCTTTAAAGAGGCCCAAAAAACTGATGTTAAAGTCAATACATTGTTTGTAACTTCAAAATCATAAGTAATATAATCTTTGCAAGTATTATAACTTAACCTCAAAGTTTAAGCTATACGTTGCAGTCAATATCGGTAAAATCAGCCTTTTTTAATATGTTGCAGTGCTGTTAAACATTCAAGAATCTATGTAAAGTTGTTGTTGTACAATGGGTGGATAGCGATTTATTACGAAAGGCCTAGATATCTGGATTATTTGTGCTAAAATGAGGCATTTTTCGACATAAAGTGTTCTATAAAGTGTACTTATTTGTCATTTTATGTTTATCGAACACATTATTTATATTTGGAGAATATAATCTGCTAGGTGTAGGGAGTGTCTCTTTAACTACGTATTTTTGCGGGTATATCATTATAGCTGATAAAGTGATAATGTCATTTGTGTAATCAAACGTGTTTGCTCAAATAACACTTGTATATCCACCATGCACATTAAATACATAACTGAGTTAGTATTAATTAAGAAGCCAGGGTCGCTCAATTAGCTGTTCCTTCAAAGTTTTTATTTGTTAAGGTTGACTTAATAAACACTTATAATATGTTGTTTAGGTTAATATATTCTAATGACTATTAAAACATTGGATACCGTAGAAACTTGGTATTAATACAATATGTTTACCAGCAACTTTGTACACTTCGAGTTCGGTGACGTTCATGTTGTTGTTGTTGATCTGGTTTGCTTGCATACCCTTGTAGTCGTAACTGTGTCCACTTTGGTGCATACCACCATTGAGAGTAAAGTATGTACCCGAGCTGTTTACTGTGTTTTGGAATGTGAGTAGGTCATGGCCACCACCAAATGCCGGTCCGTAGTTTCGATGGTTATGCATTGCGTTCGGGTATCCAGTTTGTTTCAAAGAAAACTTAACTGATTTATGGTTGCCGTTAAACTGCAGCTGGTATAGGAATGCTGTGGTGTTTTTCACCCATTGATTAATGCTGTTCCAGCTGACAGAAGCATACTCTCCATACACAGATCCCTGTGGGTTATACAATACAGTGACTGTTGGTCCCTGGTTATCACATTTCTGGTGGAAAGTTGGAGCATAACATCCATCTCTTGTTATGGCGTAGAGAAGTGTGAATGTTTTAGGACCTGTACCAATCCATTGTTCCAGCTGGTCCATATCTTTGTCTGTTAGCTTACCTCCCATTGTTTGGTACTCTAAATAATGAAAAGTTACATACCCTGTGAACCGTTGCACTGGCAATGTAGTTTTCAACCACCACCTACGGCTGAAAACATGTACATGCATACTCCACTGTCATTTTCTTAACTACTGACTACTCATTAGTGATCGTTTCACTTAAGGAGTAATATCACAGAGAGTGAACAAGTAAAACAACCTCTTTTTAACCAAGGAGCCCATTTATAGCATTTCATATCTGCCTAATTCTTTTTTTACATATTAATCTATATGAAAATTCTATATAATTAATCAACTTGAATACAGCGAAAACGTTAAGTATATGAGTCACTACCAAGTCAGGTGCTTCGAAATCATATCAGTCACATTCTAAATTAAATCCTGCATGTATATACATTTCATGACCAACTTACAAATGAAATCCAACTTGATATCCCCTCAGATTTGATTTGTTGACTTCTGTCACTGGGTTGTTTTAAACTGAAAGGTAAACTTACTTGTTATTCAATATTTCTTTTAAGTAATGAATCAAATTGATCAGTAACATTGTGGATAGGATTACAATAAAAACTGAACATTCCAATTTTAGTTTTGAATATTGCTTCTGCTGTTATTTTAGCAAGTAAATTAGAGATAATACAAGGTCATCTATTTACTAAGCTTGTGACAATATGAGTACCTTGCGTTCAACCCATTATCTAATGTTTCATTCACGGGACAACGTTTGTAACAAACAGATCCAGAAAGTTTAAATCAATATGTCACCCTGTCAACTATAATTACTGGTGCCATTGCCACTCAAATGAGGCAGTAATGAAAAGGAACATTCAGTTTCCTTATACATGTATCTTCAAAAAGTTACTCCTTGAGTAAACAACAATAAAGCAATAAAAATTCGGAGTTACACCGATATTTTCAAAAGCAGTCAAAATGTTACTATATAGGGATGTCTATTGTGTAAAAGTTGAACTGTATTTGTCGAGATAAAAGTATTGTATTAAGTTAAGAAATTGATTGCTACAATGCTGGTATCATTACAAAATGGTAAAAATAAATATCAATAATTACAATCTTGTTTCTTGTTTGAAGTGCTTTTATTACGGAAACAATCCAGTTAATAGAACATAAAACAGCGTCTTTTATAGTAATATCAAAATGGTTTAAACTTATCTCTATTGGGATAAAGTAACTACAGACCTAGATAAAATCTTTTCGAAGTTTATAGCCAATAGACAGGCAGAAATTCAAACTTTTAACTTAATTCAAACTTTTAACTTAATTCAAACTTTTCCAAGGCGTTGCCCCACTGTGTTCCTTTAATTGTTCGTTTTGTCCTCGTGTGTTTGCTTTGTATGCTGGTGTGTGTTGGTAGTGTGTGTGTGTGTGTGTGCATGATTGTGTGTGTGTGTCGTGTGTGTATGCGTGTGTGTGTGTGTTGGTGGTGTGCACTTCTGGGTGCTGTGGGGCTCGTTTTGGGGAGGCTGCGTTTTTGGTACGTGGCATTCCCTGTTTGATATTATTTTTGTTTTTAGGCATTTTCATTGGATAAAACTGTAGGGTATATGTATATGTGTATATCTTATTTATTTCTGTCTCACCATTCATGTTACACATTATGTATACTTCATACAAAATAAAATCAATGACTAACATGTATGCCATTCTAACAAGAACTACGAGAGACAATAAGATAGTACACACAATATCATTTATATTATGTTAGATTATATTACAATCTTAGAATAGTCTATTCAGCTTGTCTAAAATTCCTAGATAAATTAGAAGTTACAGACCAGCTGAAGAAAATACTGTCATTATCAATATTAGAATTTAGCCGTATCTTATCTGTCCACCGTGTAAGTTGTACACAAATGCATATTCATATCATATTCCTACGCTAAAAGTTGAAAAATAGATCCACATTGTTGCATTGTTGTTTACAATATAAAAGAACATGTATTTAATCCTCTATATACTCTACCAGCCACATCTAATCTTTTATAGCTTTTTGTCTCAAGACGTATAGGGGCAACGCCACAACAAGGGTTTATAAAAACACTTATTCATTGAAATACCTACTTTCGTTTTCGTTCAAGCACTGTCAACAGATGTATATGTAATAAGTACAATTTTTACTTTCTTTTTAAATTAAGCTCAAATTGACATACTGAATATAGTGACTTTAAATGTCCCGATTTTGAAGACAAACATGTTTTACAAAGAAACCAGAGAAATAAACACCTGCCTTAGCAATTGAATCAGAAACTGCTACATCAACATTAGCCTAATTACTTCCGGTATTATAATTGATCAAAATCAGAACGATACCGATGTCCATCGTTTGATAACAATTAATTGCACAACACTCTGCACAGTATACAGCAAAACTGAATAAATACTATTTTATAATCAATCATTTAGACATTGAGTTTTGAATTTATAAAGTTATCACCCACCGGAAGCCGTCTTTGCCGATCTTCACGTACTTTTTCAATCTCATTTACAGAGTAATCGTTTTACCTTACCTTACACTCACTCATATGTGAATGTAATGATAGCCGATAGTGTAAGAGAGTGGTACTTTTTACTATGTGGGAGGATAAACTCGGATTTTCATTAACTATGGAATGCCAGGTATGCCTGATTGCGTATTTTGCGTAAAGTTATTACAAACAATCATTATTGGTAATGGTATAGTTATGGCTATATCATGACGTGTATAATATGTTTTGACAGTTTCCTAATGTAAAACTATATAGCTGTTATGTCATGACGGGTGAAAAACACTTCGATATATGATATGATACTTTCTTTGTCAGAATTTCATTATGTCATAGCAAACAATCATTATTTGTGACGGTTATGTCATGTACGTGTGGCAATACCTTTGATATATGGTAAGATATTCCCCGTATATCTTATCTTTTCGTCGAGATTTCTAGTTTGCGGGTTTTATGCGTCGTGTTTTCGCCTTTTACACGACGTATTTGTCGACGGGGCTAAAAGTTGAAAACTCGACCAGTAATTATTTTGTGTTTTCGACATAGCGGGACGAAAGTCGAAAACACGACGAATAAAGGGCAAAAACATGACGTATTAAACCCGCCAACTCGGAAACTCGACGTGTTATCGCCTTTAATCTATTGTGTTTAAGATTTTTCGCACTGCCAAGTCGAAAACACGACATGGCAGAAATCAGCCACCATATGAATGGGATGAACGCCAGGATAACAATGACATAATTCTCTTGACAAACACATCTATTGTTAAATCAATATTCAGATTTCCGTGTGATATATTTGCCAGTATATGCATTCTGGTGCAATTTATAACAGTCAGCAATAATAAATAATGTTTGCTTGAAATCTGGTGACACAGATTTCGACTTAGCCTAGCCTTGATATGTTTTGCTTTTTGATTATATGGATAGACAGATTTATTTCCTTAAAGTGCGCGTACCACTTGGCTTTCTAGGAAAGAAGGGGCAAAGAAAAATGATGGATTTCGTCGCTTCAGGTAAAATTTTTCTTCGTAACTCTTTTCACCTGTTGAGAGCTGGAATATAAATCCCTGGTTATAAGTTTATTGTCAGAAAATGGCTATTTGTTTCTCTAAATAAATGTAGCCAAGCAGGGGTTCTGTTTTGAAATGGCTAATCAGTGGTTTGGTTCTTAAGAATTATTCTCCTGTCAGGTGTTATATGACGTAGAAAATAAAGTTCTTTTGCATTCGAATACCACGTTGATTGGAAAGACATTATGCTAATGCTAGAAAAATATTTGTTAGTAAAGGTTTTTTTGAAAATGTAGTTACGATAACACACTACAGTACTGTTTCTCTTGGTAGCGAAATAACAAAAGAAGACTAGTATGTCATCAAAACATCGCAATGCTCTTTCAATAATCGTCTCCTATATTCGAAATAGAAATTACAAGGGAATGTTAATTAATGTATTTAGCATAGCAGTTATTGCTCAGTGATTTACCTGCAATTATATCTATTTTCACATTTTCAGACATGACCTTGTGTCAAAACTGTGGAAAGGCACATACGGACAAGGCTCACGAAACAGGGTGCATGTTATTGTTGCATAAAATCGTATCATGTAACAATATTTTCAATTAACGGGTTTTGATCATTTCTCCAAATAAATATTAAATTTGTAGTCCCCAGCATGATTTTAATGTTCGGAGTTATACATGTGCTGACTCTCTGTCTAAAAAGGGTTTGACGGTACAATTATAACCAGTTTCTCTTAAGCGATTTATCTAAGCTGTAAGCTTTACCCTTAAATATCCTTTGTCTTGCAAAACATCAAAGACGCCGCGCATGTTTTTGAAGCATGACTTGAATTCGGAATATATTGATAACCTGTGCTTATATAATTTACACACATGATCTAAATATTGTGGAATGGAATATATTGCATGTCATTATAAGGTGCAAAGTTTGGACAGCCTCGATGAATGTTTCCTAAAATGCCTCATGGTATTTTGACCCCTAAGGTTACTATCAGATTGTAAACAAAGTCCAAAATACCGTGTTCTGATGATACCATTTAGGCGTCAGTATGCTAAATACATTTTAATAGACTTACGTTATAAGTTTTCGGCCAGTAAAACTCTCACCGACTGCTGAAATGCATATTATTTTGCAGAATCTTCCTAGTCCCACATAAAAATAGCAAAATTCATACATGTTATCCAATACTTTATGCCATTAATTTGGAGCTGAATGACACCCCTCCGATTTCCGGGACTCTTTTTGTGGTCATCGACAAAACATGTCAGTAGTTTCAAATACCAAATATTTCAGTTGTAGTTTATATCCAGATTTTTTTCTCTCTCCCCATTCATTCGTGATCAATCATCGAGCGATTAATTCAAAAGAATTATTCCCGTATTAGAATGCTCAGATTGCTCAACAGCCAATCAGTCGTCAGCAATCTTTTATTAGACCGGTCCAATATGTGATATTTGCCCTGGGTTTTGTTATTGGTCCTGTCTTTCAATTTTATGAAAGCTCTTCCTATTTTATTACAACGGGTGGTCAACGAATTTTAGAGCCAATATACAATAATTATTTAATAACGGATTAATTTAATTACATTATTTTAAAGGCTTCCTCACTTATATCATATCTGAACGACAAATACACTCGAAATTTAACGTATACATGTATAAACGAAACTAAAAGTATAAAATGACGAAACAGTTTTAAAACTTCTGTATGGAACTAAAATTACCCGAATATTTAATGAATCAAACCAGATACTTTACCAGAGAAGAATTGGCTATCAGACTGCTTAAATAAAGCTTAATCCTACCTTAACATCTCTCGAAATCGCATTCTATAAGTGTTTCAATACCTTGATATATTTGAAGTATTGAAATTTAAAAAATGTCTCACCTCACCCCTGAAGTCAATTTTATGCCCTTTTAGACACCTAAGGTTTTGAAGCACTTACTGTTGATGTTTGACGCAAAATAAGGTATTGTCTTGATACACATGTACGATTATAAAGGGGTACAAATTTTATTACTAAATATTTGGAATTATATGTCATAGGTAGTGTAGGTAAAGTTGCTGGAATTTGATTTTCTGGTCCATGACTTAACTTGAGAATTCTTGCACAAAATTCGCTGCTTACTTATTTATGCAAACGACAACTGACTAAGTTATTGCATAAAAGAAAAAAAAAAAGGTTTTGGCGTCGCCTATAGTGGCGCAACGACACAAGAGACGCTAAGGAAAAGAGCTAAACCGATTTAAGTGAGTTAAGCAACATTAAAAATGTGACTTATTCCACATTGTCTCAAGAGCAATTATGTTGTAAGAACTTGTTTCGCAGCCGAGAGAAAATAAATTAGTAAATGATGTGAATGATGAAAAATATGTGTTTTTGTCAGAGTTGCAACATCTAGCGTACTTTGTTCAGACGGCTTCAAATTATTTGATATCTTGGACAAAATCTTTACTCAGGTGTTGCAATACTTGTTTCAGTCCGTTTAGTCAGGATATTATAATCTGATAATCATCAAATGATGGCCTTAAAGCTCACCTGATTATAACTGCACTTTCCGATATGGAAGTGAAAGCTGTAGAAACTATGCATGATTAAATGCCATTAAACTCTCTAAAGAAGGTCAACATTGAAATTCATTCCAAAATGAAGCATAGGCAAAATAATAAATCGTGTTTTTCCGGTCTTCTTGCCCAAACAATTAAAGTCCCATGCTCACTTTGAATGTATTGATATTGTTATAAAGTAAAAGTAATTTACCGATAGGATAAGGATAAAATTTTGTTCTATTTACCCTAAAACGATAATGGCATATGCCTTTCTTTCGTGTCCAATATCCCTCGATTGTAAATGTCAAAATATATATTGGACATTCAGATTTTCAATCCAATACTAAATGGGCTCTACAACTTAAAAATAGTAACAGTAATGTACATGTATTTATTAAGTCTTATTCATGAATATTGTTAAATGCGAATGTCCGTATGGGTTGATTTTGAGCTGTTCATTCGGAACACCAATATCCCTCGAATGTACTTGTTAAAATGTACATCGGACATTCACATGTCGAATATCAATCAAATGTACTTGTGAAAATGAATACAGGACATTCATATTTTCAATCCTTAATTCTATTGTAAGAGTATCAACTTGACTATAAAATCTAAAAAGTGATTATAAGTATGTATTTATTTATCAGTCCTACTCACCAAGAATGCAGAAATGCGAATATCCGCATGGATTATCTTTGACCTATACATCCGAATGACCAATATCCACCGAATGATCATTTTTGTATATAAACCAATAGCTTGTGATCACTAAGCAGTTATCCCTATTGTGGTGTATTTCCATGGCGGCGGTAATGTCATTAAGAGCAGAAAGACTAAAAAAATGTACATATGCAGAATTTTAGCTAGGTTGTTTTTTAATATACACTACTTATAGTGATACAATTTTAGGAACTGTAGGTATTTTATTATTTAAAGTCTACTGTTTTATTAATTTGTTTAACGACCATCTGAGACAAGTAGAAAATATGATGATTAAATTTGCTTTTCAGGGATAATCCATGTATTGTTGTAAGTGTTGAATGCAGGTTAGCCCCTAGAACAAATGTTTCCTGTGAATAACGATGACGCAAAACGTGCTGTTAACTGGGTAGCCGAGAATAAAGAACGAATTGGCAAATTGGTATTGCCAAACAATATTATATGTTTTGAAAGCTTTACGTTAAAAAACAAGTAAAACATCTGTGCAAAGTCAAAAATATATTTTTAAAGAAACGTACAATCTGGTTACACTCTGTTACTGAAATCAGCTGCTAAAATTTACTCACTACTCCATAATTTATATTAAACTTAGTCAAATTGAAAAATACAGGACTTTCATGCTGGTCAGAAAGAACATCGAGATATGATTAAGACGACAATACAGGGAAGAGACTGAATGACTAGCATTTGGCTTGATGATCTACATCATTCTTTATTTTGACGGCATTATAACGTTGCAATAAGCTAATCATTATTGTATTGAATATTTTCAATATATTGCTGTGTGCAGGAGGAACATCTGTCAGTAAATTTGGATTAGCAGGAGACAGGGCAGGTGTGATTTTACGAATGAGACGAAAATAATCTTGATAAGAGTTCTGAAATAGTAATTTACTTTATTGTTACTTTTGCTAATTATTTACTTACCGAGGTAATAAATACTGTTATGTGCCAGGTATGCATACCAGTATACCAAAGATGAAGACAGATGTTCAACGAAAGCTTCGTTGATTCAAGAAACAAGAAATTATCAAACCTCCAACTGACATTGATCATAGTTGCTAAACATGACCAGCTACGGGACGGTTGCTATGGTAAGTAAGCAATACTTAGATGTATATTAATTACTGTCGTAAAGATTTCGTGCTGATGAAACTGCATAACATTGAAAGTATCAATGCTGTCTTGGTAAACGAATTACTTCTTACCCCGGTGCTCGCTCGTCAAAACTCCAAGAAACAGTAATCTTGCTATTTATATCGTGCTCCTTAAATTTATGTATAATGGATAGATTTAACTTTGCCTGGAAAGCAATACCTATTTGAAAATAAAAGTGCAATGAGACGATTTCAGTTTAATTCTTGACAGTAGTAACAATGTTAAATAATACCTTTAATTATATACCTATATAACTAACAAAATTTCAAAGGTATGCTTGCTAATTTCAGAATATTATGAGAAATTAAAAGATTCTGGTATGAAGGTGCATCTAGAACTGATTAAAGATGTTTCTCATACATTCTGGGGTCTTCAAGGTATTTATCAGAAATGTGCATAAAAACTTAAATTTCTTACTTTCATTTTTGCAAAACGTTTTCCTGTTTAGTTCTGTCCAAAACAAATCAATTTTGAGAAAAAAACTGATGAAGATTTAAATATCTGAAGGCATTCAAATTACAACAATTATTCCACGGATCAATCTTAAATACATTTACATAATATGTCACACTTGACTAACTAACAATTATAATCAGTTGTTTTATTCGTTTACTATTGGACGTAGCTTAAACACTATTCAGTTGGTGTAATCTTGGCACATGCACCTTGGTATAAAGATACACGCATTTTAACAGTGACACTCCATCTGACTACAGCTACAAAGGACACTGGGACTGGACTAGATACTGCATTTAATTTATTTCCTTCACAGAAAAAAAAATGGAGATGTACAGGACATATTTTGCCTAAGAATGAAATGAAAAAAAAATGCTATCTATCTTATGAGTCGTGTCTTTAAATTGCCTTACGTAAACATTGCGTAAAACTGCAATGTCATATTCTTTGGTGAAAATTCTTGTAGTTTCTATTGTAACAGCTCATGCATTAATTTGCTTTTTTTCCATTGTATTCACATTGACTTCCTTTACCTGGTATCTGCGCCATGTCCTACTTTAAATATTGCGTTGGGTACTAGACTAGGCTTCCTGTTTAGATTTGGGAGAAGGACAATAAGCAGCCGATAGAATCTGTACACTGTGATTGGTAAGTTAAAGAAATGAAAGGATTTCCATCCAACAAAAATCCGAAAGTCTGTACTATTTTAGATGAAAAGGAAAACTGATATTTTGGTAAATTTATATATCATGTACTCACATTATTTTCAAATCTTCAACTGATATTTATTAATCATTCATGACGAATTCGATAATTTCTGAAGGCTCCTTCCAGGTTGCATACATGATGTCAACTGCAAATTGCTGTCGAGTTCGACCACTAGCCTTACAGTAACTATAGTTGCATTATAATTGTCGCGGATATACTTAAGTGCATAGTTAATGATTATGTTTCAGCTATATCATTCAACTAACAGATAATGAATAGCTGATATATTTCTTGGTTTCTACAATACGTGGACTATAGTAAATAGGTGCGATTACCATACGTTTTTGTCAATTTTTCAGCACCAAATTTCTTCAACACATTGCTACTACGGTCGTATATCCTATTTAAAGAAACTTCTTGTTACACTTTGTATGTCATATGGTTTTTAACATGTCTAAAAGCGTAAACAGAAGGTAAATCTTCTAATTAATCTGAAATTTAAAATATTAATAAAGCATGTTCTATACATTTAATTAAGAAGAATTTTAACTCTCGCATAGAATAATTTCGGACTTTTAATAATATGCTACATAAAACCTTTTCTGTATATGGCAAAACCGCTTTTTTCTGAAAACATGTCTTTGTCTATTTTAATTCAAGTCAATTTCTCATGATCAATCGAAATACTATGAGTACCTATGCTATTTTAGACAAATTTCATCATTTTTATCATTAAAATCCATTTTGTTTTTATACATTAATAAATAGATATATCTACTGATTTTCGCAGAGATATATGTCACTTTAATACTACGTTAATAGGCTTCTATAGGAAAATATATTACGTCTAATGGTAACCTATGCTTTACAGTTCTTGGAAGGTGATTACCATCCATAGTCTTTGAACCAAAATTGGAATGTGCCCTACAACAACCATTGGAACTTGTTCATACGCTAATCAATATAGTGCGATAAAATTTAAGTAAAATCTTCCTTACACTCCTTTCATGTACAATCAGTTGGATGTAAAACTATATATTTGACACTATTTCCAAACTAATTTAAATTAATTAAACAAAATATAATAATCATTGTACATAAACAAATGGCTCCTTTGTACACACTTGCGTATTAAATATAGATATTATATTTTTATTTTCGGAAAATATACTTAAAATAGAAGCGACATTTCCCAAGACACTTTATATTTAGACATTGATCTGATGTAGGGTCAGGATACAATACCAATTATTTAGTATTTAAATTCATTTCATTATTTTCCACAATGCATATCATATGTGAACGACAGGAACACTCAGTATTTACAGTATATAAACAAAACCTGAAAATAAATGTACAAAATGACGAAGCAGTTTTGAAACTTATGTAAGCAATTAATTTTTCCTAAATATTTAATCAATTAAACATGATTTTTCACCAGAGAAGTGTGGGCTATTAAACTGCTTAAATATCGCGTTTTCGCAAGCAGACATCTTTTGACATCTTTCAAAATAAACCTTCCATTAGTATTTCAATACTTTGATATTACATTTTAAATTACCACGATAATACGATTTAAAAGCTCTTCTAAACGCTTCGGGATTACTATGACACAAACATCGCCAGTCATTTTTTTATCTTAGCTTATCAAAGAAAATTCATTTTGTCACTTATTAAGTTGAAACTTGAAAGTGAAATTTGCTTTGACTCAAGGCATATGAAAACGTCATGTTACTGATAAAGATCAGTCGATTCAATTAAGCTAAAATTGTAAAATATATCAAAGCAATTTTGCGTTATACAAACGCGTTTACAACAACACCACTTATTAAAGATCTTTTAAATCAATTAAAATTATTCTAGAACCTTTTATAAAACCGAGTTACTTCGATGTTAGTTTCATTGAAGTAAAGCAGTAATGATAATCGTGATGCTTTCAACTGATACATTGATCAGCCGGAGAAATTTTGCCCTAATTAGAAAACCATAATTGGTGTGGAAAGAATGATTTACGTGTAACCTCAGAAATACTTGACTGCAACGAGGAGCGTGTTTTCTTCTGAATCGAGTAAAGGTACAACCTTCCAGCAGGGTATATTTGTAACAACATCAATGTAGAATAAGAAAACTAATCCCAAGGTGACATCAAACAAAGCACCCATCACCAACCAGATTCAACCGACATACAAAGCACCAGCATCTCCCAGATCCGCTTATTATCAAAACAGCACGCAGCAAGAACCAAATTTAACCACAATCAAACACAGCACCAACCAACAACATCCACATACAACTAGATCCACCTGCCACCAAATGAAGTACCCACCAGATCCACCTACAATCAAACACGTAAGACTGTTAATTGGTGGTATCAAATAATAGCGATGCTTTGTGACTTCATGTATAAGGTGAATTTTGCATTTTTTTATATTTATTTCCGAGTACTCGATAAACGTTTTTCTAACCGAGTACTTGGACGTTCGATCGAGTAACCGGTTAACCGAGTAATCGTTGCCATCCCTAAAAACAGTAGTGCAGTAGCAAACAATAGAGTGCTTAAGAAGTATAATAATGGTGAAATTATTAATGAAAACCCAAAATATTTACATTTATAAAAAGTGAAAACAGACTTAAAATTATAAAATTTACAACACGCTTAAGAAAACGACATGAACAAAAATACAATCATACATTAATATCGACACAGTTCAAAGTTCATTCAAACTTAACGGAATTAATTGTTCCTACTTCAGGAAAGCTGACGTCTTTTACATATCCTGACAGTATTTTTCCAAACACGTCTTCAATGCTGTTTCATGGTACACCGACCTCGCACTATTTCTTCTGGTCAGATCACCCACCTGACTCAACTTAAATCGTAACCAGTTATGCCTCTCTAAGGAGAAGTGACACGAGTCTGTAGAAACCCAACCAATTTCCACCTGCCTGACCTTTCAATATATGGTGCCACCCTGCAGTAATCATTTAGAGTATTCATATGTTAGAGATTTAATATATCAAATTCATAAATATGTTATCAAATTGGCCTTACTAGGCGTTTGCCACAAGATTTAAATTTATATTCATTGGTAATGTTCATTGAAAAGTTTTAATCTTTATATGACCGTTCTACTGTAACAATATCAGTTACATGAGAGCTTAAGAACCCCTGAGTTGCGTACTTTCAGGTTTTACTTGTTACAAGTTCCTGCTTTAAAAAAATTGACACGTGCAATCATTGTCTCGCATAATCATACGTAACGATGTGGATAAGTACTTGTCCCGAATATGCGGTGTTGCCATCTTCTGCACCAACTAACTCAACCGACTGTAGCCTCTTGTGTACATCCTTCCCACATTCTAAACACAAGGATAAGTAAATGCACTCATAATTAACAAGACTAATGACAAAAAACAATTAGAGGAACAAATATTATGAAACAATTTTACAATGCATTATATCTATTTACATTTATTTCATTACTCAATAGTCTAAAAATACCTTTAAATATACAGGCTTAACATCAAACTGCTAATCTCTTCTTTCGTATTTCTGTATTTCAAGGTCCTTCAGGGTGTCAGCACTAATTGGTTACTTGTCAGTGGTAAATGATTACTTTGATGCAGTCCCGTTTATTATAAAAGTATTTATAAAATTTATTTGTTTAGTAATCATTAGTGCTAATTGGTTACTTTGATGCCTACCCGGTTATTATCAAGGTGTTTATCAAATTTATTCAATAAATAATAATCCATATTAAAACAAAAATTTCAAACTTTCACAAAAAAAAAATATTTCATCAAAAACACAACACAGTAGTGTAGTCTTACAATGGGCATTCCTGCTACCGTTTCTGCGGGCCTTTCAAAACTTTTGATAAATGGACTTTTTTGGACTGGACCTTTTAGGATTGGTCCTTTCTGGAAATTGGCCTTTCTCAATCCATACCTTTCAAATCAATTATTTTACATTGGAAACTTAAATTTTACACAACTGCTAGTCTGGCATGAGTCATCGTTTATGTATTTAAATTTCAATGTCACTGTTTGGAATTATTTTGGCTTTGAAGAAATCAGTATTAATAGATCTTGCATTGACTGTATAATATTGCATACATATGATATCACACAAGTAAACAAATACGTGAGAAAACAGGACCGGAATAAAAAAAATGAAAATCAATTTTTTTCTCGAATTTTACGCAAACTGCTATAGAATCTAAAAGGATAGAAAATGATCTAACTAAGAATTCGAATACCAACAACGCTATGTTTAACTAAAAAATGCAGTCATTTTTCAATGAATGTGTGATGTTCTGGCTGCTTATAATTTTCGTAAAATAGACCTACAGCGATGACAGATAACTTGTGAAGGGTTATAAGTTTTTTCCATAAGCACGCGGTTTAGGTAGAAACTGAGGGTAACTGTTTAACAAAAATCGGAGCGGATATTTCCATCTGAAACAAATATCTCATGGTAGAAACTTTTTCTTACACACCGTCTTGTACTTTAAATTGGATATTTAAATGCAAATTATCGAAATGATGTATTTTATTATAAGACAAACGTTACTCAGATGTCGTAATTGGAAAGTGACGTCATAATGTTTATAATGTTACGTCACAAGTAATTCACGTAGTCATCTTAAATGGGTGGGGTGTAAGATGATATGTTCCAGCACTGGTCAAAACTGCAGAAATCCTTATCTGGTATGCAAGAAAAGATTTGAATCATGCTATGCATATTTGATTAGGAAAACACTGTACTGTATTTCTGATAATTTGAACTGTGTGTGGAGGCGGAGCTTATATTGTGATCTATCTGCAATAGAAAACATGATCTATCTGAAAACACTTTTCAGATTTTTATTGCCTAGATATAATTGCCTTTTGGTTTACAAGAATAATTTGAAAAAAGTCTCCATCGGCCGGTAAAAACAAAATGAAAAATAAATACACTTGCTCCGGTATATGATTTTGTAGGCTACAGAACACTTTAAAAAGTAAACAAGTACATGTATTGATTTTCTTTCAGTAAAAATAGACTAAGGTCGCTACCAAACAATTTTGTAAGTCACACGATATTACATTACACGATATTGTAGGGCGTGAGAACTGTCAATCAACGTGCCATGATACAAATCAGATAGAGAAACTGTTGGCTCGAATAATTACGTCATTTCTCGGAGGCTACGCCTCCTCAAAATAACATAATTATTCTCACCAACAGTACTCTATCTAATACTTATTATATACCTATAAATAATCTGTCATAAATACAGCCTTAAGTCAACCATCAAATACGACCTGACAGACAAACATCCGTATTGTATGTACGTGAACTACGCACATAGCTATTATTAGTAAGTGTGCATTCAAGTTGCCCAAAAATACATATGACGTTGATTATGTGGCCTTTGACTGGGTCGTTACGGTGTGACACCGGTCAACAAGTACTTCCGGGTGGTTGAAACCTAGCAAGTAGTTCTTTGAAAATTTGAAATCTCCATTTTAGAGCTGTCTGTTGATGGCTTATTGAAATGTAAGTTGTATTTATTGTTGTTTTGTAAATATTTGGTCATTTCTGACTACTTTAACAGGTGTTTTGTTTGTCTTCTTCAGGACTACATTTTGTGAGGGAAGAGTTCAAATATTACACTGCGCCGGCATACATGACAGCTGTGTATTGGAAATTAGTACCGTGTCTCCAGATATTGAGTGATAGCAAAAAAGTTCATTGTTGACCATGTAACTTTTCTGGTGTAGATTGACTGTGATTATGATGAAGATGAGAAATATGGACAGCTAATTGTTGAAAAAATTGTTGTGAAAGTCACAGGAAATGTGGAAAAGTGCTCTTATTACAATAGATTCAAATGGGACAAAAATGACTGGTGTAACATCTAGATGGTAAATTTAAAAAATGGAAACTTAAGGGTGTCATGCATTGGAACTTCACATGTAGCTTAGGACAATAGAAATCAGTGCCTAAAAGGAAAAGATTGCGGTTTGAGAAATTTCAATTATATTGGATTTCTTAAATTTTGAAGGTTAAATTTCTGATAGAAATGTGTAAGAGTTTACTTCATTCATGCTGTCTGCACTGATGCAAAGATGCATGATCAATTAAAAGTTCTTATTTGACCAATTTTGGTTATTTGATACAAAATCTGACAGTTTTTATAAAATCGAAGCACTGAAAGTACTGATTTTTGCTTTAATATTGTGTAAAAGAAAATTCTCCCATAAAAAGGTTCTTAAGACTAGATGATTACTTCGAAAAGTGCCACAGAATACGGCATATGCACAGCTTGCTACATGGAAGTGGTTAATGTATTGTCTGAAGCAGTTAATACAACTAAGACGAAGAAAGTGTACTTTTTGTAGCAATCCAAGAGGGCACCTGCTGCAAGACATGCATTTAAATTGACATGACGCCGACTGTCAATCAAATCCTTCGACTGACCAATCAAATATCATTATCTTTACACGCCTCCTTGCGTTCTGTTTTCGAGAGTTTACCTCCTACAAGGCTGGTAAAAGAGCTTCGGTATATAGGGTCATTGTCTTCGTGGATAGATGAATGTATCATGTAAAAATTATATAAAAATGATGAAAAGGTAAGTTAAATTACTACGAAAGACTTTATATCAATATAACATAAAAAAGATATAATGTAACAAAATAATATCAAGATTAATTTAAATCTTTTTCAAACGCTTTAGTTTTTCACGGAAACTTTCAGCAGAAAGAATGGATAATTTAGTAATAATCATATACTTCGTCTATGGAGACTAAAAATATGTTATGTCGGTGAGTATCATACGAAACCTTAATTTTTAGGAATGATATTAGAATTAATAATTATAGCATTTAACTAATATTAGAAATAGATAGGCAGAGGGCAATTGTTGAGAAGTTTTAACGAATATTTGTAATCTCCACTAACTGTACGCATAACATATTATGTATGTTCTGACACAAATATTTTGTAAATTGCGACTTCATACATACGTGCTGCTCTAATTTCTTGCATAGCCGACGGCTCTTTTCTATGTCATGGACCTAAAAACAGACACGTGTCATGAAAGATTATACATAGTATACAGTGTGACACCTTGCCTTTGTTTCGGTTAGTCACCGGGAGATATGTCTGATATACATCTTAATGCCTTATTTTGCATTTCTCGCAATAACTTAAATATCAAGGTAACGAGAGAGAAATTTGGCAAATTAAAAACAATTATTGATTGCAATGCTGAGAATGTGACAGCTTCTCCTCGGGTAACCTCTTTTAGACTTAAACTGGCAAAAAGTGTCATATTGTGTTTGCTTCTTTCACTAACAGCTGTAATAATTCCAAATTATCAATTATTTTTGTTTTATCATTGAACATCTTTACTTGGTTCTATGAAAAATCTGTGGTATGAGCATGTTAGGGATAAATGTGTCATTTGTTTACAATTTCTGACCTATGTTGTCCTTAAAGCACATAATATCTCACACAATCTTAGGCATTGTAGGGCTTTTTCCTACATGATGCAAATACAACACTTTAATTGGTTAAACAACAGTTAATTCCATGAAAATCCATCTGATATTTTCAAACAAATGACCAATTTTGTAAAGATACTACTTGGCACAAAATTCCTTTTTCTGAGGGAAGATTTACTACCTGTTTATACGATGACATCAAAATAATAACGTCGCACACAACAGAAATTTAGCGCTCAAAAAAGAGTTTTTCTTCAGTTTAATGCTTCAAATGTCATTTGAATTCAGAATTTATTAGTACAGGCAAATGTCAAAAGGAATATTATAAAAGGGTTACTAGTATAGTAATGTGATCCATAAGCTGGATTGGCTCTCGTCGTTGTCGGAATATACTCGTGCTACGCACTTGTATGATCCGACGCACGACATGAGCAAATCCGGCATTCTGGATCACATTACTATACTAATAACCCTATTATCTTTCACCTGTAAAGGAGCGGAAATTTGTATTTTATAGGTGAGAAAGTTTAATATAGCGTAACATGTAGCCCTGTATTCTAGTAGACTACCATTACATGTGCTGGTCCTATTTTAGCATGTGAAGCTGTTTTACTGTGCCATTGAACATAATGATTCAAATTAAGATGTTATTACAATACTGTACTACAGATTACATCTGTTCTGTAAATCGTGCGTTCTGCACTATTAGACCGTATAGTATCTTCGCGCTCCTTTATTTATCCCCCCGCCGAAGGCGAAGGGGATATTAGAAATGGTCTCCGTCCGTCCGTGCGTCCGTTCCAATTTTGTCCGGAGCATAACTCCAAAAGTACTTGAGCGATTTTCTTCAAACTTCATACATTGACAGAGCACATTGGGAGGAAGTGTAGTGTGTAAAAACAATAACTCTACCTTGCCTTCTTTTAGAGTTATTCCCCTTTATCAGATTTACTTGAAAAACTTTGTCCGAAGCATAACACCAAAAGTACTTGAGCGATTTTCTTCAAACTTAATACACTGACAAAGCACATTAGAAGGAAGTGCAGTTTGCAGGAACAATAACTCTACCTTGCCTATTTTTAGAGTTATTCCCCTTTATCAGATTTACTTGTCCGAAGCATAACTCCAAAAGTACTTGAGGGATTTTCTTCAAACTTAATACACTGACATAGCACATTGGTAGAAAGTGCAGTGTGCAAGAACAATGGCTCTACCTTGCCTACTTTTAGAGTTATTCCCCTTTATCAGATTTACTTTAAAAGTTTTGTCCAGAGCACAACTCCAAAAGTACTTGAGGGGTTTACTTCAAACTTAATACACTGACATAGCACATTGGTAGGAAGTGCAGTGTGCAAGAACAATAACTCTACCTTGCCTACTTTTAGAGTTATTCCCCTTCATCAGATTTACTTGAAAAAAATATTCCGGAGCATAACTCCAAAAGTACTTGAGGGATTTTCTTCAAACTTAATACACTGACATAGCACATTGGTAGGAAGTGCAGTGTGCAAGAACAATAACTCTACCTTGCCTACTTTTAGAGTTATTCCCCTTCATCAGATTTACTTGAAAAAAATATTCCGGAGCATAACTCCAAGAGTACTTGAGGGATTTTCTTCAAACTTAATACACTGACATAGCACATTGGTAGGAAGTGCAATGTGTAAGAACAATAACTCTACCTTGCCTACTTTTAGTCAAATAGAAAAATATCATACCTATACTGATAATGAACATTAATATAATTTTGCAAACCTTCTCTTCATTGCCTTATTCTTTTTCCACTTACTTGAAAACTGTACTCAGCATGACCATAACTATACGGCTTTTTAAAGACAATTAAAATGTCCTTCATAAGTGACCCCCCCCCCCCAAACCGCAGGTGGTCAATATCTTAATCGTTTTATTGCCCCTTATCAGTTTTAATCCTCTCTGATTAGGTCCAGCAGCGTGTCAGTAGACTTGATATGAAGTACAATAGTAGAACCATAAATTTTATTGATTTTTACAAAAAATTGATTTATAACTTATTTCCTGTTGTTTATATAAACTGTTTTATATAATAATGACATTTTAATTTTATTGCAGAATATGAAAAATATGTTAGATAAATGCAGTAAACTGTGATTTTAAAGTTATACTCAGAAAGTTAATATGCTCAAGTAATTAAGCACTTTCCTGTGGTGTGGCCTGAATGCATTTTTGATGTATAAAGAATCCTTCTGACTATTTATTTCTTTGTAAATTATAAGTGCAACTGAACGCTTCTTCTAACTGTAAATAGGCTAAAACTAAATTTCTCTTATGTATCAAGTGTAACATCTAATCTCAGTGATAATTGGTTTGTTGTAAGAGTAATTGATTGAGTATTTAAAACATTACGCAATCTAACTTTGAAATCACATTTATTTTTCAGTAATCTAAAAGTAAAAAAAAAAAGTTTATGTTTCTGTCATATAAGAAAATAATTTTGATATAATAACTGTAAGTGTTGATTTTTTTATAATCTAATTTGACTGGGAATTACGTATAGGTACCTAAAAGGTAACTGATAAAATAGAATAATAACATCTTATGAAGGTCTTAAAATTTATGTATAACTAACATCCCTTACCTATATTATCTGTACATAATGTAAGGAAGTTATACAGTAGCTGAATATGATAAACAGAAGCTAGTCTACCAGTGACTAGTCATGTTAATTGACATCTGCTGTGAATTCGCTGTGAATTCGCATGGCTGACTGGACCCCTGTGGTGAATACCCCACATTCCTGTTCAATTGTCTTCACCAAGTAAAATGTAGGAAAGTACAACCTTCAGGTAACTTCTTCCCGGTGGGGGATTAACCATGTGTAACATGGCTCTTGTTAATATTGATGATGCTTTTCGCTAGATTAACTATGTGCATACTCCTGAGAGCCTTATGCACTCCATGTATTAGCAAGTTGCTACCTTTTAATTATTATGTCATTGTGCGATATAATTATGCCTGGAAGCAATCTTTTCTAGACTCGTGACAATGACATCTCGTTAAAACGCTCTTATATTTGGCATTGGGCAATATTATTAAATCACAAATGATTAATATTGTGCATATTCAGTTTAATGCTATTCACATGTGTATTATAATGCCAAACGTTCAGAAAAGTACCAGTCTTCAGACTGTAATATCGTTCGTTGATGTATTAAAACGATATTCAAAATAATAATATTCATACAATAAACACCTATGATTTAATATTATCGCCAGATGTAATGATTATTAAGCGTTTTCTCCATAATTATTTTCATAAGTATTGAAAACATAATCATTGCTTCATTTCAGATAATATCTAACAATAACAGAATAATTAGCGAGTAGTATCTAGCAAATGGTGACGTATATGCGTTTTTGTAGTAGCCTGAGACAATTTTTAGTTTCTGGTCATGTTCACTCTTCAAACAATAGTTGTTGATAAGAAACTCTTTTCCTGTACAATTTTACGAAAACGCATATCAGCCACATTTTATAAGTTGCCATACGCTAATTTTTCTCATTTCTGTCATGGTGCAACTTAATTAAAACAAAAATAATATCAAACAGGGAAATAAGTCATGTTTATTAAAATTCGGAGCTTAGTAAAACAAGCAGATGCGGAACTAATTTGATATAACCTTAACAAGGCAAGATACAGTACAGTAATCCATCCATCAACATCATCAAGCACAATGGTGTTCAATCATTGTAACAGCCAGACTTACAGGCTTGATATTAAACCTCCACCTATGGGAAAATTGCAGCAGACAAGGGAAATACTGCTGCTAATGTATTTATAACATCAAAGCGTGCAAAAGTAAGAGGAACACACACAATATAGACACAAACAACACACTGAAGAAACACACGTATAAGTGCTAGTAACAGGTTAAATGTTACTGCATTTGAACAAAGAGTTACTCGAAATATTGGGGTTTAAATCGGTTTGTAGAGCATGTCAGCCTCACACTGCACCGGGTTCAACCTAAGATAAAAAAAATGGTTAAAATAAAATATACTCCACTAAGTTTAAAGCTTCCAACATTTGCTACGTAGTGCATTACAGTAAAATATAGATGAGCAAAAAACTTAAAGAACTCAAAACAACTGTCTACCAACGTGCTCAAAAGTTTTTTCTGAAGTCTGAGCACCAAGTAACGAACTTTTAAGAGCACGACTCAGGAAGCAAAGGACATTAATCTACCCATTTACGCCTGTTGAATTGAAACTCTAAAATGTCAGTAGATCATTGGGTATCACATCTTCTTATAAAATATTGAACAGTAACTTTGCAGATCAGAAATCCTAATTACAAAATTAATCATCAACAACTCCCATAGCTACCAACACGATATCGTAACTATTTGTGATTGGTCAACTTTTACATCATTGGATAACTGAAAATGCTGTATTGATATAAATAGAGGATACTGAAAATATCGCCAGACTAAATTTTTAAAGTCCATGGAAATGTTTCACTACTTACGGAATACTTTTATACTAGTTTTGTTTTTGATAAAAGGTAATGACACTTTGTTTTATATCTTTTCAAATTATAGTTTTATTTTTGAATATTACAGTTTTAACATGCTAATTTTAGAATGCTTAAGGTGTTACATGTAATGATGACTCCACTAATGGTGTAATTCGGTTGATAGTTTTCAGTCTATCTGTCTATTTATCCATCTGTTTGTGCGTTTGAGATGCACTGCATTTCACATTTAATATCTGAAAAGAAATATGTAAGTCGGTTTAGTTAGATTACCCAAGCCTGTTTCCCCGACAATTGGGAGGAGGCCCACGCCTTCTCAAAGTTTGATTTGTTTTCGCGTATTCTTATTCAAATTGGGAAATTAACCAAAAAACTTGCTCAACACATTAAGTACTCTCCCTGTGGTAGGAAATATGTCTGAATCCTTAAATACTACTCGCAAAATGTGCATAGTTTCATAAGCTTGAATGAGATTGGCTTGAATCTTATCCACACATATATCTGTGTGCAATAAAGAAAAGATGAACCCCGCCCGAAACAACCACCCCTCATCGTTTCGTGCATTTAGTAAACAGGTCAAGGATGATAAACTGTAGTTTTGTAAAGCTCTTTATGCAACTATCGTGGTTTGACACGTATGTATTTTTGCAACCCCGCTTGTTTCCGACTCTCGGTAATAATGGCCTAAGTTTCAACGCTATTAAGAAATTTTAATCAAAACAAAAAGATTTTTGATATCTTCAATAGCTTAAAAGAGGTCAAGCACACTTGCATCAGAGTACTGGATTGCCCTGATAAGTTAACAAAATACCAAAAGTATACCTAAATAACACCCTATCATGAAAAAAAAATCACAAAAAATGGTAAAAAGTCATTTTCTGACAAACCCCCGTATACACTGTTCTATATTATTCACATGGTGTTAAACGTTTTCGACAGGGGTTCCGGTCCCCGCTCTTTTTGTAACATTTAAGCAAGCAATTGATGATCAACAGCGGTCGCGTTTAACAGACAATATATTTATCTACCGGACTGGAAAGTAACACTTTTTTTAAAAGCTTCCGTTTCTATAAAATTCTTCAAGAATATTGTGCTATTTCGCTCTCTCCGTTTTCCTGGTGTTTTTCTGTCACTGCCGACTTCCGGTTCACCTTTCAATTTTGTAACAATTAGTTTTCATTGGTTGAAAATATTCCGCGTTATATTTCGCGCACTGTGTCAAATTAGTGTATTTCGTATGTAAACAATGCTGAATGCCGCTGTAAGCGGCTGTAACCTGTTAACTTGTGGACAAGCAGATATAGGATATAGGATATTTATTTACTGTAAAAACAATTTGTAAAATGTTACGTAAGCAGCACTTCTGTGCATAACCCTATGACGTGCTTGGAAGGTCATTTGAGTTGAACCGGAAGTCATGAATTGCGTTTGGTACTAAAGAAACAAACCGAAGCAGAACTTATTTTTTTTATCAATTGAATCACCCCTGTAGTCGAAAATACGATCACTTTCTAGATGTTAAAGTCATCGGGACTAGTACAAAGTGCAATGTTATGCTTTTATTATGTGCATAGAGCTGAAAATAAATAGTATTGTCCGCGCTTCTTCTCTAATACTCCTTGCTGGGTTTTCATAAAACTTGGCAGAAAGCTTCGGTATCAAGTCTAGTTATGTATTATAATTGTGGGTCACTAGGTCATAGGTCAAAGTCATATAGGGATTGGAGACATACTTATTTTAGTGAATGTCAATATATAGTTTTAGAAAGTTTCTTTTGGAACGTTTGCTCTATCTTTTTGGCATGTTTCGTTGAAAATGTTATCTAGTTTCAGAGAAAAAAGAAAAAAATTATTAAGTAGATCAATCCCAAAGATTAATACTAAGAAATTATTGAAAAAGGCCGTTTGCGTCCTTGTTTGAAAGTAAAAGCAAATAATCTTATATAGTGAAATTAAGCTAAACTTTTATTAAAACCCTTTTTGTTTCTTCAAAAGTATTATATTGGCTTGTAATGTTGTAATGTTGTTATGATTATTGTAATATATATTTCTAAAATTTGCAATGCGTTATTATTTCGCAAGTGATTTTGAAAATATTTCTTTTTAAGAATTCTTTAAAGATATCTTAGTGAAAATTTAACATAAAACATAATTCTATTTTGGGTCAATTTATTTTTCATAGAATTAACAATAAACTCGTTAGGGATTTTTATTATTTTCTGCACAATTTGCTGTTTTGCGTTTTGCAAGGTGTGACAACATATTTTGAACTAGTGTGCTGTTAAATATTTTCATTATAATTTTCAATTAATTGTTCAATATCTATAAACGAGCAGTCTGAGTGAATGTTTTAACATAAACAAATTGTCAATTGTAGAAATTGTCATAACACAACTATGGCTTGGATAGACACATAGTCAACTCTTACTTAAAATGTAATAATTCTCTATAAAACATTTAAAAAAAAACTTTACAACGAGGCTTTTATGTATAATTATGCGCCCCCAACATCGCCAAAGCGACAACCGCACACTGTAACCTGGAAATTGTTCTATGAATGTGATTGTTGATACTGCATCCTGCATTTATTACATTTGTTGATGTTATAGGTTATAATTCAATACTTTGCAGAAAGAGCTGTTGACGCGGTAGTATTCAGACATGCAAAATGCGTAGAAGATGACCAAAGACACACAGAATGTGAAGATATACCTTCATATCTAGGTATGACGATTAAAATAAAAATTGTTATATAATGTTTAAATTCAAGAAGTTATGTAGATAATGTGGTTGTTAAATGTATAATTCACTACGTGCGCTTTTGAATATTTACAATGTTTTCCTGCCATTCCAATAAAAACTGGTAAATTCCGGCTCCAGTTGGTTGTTTGCCTGTTGTAATTTCCCTGATAACTTGGTACATATAAAATCGTGCTCTGCATGATGCGGTTTCACCCTTCTCCCTGTGATGTTTCCCAGTGCCAGCCAGAGTCAGACAATTATATTTGTCAGAAAGGTATGCCCTTGATGTTGTGACAGACACACTGCTCTGCACATTCGTTTCTAACTGCATAACTAGAAATTCAAGAGCAAGCATTTTCCTATCAGCCGACTTGTGCAAATAGTCATTGGATGGCCATGTAAATAGACATTTTTGCTTTATGTGAACTCGTTTTGTGAATAGTAGATATCGGACTACTGTAAGTATTTTATCAGGGGTTTTCTCAGAATGAATATGTATATAAAATAATAGAATGTGTAAACTATATGGAGGTCTTGAATAGGTTTAATTCAAGGCAAAATATTTTATTATTGGTATTCAAAAAATGATCTGCTACAATTCAATAACATATTTCATCAGTCAGAATCATCACTTAAACCTAACTGATGTAAGAGCTTTGGTACCTTTTTAAATATCTATTGTGCTCCTTTTTTTCTCCCTGACGAACTCAGATAAAGGACGCCCCCTCACCTTCGGCACCTCCGGCCGTGTAACATGACAAGTGCTCCTTGGTGTTTGTATAGTTGTCACCAAACCTTTCTCGATGGGCTATATGTTCTGGACATACACCATGGATTTATTAATAAAATCATACTAACAGAGTTAGTCAGATTGGGAACGAGATAGCTATGTCGTGGTAACGAGTTAGCTATGTCGTTGGAACGACTTACTATGACGTGTGAACGAGATACATGTAGCAAGTCGTTACCACGACATTGCTAATTCGTTCAAACGAGTTATAGGTCGTCCCCTTGACAAAGCTTGTATACACTACTCTTTTTTTATTGTACTTTTCTTTTTTTAATGCGCTACTCTCTTTTTTCAATGCAATACTTTTTTAATGCAATAATTTAAAAAAAATTGCACTTCTCTTTTTTTTTATGTCGTTCCCATGACTTAATAACTCGTTACGACGACATACTAAGTCTTTCCCTCGAGTAAGTATCTCGTTGGAACGACATAAAAAGATTCATTCAACACGGACGCGCACGTTTTGCAAACGATGTAAAATGAAGTGCGCACTATATACCAGCTCGTGCATGCAACATGATGCCACACGCGCAGTAATTAGAAAGCATGGAATAGCATCACATGCATAGTATAAGCATGAGTTCATGTGTGATGCATATGTAATAACTATCAAATTTAATGGCATGAGTCACGCTTTATTCAGCAAGACGCCGATGACATGAAAGACGCTAGAAATTCAATAGATATTTCACCTCGTACAGGATTGCAGTTGAATTACCACACAGTAGGCAAGATGAAAGCATACCGGGCAATAACCTCCGTTAGGAGACATTTAATACATCTCCTGCCTTCTACTGTGTCCATCTGCGCAGGTGTATGCAGGAAAAAAAGAAATAGGCCTTATACTCAAGAGATAATAGTTATTAGTTTCTATTTTCAATTCTTTCAACCATTCATTCATGAGCACTTAGTTTACCATGCTGATAGCACTACCCCTTTTGTACTTTCACCTTGTAGAAATTTGTACCACCATACATCCAAACTCTATCGATATGAATAGTTTTTGGATTCTGCCTTGCGGACATCTGTACTAACCAAATCATCAAGGACCTCTGTCACAAGAAATGGAACTTTGAACAGGCCCCTTTCTTTTTGAAAGGGTCATGCAACCAAACGCACTGTCCCTTTTTAAATTTTCGAACTTCAGAACTTGCATTGTAATGTTTTTTCCCCAGATAAATGGCAGCTTTCTTCATGTGCTTTCTAGCAACATTATGAACAGACTTAATGACTCAATGGTTTCTGTTTGGACATACTCGTCCTGATACTCACACCAATTGTCACTTACTGGACTAATCTTTCAACCATCCCGTTTGCTTGAGGCCGAAGGCTTGTAGTGTGAATTTTCTGAATATCGAGGCACTCACACTCCTGCAAATAAGCGCGAATCAAAATTTCTACCCTGATTGTATACAATTATAGTGGTGTACCAAAGCGACAACAAAGTTATTAATAAATGATTAATATCTGGACCTCTTGATCAGGCAGAGGAACACTCTTTGACCATTTAGTGAACCAGTCCAAAATAACTTACACATATTTATCTCCTTATTCAGTTGTGGGGGGTATGCCAAGGATATCCAGAGCAACTCTCTCTATTGGTTCATCTACTATTTATTCACCTATTCTATTTCATTTCTTGTTCTAGATAAATTCTTAGCAACGCATGCATCACAACGTTGCAATAGTTCTTAATGTCATCTGTCATATTAGGTTCCAATAGAACACTAGTCTTATTTTTCTAAGAGATTCTCATTTCCAAGATGAGCTGCTATTGGAATATCATGATGTTAGTACATCACTTCCTTCATTGTTTTTAGCACACACAACTTACTGCCATATAACGTCATTTCCCAACTTGATAACAAAGTTCCTATATTTCATTCCAGATTTAGTCTTCTAATCGCTCAAATTGTCGCCACCATGTTTTCAGTGCAGCTTTACCGCCTGAAACCTTAGCCCAGTTTGGTCGTGCATTATTCGTAACATTCTCCACAAGTATCGAACCACTGTCTGGATCACTCATTTGATCCTGACTTACAACGATGAGTTACTGTAAGACTGTATGTTTCCAACTCCCGAAGCCATCTTGCAATTTGACCGGTTGATTTTTCATCCAGCTAACTGCGGAAATGTCAGTTCTTCGCAAAACGTCTTGACCGTATAGATAACAGTGAAAATGTTTCAAGGCTAACACTACAGCAAGGAGCTCTTTCCTTGTGACACAAAATTGCTGTTTATGTTTATGAATGGTCTTATGACATGTTCTGTTTCATCTTGTTCAGCAACAGCCTTATCACTTGTATCAGTATCTAAAATAAACTTGCAGTCTGTGCGAGGGTAATCAAGCACAGGTATTGTTGTAAAAGCTTCTTTTAGCTTCTTGAATACCTCCTGACTCTCAATTGTCCAAACAAATTCAGCTTTCTTCTCGCAGAAGAAAAGAGGTTTCGCAATGTCAGCAAATCCCTTAATATAGCCACGATATTAACCGACTATATCTAGAAAACTTCTAACTTGCTTTGAATTTACTGGGACAGGCCAATTTTAATAGGTATGTGATTTTATTTTTGTGCTTATTCTATCTTCTGACACAACATGCACTAAGACGGTTACTGACTTGCTAAAATTGACATTTAGATAGTTTCAACTTAAGATTTGCACCCTGCAGACGTTTTAAGATATTTTTATGGCCGTGTAAGACGCTCGTCAACAGAGTTTGATAGGGTTATGATATCATCCATAGAGAGTAACAATTCTGCCCACTTGACACCGCGCAGAGCACCAAAAACATTCATACAGTTAAACGAATTTGAGCCAGCAAGTACATCTAAGCATTCGTCCACTCTAGGGATAGGGTTTGCATCAACATCTGTTACGGAATTGAGCTTCATATAATCTATACATAAACGTACTGAATTCTTCTTCTTTGTAACGAGAACGACTGGTGATGACCAAGTCCCAGTGTTGTGTATTTGTCAGGTTTTATAACGACTGACGACCTTGTATTGTGAGTCACCCATGACTAAAATATTCTAGTTTTACCTAATTTTCGAACAAAATCTAATACTGCGGCCTGTCCTACCTAACAGGGAGCTTCCAAGTGGCATGTTATCTTATTTGTTTATTTAAATTCAATACCTGATTCGTTCAGTCCAATTAGTACTAGAGGTCCAGGAGATACATAAATATATACTTTTATTTTTGTTTGTGTAGACACTGTTGTTATATATTGGACTATAATTTGCCAGAAATTGCCGACCTGGTCTTGTCTTCAGCACTCTAGGTTTTCAATAGAAGATTCTTTTTCTAAGCATTTGTCTATAGAAGAGTGATTCAACCACAAGGCTCATTGACCTAAGGCTTGGATAGGCGTATGATTGATTTCCACACGCCAGATACCGCATGCCTTAGGACTGACTGCCTCAGAGATCCAAGCATTCCAGGCAGAGGACGTGACATGCTCAGATTAGGTCTTTCATTATGATATGTTATTGTATATCATATTTTCCTTCATGTTTCTGCATGTGAAACCTGCACGCTCGACCGCTCTTTTGCTTTCCATGGTAAGGGCTAACAGCAGAATGTAAAGAAATAAATCACTAGAACGCCGCTATTGTCACATGTGCCAAATTGAGAAAAGGATTGATTACTTAATAATCATATAAAATATGGCTTGCCTGAATGAGAAGGACTGTACTCTTTGTCTATTTTCGTCATCAATGAGCTGGTATTAAACCAAAAAGAGAGTACTGTGAGAAGTCAAACGGTCACAATATTGTTAAGAAGAACGTGTTACAAGTGGGTTCAGCAGTCGATATTTGCTTTTAGCATTAATGGATGGACCATCTCCTTTATCCTGTCGTCCTACTCTTGGTTGAATGTTAACACGGAGGCCCAATCTAGCAAGTCCCAAAACAATTAGCCATTTTGAGGAGCGACTGAGGAACAAATGAGACTACGCAAAACAGTAAATCTTGGGATGCAGTCTTGAAAAATAGCTCTACAGCATTTCCACCACAATTTCTTTTTGTAAATATTAACACGGACTCATTACCGGAGAAATGTGCTCAATTCAAAGGATAGCCTTTTATTTACACTGTCCTGTGACTTTGGAACATGGTGGGGGTAAGAGTGAGGTTGGGTGCGCACCAAACCGGTTTAAGCCCCCAGTGGTGTTTTGCCATGACCGTTCCAAGGCGGTGCCCCCTTGTTCCTTTTATTGTTCGTTTTGTCCTCGTGTGTTTGCTTTGTGTGCTGGTGTGCGTTGGTGGTGTGGTGTGTGTGTGCGATTGTGTTGTGTGTGTGTGTGTGTGTGTGTGTGTGTGTGTGTGTTGTGGGGGCTGCTTTTTGGTCTCTTCCCTTTTGTTTTTTTTTTTTAGAGAAATCACAGCCATTCAACCACTCGGTAAAAATGAGGTTACAAGCTTGCAAGAACCAGTTGTATATGATGAGACCACAAGAATTTACTCTACACACGTCATTATATTCAACGACCACCATTTAAAGATATATACATATAGTTATAAACACAATTGTTGCACGGTATATACTTTAGAAACACATACATAAACTGTGAATATATCAACTAGAAGGCATCAAAATAAGAACACACAGAAGTTCACACAATTATTATACATTTAATGAAAACCTATTGCGGACACAAATGCCTAATAGTTCATTGTTTTAATACTTAAAATAAGTTGCAATCATATTATACATAATTTCCACACAACCCCGAAGGCGATTCTTTTGCTTTTTGTTTATAACAATATAAATACTTATACAGTTTATACAATTTTACACTTGCTCAACAAAGATTTTTATCATATACACTCGATAGGTCGTTACGTTCTGGCAAATTATTATCGATAAAACCGGTATAACAGATTTCCTCAGCAAATGCTAATTAATTGTTTTACGCCAGTCTGGCACGTTATCTGAATTGTGCAAATTGTTTCAGGGAGCGTAAGATTTAAATGCCTCGTTTTAATATGAAATTCAATTTTAAGAACGTTTATCCAGGAACCGTATATAACGGGACGTGAAACTAGCTTCTAGTCTGAAAAAGCTGTCGTCCAATCAGAACACGATGACGTAAAATGGCGGCCATGACGGATCGCGTGTAGAATGATTGTCTTTAAATCTTAATATTAACAGTTGTTACAATTTATTTCGCTATTCTAAGAATTGGGAGGATAAACTGTAAGTATCATTTTATTGTTTTGTACCTACTTCAACCGTAATCACTCTATGAAAGGTCTTTGAAAATCGTGTGAAAACAAACCTATAAATGGTTGTTTATCAAAACCGAGGGTTAAACTGTTGTGAATGGTAATTTGAGCGAAGGATGTTATAGTTGAAATCGATTAATTTGTGATTATCTAATGGATTTTTATTTATCTCTTAACTCTGAATTACCATAAAATGTGCTCATTGTAGTCTGTTTCATAGAAGTTGATTAAAAAGCTTCTGGTTTTGAGTTTTTTTGTGAAAATAGAGTAAACAAAGATGGCGTCTTAGAATTTAGTGACATATTTAGCTGTCCGTTAAAGTGTATACGAGATTTAAAAAATAGTTAAAATTAATGTTTATGATAACTTTGATAACCAAAGTTCGAAATGAAAGGCCTCTTTTATTCATATTGGATGTTTCTCTGAACAAAAACTTTGTTAAAATTTCTTGTTTTTTTATGTCAAGTTTTTTTTTGTGATGTTATTTCTATCTTTAAAAAAATCTACTTAAATCATCTACTTTGCTTTTCTCTCAGCAGTTGTCATTACTTTTTGATGCAATAATGGTTCTGAGGATAACTGCCAAAATTCTTGATAAAATTTCCACTTTATGACTATGACTACATTGCAAGTATTGCGAAGCTACACGTTGATAATCTCATACTCAAACAAGACATTTTCAAAAGTAGTACAACATTTCAATTCATGTGTTGTCGTTTACTTACTTTCTTTTTATTTGCTTTCAGGTAACTTCCAGTTTTAATTTACAAAAACAACGTGAGACGACAGACAACTCATCACGGGTCGCAAGAAAAAGTCAAAACTGTCTGTTCGAAGAAAGAGATCAATATTTTATTTCTGATTTAGTGTTTGACTGGAAATAACAACTTTTAACACTCCCATCAAAGTATTAAACCAATGTTAAGTTTTACACAGTATGCTAATTATGTCAAGGGTCAAGTGTTTTATTACCATGTTACATAACCTTGTTGATTAGACAATGGTCTTATCAGCAGGGGTGTGATATATGTCTTTTGAGATCAAAGTTCACTCTGTATGGGATTAGACCTCCTGTGGTTTTGGAGGTTTCAGTTGTCTTTAATAAAGATGTACTAATTGGGGAATCGATCTTAAAAACAAAAATAATATCAAACAGGGAATGCCACGTACCAAAAACGCAGCCTCCCCAAAACGAGCCCCACAGCACCCAGAAGTGCACAACACCAACACACACACACACACACACACACACGCACACACACAACACACACACAATCATGTACACACACAAACATACACTACCAACACACACAAGCATACAAAGCAAACACACGAGGACAAAACGAACAATTAACGGAACACAGTGGGGCACCGCCTTGGAACGGTCAGTGGCAAAAACACCACTGGGGAGCTTAAAAGACTGATTTAATAGATTTTGGCAACTAATTTGCATCAACTTCAATTGCAGAAAAGTAGCCCTTGGAAATTATATTTCTAATAATTTTGAATATTTGAAAGCAGAAATTAAGGAAATTATCGTAAATGAAAAAATAGAAGAAATATAAATATATATTTGTACATGCCTCATCTGTTGCTATCGAAAGTAGAACAAATACCTGTCATATATATGCTTATTGAAAACTTAACAAATAAAAACGTGTCGCTTGATATGCTTGTTGACATTCTTTACTCCACGAAAACAATGTAGTTCTCACAACGTTCTAGTATTCCGTGCAAACTTTTACTCCCCTGACACCATCTTCCGTGATCATAATGCTCCTTTCATGCTCAATCAATCAATCTGAACATGAAAATTAATTTTTACTTTTCGTCGGTTTTAATTCATTATTAAAATCACTTCTTTCTCACTTGCAGCGATTTCCCCAAGCAACTCATCAAGATCAAGATCATTAAAATTAACAAAATCATCTTTTCCATAAGCCATATTAAAGAATTTACTTTAAATACCCGTTGAAATACGTATCGTTCAATAAAATTGAGAAATACCAGCGATTTCGAATGAAAATTGCAAAAATAATTGATAAATAATGTTTGTATAATTATTATTATTTGCAAACTGTAGAGAGATCAAAGTGATATAAATGAAAATACATATGAATTGCTGCTAATTAAAGTGTTTCAACAGATGTTTAACAATCGAGTAGGATAAATTATGGAAATTATTTTCAGAATAAAAATAATTTATTTTATATTTTCAAGAAATTATCGTCTGCGCTATCCTTTCCGATACACACACGTATTTTTGTTTATATTGTTATACCTGAGTTCTCCGGTTGGTTCCCGTTTTACTATCACTGGTTCCGTGTCTATTTATTTTCGACAACCTATATAAACGCCGAAAAATCTCGTGCAGTTCTCTTAGTTGCTTACTATGTACACAGAAAGTACACATCAAGTTATTTACCCGCCGGCCACACCCCTATGCTGGTTAGTCATGTCATAAGACAGTGTTTACATTGGTACACAAGTCATGTACAAGTGTGTTTAAGATGGTAGTGTCATAATGTTACAAGGTTTAATGTTACAGTCTGTTAGATGTATTGTTGTGATTTTATAGTGATCAAATGTGTATGAACCTTCAAATAAAGTAGGATTAATGTATACACGTTAACAGCATATTTAATTGTTCAAACGTTTTAGAAGAAATTAAATATACCTTTGTTCGGTTTATTCTGTTGTGAACCTTTATAGTGCTCTCCGTAGTATTTATGTTACAGGACTAAACTGTACCAAATTGATGTGCGGAGGAGAGCAAGCGTCAATACTGGAGACACCACCCATGCGATTCATATGCAGAAAAAACGGGTGATACATCGTATATATACCGACAGAAAATCTATATACAAACTGTTCAGTGAACTAGACGATAAAACCTACACATGTGACGCCGGCAAAGGAACTCTATCTACAGTGCAAGTTTTATTTTTTCTTTGACAGAAATGTGAAGTACGCATTGACAGACGATAAATAGGTGTTGCAGATGTGTTGCACAAAATTTCATCGGTTTGTGTGTGAACTTTTAGGCCATAGGCCGAATGCGTTGTTATTAAATTGGATGGGACACTTCCGATCGTTACCGGGTACATTTTGTACACATCTCCAGTGTTTTACAGTTTGACTGCTCTCTGATAAACGCACAATATTTATATAAGGGATATAACTTTCAAACAAAGCAGTTTCAGCAGACGTGCTATTGAACAAGCTGTTACTGCAGCTTGAAGAATATACTAGAGTATTTTTGTGATTAACACTAAAACGAACTATGGTTTCGCTTAAAATATGTGTGAAATTATAGTTGATTGAATTATTTATTCTGTTTCAGATAAAATGTAAAATATCTTCTTTTGATACTGTCGCTCTTCTAGGTTGAGCGGAAAAATTCTGTCGACCGGGAGGTGAACGGACCTAATGAGTCTATGCTTGTTATAATTTAACTTTCAAAATTTCAACCCGTCTGTGGCTACTGTTTCTGTGCTGGAGAAACCGCTAAGGAATGGGTATCCATGGTCTGGAATCTAACTTTGCCGTGTTTTGTCTATGTATCTATGAAAAGTATCATACGGTTTTCAGTGTTTGCGGACTGGACAGCAGTAGGTTTTGCCCTAGTACTTGGCAATTCCTAGCTAGCCTTGCTGTATCTTGCCTTGCTTTGCCTTGCCTTTGCTTTCAATCTTATTGCACTGCCTTGCTTGCCTTGCCTTACATTGACGCGGATTGTGGTTTCCATTCACTTCTTGGAGTTACCCAGTTGTGAATGGGAATCGCAATTTGGTGTTCATAGTCCGATGTTTTGCGTTGCATCTTGGGAGTCATTTGCTCATATTAACAGTTGCGTGTAGCTGTCTGTTCTCCTTTCGGTCGACGGGATTTTACACTTAAAGACTATTCATGGAGTGACCCTGTTTAGTCTTGAGCGGCCGATTATATCCACTTTTAAATATGGAATATTTTTGTGTATTATTGGCAACAAATAAATTGTTGTTCTAAACATAGTTGAATCTGTTTAATGCTACGCAAATAAAGAATATACTGCACGAGATGTATCTGTGTTTATTTCGAGTAATAAGATAATAATCTATTATAACTATAAACACTATTTTCAGTAAAATAATGGTAAAATTCCCGTCTTTAGGGCTCATTTTTGTGACATTATTTACATTTTTTTGGTTTCACAAAACGAAAACAAATCTATAAATGTATATCACTAAATATTGAAATTTTAAACTTTTCTTTTTAAACATAGCGATGCTAGTGAAATAGGCAAAAATATGTATTGGATACGGCTCCTCTTATCGCGCGCCTATCAGTGGACGACGCAAAAATCGCTCTATACGGTCCTGGTTTATCATGCATTTTGCTTTAATCATTTAGTAAAAAACAAATCACTATGCGTAACGTTCTTCATTTGTCACCGTAATGAACCCCTTATAGGCTTTTTACATTTTCCGTAACTTGAAATTTTGTTAAACGAAGGAAAATTGAACAAAAAACATCATCTTTATCGACAGTTTGAAAAGGTATACGTTAAAAAATATATTTAAACTAAAGGTTGTTACATTAATTCGCTTGCACAGTACAAAGTTTGTACGTAAACTATTAGGTTATAGATTATATATCATGTATTATTTTAATGTCGCTTCAGTTGACAGCCCCAGTCCTAGCCAATGGCCACCTGGGCCATATGCCTTGCCGATGACGACCCATGGTTGCCCAGAGACAAGGTTACAAGAATGGGAACGAGGCACATTTAGTTTTACATGGGTCAAACCGCAAGCTGTTTTGACACAAAATGAAACGACAGCTGCTAACATGTCTTCGCCCGAGAGAAATGAGTATTATCATAATGTTGCAAAGACAAAATGGCCTGGATTTCAAGCAATTGTATCTGGACCATTTACAGATTACGAGTTCAAACTGAACTTCTGTTTTAAGCGCAATGCCAGTACTTTGAAAGGTGGAAACAGTTGGCCAGTTGGTAACTACAATATTTACGGAGCCAGCAACAGTTGTCCGGAGGGTAATAAAATGAATTTATATAATATTTCAATTACATACATATCTTTAACGCACATTTTACAATGGCAACTTAAAACATACATAAAACTTTTAACGGTTGTGTTGCATGTTTCGGTATGAGCAAATTTAGAAGCAGTACTCTTATAGAACGATAAAAGATAAAGTCGCTGACTTTAAAAGCCTAGCAAATGTCGTCATTACCTCCATCGGATTTTAAATATACTATAGCTGTTCAACACATTTTATTTACAGGATTTCAGCGTAGTGAACGCGTTGTATCATTACCCAGTATATCTCGCTGGTATTATGACGGGTATCTGCCAGATTTTGAAATTGATGAACGTGACGAATTTGGTAAGTACAAACCTGTACTGTCTGATGCCTTTATTCTTATTTGTTAAATTGATATTTGTTGAAAGAAATGAGTTAAGTTTCTGAAGACAAGTACAGTAGTGATGCATTTCATTTGTTGTCTGTTTCTAATATTGTTATTTGTGTTTATCTATATTTTTTTATAAAATGTTCACTTACTTTCTAAAAATATCTAAAGACCTATTAACTACTATGTCTGTCAGATATAGGTTTAGACCGTCAGACGATTTTTTTTCTAAATGTTAAACGAAGTTATAAGTATAATATTTTTATGTTTCAGTATATACTTGTCAAATTGATTTCGGGTAGAAAAACTCATTCATATAGATAATATTAGTTGAAGAAAAGTAGTTTTACACAAATCATAAGTCGCTATCAATTAATTTTTACATTAATTTCTAAGTTTCTTGCTTAAGGTGAATCGATGCTAAAATTCAAAATAAGAAATTTTATTGACCCTGTTTTATGGAGACTAACATATTGCTAGTAAATTTCTGGAAAAATAATGATGGGTCAATGACTTAACTTTTTCGCATCATTAATCTTTAGTGATACACTATCAGATCAAGGTACTTAATGCAGAATTAGCTGTAATTTTGGTATTGTAAACGTTTATGTATATGGTGTATGTTTCAGAATGGGTATCAATTTTTAATTTTTTCTAATGTAGTATGTTATACTTTAGGATGAAAAATTAGAGATACTGGTATTTCTAACATCATCTGAATAAATATTTCGTTCTTTATTATTACCCAACCCACTATACTAAAATTCAGTTTTTCAAGTTTTGATAAATGAATATTTTCATGATAAAGGAATAACAAGGGTTTACAGATATTTTGCCTACCGTTTGATAATACCCATTGTTTTCGAATGCAAAAATAACAAATGGGGGTCAATGTGCATATAAGAAAGAAATTCAGTAAAAACTGACAAAAATGTGTCTTTTAGATTTCGACGAGCTTTGAGATGTGACGACATAGGTCTGTAACAAAGAACTGTAAAAGGATCTAGTTTTTAATGTATTTTTATATCCTAACAATTTGATTTGTAATTAAGTTTGAATTAAGTAAATATCTTAAACGGTTTTTGAAAACATGTCTATTTTTGTACCCCTACCCCCATTTTGGCATATGGCAAAATGTGTCAATTTAGTCACAAAATGTGAGGTCAAAATATTTTTTCTCAAAAATATTCAATTTTTTTACACTAAAATATACCTATTGTGCCTAGGTTTACTACTGCATAATTGCTTTTTTTCCAGTTAACTCATCATTTTTGAAATATAGCAAATGTAAATTTCCGGAAGTGCAAAAATCCAAAATCTCACCAGTGACCAACCTTAAATACAACTCAAATTTTTAAGTATTTTAAATCAATTTGCGAAAATTTAATATTTACACTTGAATGCCAAATAAAAACATGCTAGTAAAACAAATCATTATAGCTTTCTTAAGAAAGTATGTATCAGTGTGATTTTACGTGTTTTCCCTTGTAAAGGCATGATTGCTGACATGTAATGAAGCAATGTCTTATGTAATTGAAGTGCAGCGTTTCCTGTAAGACTTAATCAATATATTTTAATATCCTTATTATCCAAAATTTCCTTTTTAAGCATTCCTTTGACTCTTCATGTGTTTGAGACTTGATATCGCTGATAAACAGGGAGAAAACGAGGATGTCAGCCTTAAATCCTCGCACTTTATGTTTATAAAGGTAAACTGGTTTTATTCCAAGCTCTTACACTAACATATTATTTTAAGTTATTGAGAGTTTGTACACTGAATTAAATGCAATGAGCTTTTTATTTCACACGTTGTTCACATAAAAACAACTGAAATTATAACGAAGTTACTGGCTTAAATAAGATATTCCTATTTTATAGCGACCTGACGCAGACTGTCCCGTATTTTTCAATCTAACCACTGAAGAGGAAAGCATCTTCATAGGACAACGAGAGAAGACCATGGTGTTAAATCCTAAATTGTTTGAAACGTATTGTTTCTACAAGCCAGACGTAGCAAACGGTATTATCTTATCTGAACGTTTAGTGATTTTTTATTTATATAGCCACCGTTAGTACGACGTTGTTTAAACAATACTCTCCATTGCTTTTAATCTGCCACGTATTAGGCAAAGCAAATGATGTAATCCGTCCTTCGCTTTAAAATCAGTTGTGATCGCAAAAATTCCACATTTTATTAATGAAACATAATCAGATTTAGTAATATATCTCACGATAAATATTATCTCAGATTTTATAGATTCTGATTGATCAAGATCATCTGTATACGAACTTGGATATACCGTGAGCAACCGGTATATACCGCCTCCAATGTGGAGCCTAATTGTTTTCGCATTTTTTAATTGGCTACTAAAGCCCTTACAATTTGTTTACACTAAAAGAAAATGGCCGACATGCCAGATGTTCGATTTCGTCAACTTCATTTAAGTAAGTAAGTAAGTAAGTAAGTAAGTAGGTAAGTTTATTTCAGTAAAAAATGCACATATAACATGGCAATAACATGATGATGCATGGTTAAAATAACAACAGTTGACATGATATATAGCATAACATGAATATCTATGAGCCATGAAATGCACACCAATACCAGGGATAACACACAAAAGAGGAAATACTTCCTTTATTTCCATGGCAGTCCCTGATATTGGAGGCATGACACTGAAATTCATGTGATTTAACTAATTATAATTATTTGTAACTTATTTGGAGCACATAAAAATCACGCTGAGATCAAATATATCACAGTCAATGCTGCTTATATCACACTGAAAAGTTACTTATATCACAATGAAAAAAACATCACAGTAGGTTATAGTCATCCAATCATTAAAATACTAATCCTTACAATAAAACCAGTTAAAGATGAACTGTCGTTTACATTTTACATTAAAGTGACATTATGCGCATCTTAGCTTTTTTGGTGATAGTTTTATAAAAGCAATTTTCGGTTGCTGTGCATTTAAATGTGTTAAACTAATGATAATGCCGCATTAGTATTTGAAGTTGGTGCTTTAGAAATAAAAAAATTGGACTACTAAAATAATAGTTCCTTTGTTATTGTATTGTTGTTCTTGGTAGAGATTTCGGCAGTGGAAGGGAAGCAACTCCTGCATGCAGTTGTTTTTTTCTTAAATTGACTCTCCCAGTCAAAATAGTAAAAGTAATATTTGGAAAGTTATTATTTCGTACTGGTAGCAGGAAGAGTTTGGTGTATTGGGTTAAAAGCTATTATTTCCTCTACCCTTTTTACACACACCTATATCAGCTGGCTTTTTTACTTGAAAAAAAAATGTGCATAATTCCACTTAAATTAAAATTTAATGTTACTAAAAACTTTAAAAAGTTAGCTGGACATTAAATGGACCTTGATTGATTGTTTAAACTTTTGGGAAGACTGTATATCCCTAAGCGCCTGTGGGAGACTATTCCAAAGGACAACCCCATTAAATGCAAATGACTTTTTACCAAAACTGCCAACTTTTGGTAAGCTGTAACGCCCCGTTTCACTGAACGTGTAACACTATCAGGATGGAAATGCTCAGTCACTCTTGATCGTGTACAACGATCATGTGTAGAGGTAATAGATATAAAATGCTCCTTAAGATAATCTGGGGTCGCCTGTCCTATTTTCGACGAGGGACGGCCACTGCTTTAGACCGGACCGCAACTGAATTGTGGCCCTACGCACAAGATTCAGATGAAGCGAGCCAATTTATTCTGGGTTATCTGAAGCCTTTTCCTCCAGTATTGAGACAAACTAGGGTACCAAAAAGAACAAACATGGTCGAAATGGCAAATAGATTCATATTCAAAGACAATGAAACTTGCATTGATGCTATAATTGCCATCGTTTCTTCCTATGCACAACATGTCACTGACGTCAGATCTCATTTCACTCAAGTTCATTTTCCATGCATACAAGCGGAATGTTTCTATAAATATGTTAAATAATACAACTGACACTTATCAATACTCTTTAAATTGATATCATATATATCAGACTAACGGCTGCTAACGGAATCCAACCTCTGGAATGACGAAATAAAGAACCACCAATGCCGTTTTCTATTCGTTTAATTTCAATTGTGTTTACTAATATAGACTAAAACTCTTTTCCAATATTTATATTGTGGACGTTTTTTTCTGTTCAAATGTTGAGAAAACAGTACGAACGGCTTATTACGAGAGCATTGCGGAATCATACGAAGCCAAAAGATCTAAGGGCTCCGATGGGTATCGTCTATTTATCATTTATATATCATAACAGCAACATTTCGACTACAATTAAGGCAGTATACACTCTATAAATTCGTTTTATAGATCCTTGCCCGCCTGATGGCTCCAGATAGGCTTTACAAGGCCGTTTACCCAATTAATCTATAAAGAATCAATAAAAAAAACATTTGCTTGTAATACAACTAGTAACCTTTATGATTTCAATGAATTTAGATAAACTGATATTGCTGATTTTCATGTCTGTTTGTCTTTTAAAACAAATGATTTATATACTGATAACTCGTTACTTTAATAGAAAGGAAAAAAGAAAATATTGAAAACTGTATGCAAAATAGTTGATTCTTTGTTCAATAGAAACAAATGCTGGTCGTAGATATTTTGCCAGTAAGAAAAGTACAATGCGATCCCACAATGTTGCTTTTAAATATTGGCCAGTAATGTTTTGTATGCCTTTTGAAATGATTACTAGATTTACTTAATTCTCTACAAGCACTCTTATATAAAAACTAATCCAAAGCAGAATTTAAATTTTCATTCAAATGTTAAAAATCAAATAATGTAAATGTACAGGAATATGACAGTTTTGAAAGATGCAGATCGATTTTTTATTTATATATTGTGTATTTCATTTTCAAGGTATTACGATAAAAAAACACATACTTGCCTATTGTGGTATTAGTTCAATTGAATGAAATTTGCTTATTGGGATGTTCACCATGTACTAATTAATATGGCTTTTATATTGCAATCAATTGTATCCTAAACATTTTCATTGATTGTAGACGCAAATACTGCTGAGCGACTCCTTGACGTCAAGAATAAGAAAGGTAATAATCACAACTGTTTTAAAAGTGTTTATCTCCTTTCCTTGTAGTTTCAACCAAGGTTATCTTAGGTTTGCGTTAAAGATAAATAAACCCCATACGTCTCTTCTTTATTAACGATAAGAAACTTGAAAGACTTGCATAGATATAACGATATGAATATTTTTACAAACTACAAATGAAATGTTGACGTTTGTTGGCAGATAAGAATGTAATACAAGTGTTTTCTTGTTGCCTTGTTGCAGGTTTCGTTATTTCTATAGCTGCCGTATCAGAAGGCTCTAAGGCTGTTGAACCTGACTTTAGACCAGAGGATAACTTAGGTATAGTCAGTTAAATGATTTTTCTGATTTAAAAAAACTCTTAAAACCCTCTTGTCAAATGTTCTTGTTAATTACTTTCGGTTATTGTACAATTGTGCATAACCCATCATTTGGAAGTTATATTTCTGTTGAGTAATCTTATGAAATCATAAAATAAGCATCTTCCTGTTATCTGTCTGTTACGGATATAATATATGCACCCCATTGTGAAATCATGAACATGAACACGATCAGGCTGGGTGTAAGTAGGCATGAAATATTTATCATTTGTATCGCTGCCAATTAAAAGCTCGAGTTGTGTGAAAATACCTGTTTTCCTTTATATAGAGACCAGTGGTCAATACTGCACTGAAAACACGAATCTTTAAAAACCCGCGAGAAATACTACTGTGGCAAACTTCTATTGTACAAAATACTCGACAAAACTGCCAGATAAAGTCAAAACGAGAATAATATTATTTACTCCCGCTAAAGCCGTAAATCCATGATTCTCTAATTTCATTTATCTTGTATACCAATACAGAGAAAACACAACGAGTGGGGTGTATAACTGACAGCAAAACTCGAGTAAACAAAGAGGGGGGTTTAAAGGAAAATAATGACAACTATACTTCTTGGATACAAATACCACCGAACCGAACAATGTCTGTAACATGTCTCTGCAGACACTTGACATCCATCACCTAACGATCATAGTCTGTTTCCAACCATTGCAAAGCCTTTGGCAAAATATCCACATTCAACATCTCGAAGATCGATGAACCGCCATGTATACGAGAACACAGAGCAAGTGTAAAGATAACATGAATTTTCATTCGTGTTCAACATATCAAGTTAGCACAATCTGGACACATAGCATCTTTTACCACCGGTGCTCAACGCATGACATAAGCACATTTTAGGCACATAGTAAACATTATTACCAATGCTCCACATCAAACAATAGCACATTCCAGGTACATGGTAACGTACCATCACCCATGCTGTATATCCAACTTTTAGGTATATAGCTACATGCTATCGGACAGATTTATGTGCTTTTTTAATTTAAAATGAATAAATCTTTATTAGATAAAATACCAAACTAGATAATAGTGTATAGAAGTTTTCAGCAATGCTGCGTTTGAAACCGAAGTGAAGAACACTAAGAAATAGCTATGTTAACTGTTATTTATTACTATATTACTTTTACAGATAAATATTCTATTCCAGCTTCGTACCATGTTTCTTGCAAAACACAGCAGAAATTACAACATACAAATACCATCATAGTAGCAAAATCATGATGATAAACAAGCATTATAAATCTATATGTTTACAATCCAAACCAATGCATTTCATATCCGATTTCAACTGCAACAAAATGTAATCATTGACTGTAGAATAGAATAAAGGTTTATGCAAATGATCCCTTTAGACTATTTTAAGAATTTGACACCCATGAAAACATATTCAGATGAATCATTTTTAATGTTAGCCTGATGCAAGTATCTCTCAAGCTATGCTACAGGGCAAGATTTATTCACAATACAATTAATAAGAACAACACTTCCTTCCCGTAACACGCCAGTCTTAGATTTTAATGGTAATTTTGCAATGTGTTTATTCAAATTGAGCACTTCATTTATCCTAAAAAATCCCGCACATGAAATGACAAACATAGTTACCAATTTCAAATCGCCAAGCGGTCTGTTCTCAGAAGTATAACATGTGATCAATCATTAAATTTTCAATTAAGCCAACTCTCAGCGAAAAAGATTGGTCACTTTTGAAATTATATGCACCAAATCAATGGCGTAGAAAATAGACAGTAGTTATGACTTAACAGTAACGTGAACTAAATACAACGTCACAGTGGCGGGGGACTGCTTCATATTACAACTGAGATTATGTAACTTTGTTATATCTTTTACAGAGAAGCAGACATGTTATGCGAACCTTTTACATGAGAGCTGCGCATCTCTTACCACCAAACTATGATATCTTAAATAAAACGACTGCTTTACATTTAAGATATTTTACAAATGCTGGATCAGAAACAAGGAAGCAACGTTGTAGTTAACTGGAAACTTTTAGACTTAGGGAAGACAATGTCGGTTTCTGCAGTTGATCTACAGTTATTGGATGGTAAACATTTTGTCTTATTTCATTCTTTCTTAACACAGTGTAATAAGAGTAATGTTTGTAATGTCCGTGCTACATCCTAAGTTCAAGTCAGTTTCATAGCATTGTGTCACTATATTATACTCAAAATACACTTCATTGATTTGTAAACAAGAGTTTTCAGCCAAGTTTAAAAGAAAAAGAAACATACATTATTGTGTAATTATGTTTTGTTGCACTGTTCATACTCTTAATTTTACAGAATTTTGTTTAAGTGTATCTCATACTTCTGCCTTTTCTATCTAGATAATGATGATCATCTGGAAGGTGCTCAGAGTCTTATTAAATGTTTCATAAGCGATGTCAAATGGAGTTTTCTTCATTTTGATGCCTTTGATTGTACGTACACATCAATGTACAAAGCTTCAGAACGCACACTTCATCTTCTGTTTAACCGGTGAGTATCGCATTTGTGAAAATATACTACCAACATTTAAATGAAAAAGAAACGCCTTTTAACTTTACTAACACAGGAATAAATTTGATTATGAGTAATTCATACATTATGAAGAAGTTCTAGAAACTACAAGTTGACTTGTTTTAAGCAAACGTTTTTTTAAGGTTTTATGAGCCAAGCTAGTTGCAACATGAAGTTTAGAGTTATCAATGCATGACACAAATGTGCCATAATTGTAATACTCAATGTGTTTTGCTAACACTCATTGCTATTTTCATTGATTTTGTTTGTAGAAAGCTGTACGGACGTTTCGTTTCCTTGATAGATGCTTCTCCCGAAAGAAACGTACTGCAACAATCAATCAAAATATTTGTCTATACCTACTTCTACAATAAAGAAGATGGTAAGTCTAAAAGATGTTTTATCAGCCGATTGACATTACGTCACAATTTACCACAAACAGTCTTGAGAATTAATGTTGTGTTCGGATTTCAGTTATGTAACTATTTGTTTACTAGTGTGCAATCCAAATGATAAACGTTTTATTAAATGCTATTTCGTTTTCAGAAAATGTTGTAAGTTGTAACGCAGACCTCGGTATAACTGACGGAACTGTTCTGGACTTTCAACTCACAGCATCCTCGTTTCACCTGAAGTTTCCTCCAAAACATGCTCGCGTATTCTCCTCGGGGTGGTGCGCAGCTAGCAGTGATACGGATCCACACATAATGGTATGGGTCATACGTTTGCAATAGACATATCTTTGTAAACATGATACAAACAATGAAGAACTTGTTTTGAAAATCAAATCACACTCCTTCGCACACCGGGCACATTTTGATACACACCGTACATCACAGTTTGCTCATTTTTGTTTCACCACAAACGTCAACAAACATACTAATCTGTAACATGAAGAATTTTCATCGGCCTACCTACGTGATCACATGTTCTACCAACCTGCGCATGGACTTCTTATATTTCTTTTCTTTATTTATTTGCTGATGAGAGTTCGATTTAAGCGTTTGCTTAAGATGCCAATATACCTGAGCTAGAGCACGGAATGTCTGCTTTATGTCGATGAAAACATATGTGAACGCGGTCAAAACACAATCACAAACGCGGTCAAAACACAATCACACAGGGGCCTAAGTTTTCAATATCCAAGAGCTGTCGGTATTGCCTTCAAATTCGTACAGACAAAAGTGTTCCATACGGTAGTTTTCGCTTCTATGGTTAGCTAAACCTGTCTTATTACGCTACATAATCGAAAGGCCGTTTAAATACGAAAAGCCGTTTTCGTTGTTTTATGTAACTGACATCACAGGAAGAACAGACTATTGAGTTTAAGTGCATGATGTTGTATAGTTTTGTCACTGACTATTTTATCTATCGTGTGAATTGTAACCATTTAAGCTCAGATAACAATAAGCTCTAGGACTATAATTTTGAACAAAACTTAAATAATAACGTATACGGTAATTTAAATTGACTTTATCACCTATGAAAATGCTAATTTGCCTGTTGCATCGTCTGATATTATTTTTGGTGATATTTTTACTTTCTTCTGGGTTTATCTAAGGCATAGGCCTATGATATCTTCTGAATGAAGACATTCACTTTATGTAGATTGATATTATCTAGTAATGCCTGACGTGGTTGTTGGTCAAAACAAGTACTTATATTTAACAAGGATAAAATATATCAAATGAATACAAAAAACTGAAGTTAGGATCTAAATAGCACATAATTTGACTAGAAGACTATCAAAAAAGTGAGTCCTCTATAGCTTTGTTTAATTCTAAGGGCATAAACTGGACTGTCCGGAGTATACAGTGACAGAGTAGCTGTGTTATACCGGTATTCTAGTAACAGTTTAGTAAATTGTAAAAGA